>CM040245.1:157567879-158015909 GCA_022545495.1 Chrysanthemum lavandulifolium | reverse complement strand
TTATCTAAGCTAAGGGTAGTCTATGTCTATTGTTATGTGCTCGTATGATAGTTAAAAATGTGTTGACTTAGATTTTATTACTCCTAGTTATCTCCTATTGATGGTTGAATTGTCACATCCTTATTCTTAGCGTTGTGTTTCTAAGGTCGTAGGGTATCGTTTATCCTAACTCTTTGAAGCTACCAAAGGTTAATGACTACTAAATCTCTAGGATTCATAAACTTAACACTAAGGTATTCTTTGGATGTTTAGCCTACAATTCCACTAGTAACTATATGCTAAGGTTCAACATAGATTAATCAAGCATTAATAACACAACGAATGACCTATCGCAATACTAGGTCAATCACAATTAAGATAAGAGACAACCAATCAATATTCAATAACGAGGTTTCATATTACCTAAGCAAACACACAAGTAAATTAGCGGACATGGAGAACATGCAAGCATACACAATCAATTGAAGACATAATTGAATCAATGAAGTAAAACACTTATCTTGATGTAAAATAGGGTATGGAACCTAAAATACATGTAGAAGACACCCTTGGTTCGGTTTAGGTTTTACTCCACAAAACTACCTCTCTAAAAGCGAAAATTCGGATTCTATATATAGTGTTACAAGCTGCGGCAATCATCTTTAATTGTGGCCCGTCGTCGCCGCCATTAAGGGTTTCGTCTTGCCACGTCAACTCTGTGACGGCGTCACCTTATGCCCGTGACGTAGCGCCTTGGTCTCGGCCGTCGGATCCAAATCTAGGTCGTGCCGAGCCGCGACGCCTCTTTTAAACCCGATGCCGCCACTTGAAAATTGTCAATTTGCTCTACGAGTCGTCACAAGATGTGTCATAGCGGCGTCACAAATAAGACTGACACGTCCCTTTCAATTCAAAGATTGAGTGTCTCGATTCTTGACTTTGGCCATTTTCTTCAGATATTCACGCCTTTAAGTCCGAATAAGTGTCATTCCATCAATTTGCCTTCAAGAGACCTAAAAAGAGAAAAGGAACGAAATTAAGTAATAATGGATACAAAAGTGATCAATTAAGGGCTTAAATGACCCCTCAAAAAGGTACCTTTTAAATCCTTATCAATAACCCATTGACTAGGTACATTGCATCTTGTTGGGTATCCATGATCCAAAATCCATGACCCATGGTCCATAACCCATAACCCGGTTTGCAACCCAAAATTCAAACTAAAACTGACTCAGTAGCCGAATCCCAGAAATTGCACTTGTCGGATCCCTTAGGTGAGGAATCTGCCGGAACCGTGGGATAGAAGGCATATTTTGCCTATAAATAGTGAGCCATTTCTCTCTTGCTCACTACCACTCTTAGATATACTTTCTCTATGTATTATAACCTCTCTAACCATAGATCCAAAGGATCATTCTATGTATTTTTATCTTTGTGTGATTCTCTAGGTTCCTCTTAAAGGCGAGATCACCACCTCTTAAAGACGCAAGCTCAAGGTCATGAGTTGCTAAGCCGTCATCATCAAGACCAGCAAGTGCATCTTGTTGATAGTTCTTTCCTCCTCCATAAAAGTGTCGTGTTGAAGGCATTAGTGAATGATGCAAGGTGTACAATCAATATGGTGCGTCCGATGTACAAGTTGTGTAGATTGGGTTAAAGGATGTTGATATCCTTTCTAGTGTTGTAAAATGAGTGTGTCTCCTTTGGGTAGTTGTGTTGTGGTGTAGTGTTGGGTAATAGTTCCTCCTTTGTAATGAAACTCGGTATCTAGCCTTGTACCGGATAAAGTGTAGGCGGCGTTGTGATAGGTTTGGTTCTACCTCGTAGAAGAACTCGGTGTCTAGCCTTGTACCGGATAAAGAGTAGGCGGCGTTATGAAGGCTTCTCTTGCATTAAGGAGCTTGTGTTGTGTAGTGCTTAGAAACTCTCGAGTGGGGTACTCGGGAGTAGAGTAGGGCAAGGAAGGTGTCCTTATAGCCGAACCACTATAAATACTCTTGTCGTGGTTTTGTGTTCCTTTACTCTTATCTCTTGCATTACTTACTTATTTATTTATCTATCAATATCCAACACATGATCTAAATGGATTGACATAAGTCGATCTAAATACTTTCAAACGAAGTTTTAATCGGTAAAACTATTCAACCCCCCCTTCTAGTTTTCCATAATTGACATCAGAGCTTTGTTACCAAGTTTCTTAGAGTATATTTGTAAGATACTATTAATACCCTTTGCCTCCCAAGGCAAAGGGTGGAGCTTCTCATAATAACACGTTACTTTCTCTCACTAGAAGTTCCCATCCTCTCTAGTTTCTCTCTCTAAACTCTCTTTAGATTCAAACCAAGCTTGGTGTGTTTGTGTGTTTATGATAACCAATAAGTTACAACTGGTATCAAGAGCCATGGTTTGATCATCTACTTTGTGTGTTCTTGGACTCTTGATTGGTTATTCATAAGTTTTTGTTTGAATGAGTTTAGAGAATTTTTCACTCTTTTGATCTTATTTAGTGTTAAAGTTTGGATTTTGATTGTACTTTTGTGTTTAGGATCATCATATTAGTTTAGTTTTTGGTTTTGAAGCATTGATTCATCTTGGTTGTGGTGTTTTGATTGAAAAATTAAGGTTTTTGGTCTTGTTCTTGGATGCAATTTGAGCCTCGATTCCTTTTCTTGATTGCGACTTGATTGTTACTTGATGCGATTTGATCAAAACCGGATTGCGGTTTGTTAATTACTCGTTGCGATTTGGTGCTTCTTGATGCGATTTCTTGGCTATTATTTGCGATTTGTTAAGTTTTTATTGCGTTTTGTGTTGGAAGGACAAAAGACAAAAGGACAAGTAGTGGTTGTACTATTGAAAGTGATGTGTTGGTTGCGTTTTGGTTAACACTGCGATTTGTTCTTGCGTTTTGGTTAAAGCTGCGTTTTGTCAATGCGTTTTGTGATTGACAAATGATTTGAGTTCTGCATTTTGTGAAGCTGCGACTTATTAGATGCGGTTTGATTTCTCTGCGATTTGATAGGTTATTCTGATTTGTCAATTGAGATTTGACACTTGTGATTTGAGTTCTATGGTTTCCTCTTGATTTAGTAAAATCCGCGAAAGATTCTATTTTTCGATTAAATCAAAGAGTAGTAAAATCCGTGTACTTAGGAATCATGTCTCTGCTGCGGATGACGTTCAAGTTCTTTGGGTCCGATACTCGCCTCCTATCTTGGATAAACCGATTATGACTTTTGGGCACAGAGAATCGAGTGTCTTGCTTGGGCAAAGAGAATGGACTTAACATTATTGATCAATTGATGAATGACCATTCCAAATGGGAACAACAAGAGATCAACTTGAAGTTGGTGCCGATGGAACTGTCACTTTGGGTATGGATAGACCAAGGACTTATGATCATCTCGGTGATAAGGAGAAGAAAGATCGATGTTGACATTAGAGCTTCAACATCGTGCTTCAAGGTCTACCAAAGGACATTTACAAGTCGATCAATCATAATACTAAGGCCAAAGTAGTTTGGGATAATGTCAAGATGCTTCTCTCGGTTCGTAACCGACTAAGGAAGATGAGAGTCACGACTTTATGATGACTTTGAGAACTTCAAGATGAACCCATGAGAAAGCATTATAAAATATCATGTGAGGTTTCACAAACTTGTGAATGATATGAGAAATATTAATATGACTATGCCAAACATCCAACTCAATTCCAAGTTCGTGAACAACATGAACCTTGAATGGAATAGATTCAATTCTGCGGTGAAGTTGAACAAAGGATTGAGAAATACTAACTATGAGCAGTTGTATGCCTACTTACTTCAACATGAGAAGCATGCTACATTTGAGCGTTTGATCTTGGAGAAATTCCACTCTAATAATGCTGTTGCAAACTCTTCAAATGACTCAACTATATTTCTTTCAAATGTGAGGATAAGTACTCAAGCATCACAAGTCATACCATCCTCTCAGAATCAGAATCAGATTACCATACCAGACTCAGGATTTACCCCAACTTACATATTGATTGAAAACCTTGCAAACCAAGTAGCTCTACTGGTTCAACAGTCTAGAAATTCACTTCCCCAAACCAACAACCAACTTAGAACCTCATCTAATCTACATAATCAAGACACAGTGGAAGATGAAAGGGTTGTGGTTCGAATGTAAATCCATTATATATTGCACGGAGGAATGTTGGGTGGGCGGTTATATGGGTGCTCGAACCGAGGAAGGATTGTAGTTCGTGGTCGAGGCAAACCGATTAAGTGATACAACTATGGAGGAGAAGGACATATTACTAGGAACACTCAACCGAAGCGTCCACGTAATCTTTGAGTACTTGAGGATAAGATCTTTCTTGATGCAAGCACAAGATAGTGGAGCGGTGTTGGATGAGGAAGAGATCTTGTTTCTTTCGATGGGAATGCCAAAACATATGATGCAGATTGGATGAACAACCAAGATATGATTTGGCACGAGAACAATCCTAATGTCTTCCGTTCTGTGATTGTCATGCTTTTAACTCGATGTTGATGATGAACCAATGGCTCGGACCATTTTCTTGGCTAATATTTCTCCAATGGTCTCATCACCTCAACAAGCCGGTCCCTCCGAGGATTCTATCATATCGAGGTACTAAAACTATATGATATGGTTAATGAGCAAAGATTCCCAACAAAGTACAACCAGAAGTCGTTGAATCGATATTGAAAATATGGGTAATAGCAATGTTGTCCCATATGAGCAATATGTGAAGCATGATGAAAGTTTTGTTGTACCAAGTGGTGCATCTTACGCCATTAATGATGAATGTGTGTTTGATGAGTACACCGAATATGCACCGATGATTCCATGACCACTAAGCAAAATATTTATAAGGATCAAGTTGCCATCTATGAGCAGTGCTAAATTTGGTGACCACCCGTGAGCGGAAATAGATATCCAAATCGTACATTAATCACTAAAAGTAATTTAAGGGAGAAACATTAAAATAAGAGTTAAATTCCTTACAAGAGAAACTTAATAAAATGTTAAGCAAAGCAAGAACTTCAAGAAAATGTAAAAGTACTTAGCAGAATTCAAGGATAAGGAATCAAAACTTTTAAATGATTTTTACAACCTCAAAACTTTGAATAACAAACTTGAAAACAAGTTGTACATACAAGGTGATGCGCGTACGAAGCGCGTTCGGGGTCAAAGGAACTTCCTTTTCGTCGAGCAAGTTTTTCAACACCCTAGGCAGTAAACCTAATCGTTGTAGTGTAGTAATGGGTAAGCCTCGGGAGTTGATATCGTTCTCTAGGGGAATAGGAATGCTAGCAAGAAGTGTACTATGCTAAGGTTGGGGTTGAGGATGATTCTTTTTTTTTATCTTTTATATGTTTTTTTAGAAAGCTAAGGGTAAAATCTCGGGGCAATTGGTTTGGGGGTGGTACTTCTACCGATTACTTCTACTATTCTAATTATCTAATACTACGGGTAGCTATGTCTTTTTGATGTGTGGTCGTATGATGATTAAAAATGTTCTTACCTAGATACTATTACTCCCTAGTTATCTTTTATTATTGGTTGAATTGTCACGTCCTTATTCTTAACGCGTTGTGTTTTCTAAGGTCGTAGGGTGTGCCTTTTCCCTAACTCTTTGAGACTACCTTAAGGTTATTGCCTCTGAAATCCGCTAGATGTTTCATAAACTAACTTTAAGGTTATCTTTGGATTTTAGACTATGAAATCCTCTAAGTGATTCATAAACTAATGTTCACAAAGATTACTCAAGCATTTAAGCGAGCGATAGCCTAATTGCACTCCTAATCCAATTACAATTAAGATAAGAAAAACCAATCAATAATAAATAACTAGGTTTCATATATCTAAGCAAACACACAAGAAATTTAGCGGGACATGTTAAACAAGCAAGCATACACACATTCAATGGAAGACATAATGATACTAATGGAATAAAACACTTATCTTGATGTATAAAATAGGGTTTGGGACCCTAAGATCTGTCTAAGTTGGACTACAAGCGTTTAGGGTTTTACTCCACAAGTCTCCTCTAAATTCGTAAAAATCAATTCTATATATAGATTGACACTTGCACGGTTTCACCTTATAGGTGGGACGCCGTCGATCGTCGTCATTAGGGCTTTTGTCTTGGCCAATTTATCGATGGGGCGGCGTCACGTTGTAGTTGTGACGCCGTCGAGCTTCAGCAGGGCGTCGTCGATTACGGATCCGGGCCGTCGAGATGAAAAGTCTTAGTGGCGCCTTCATCTTCAAAGCTGGCCGTCGGTGTATTTGAATAAAAGTCTACCGATCCGTCAGTGTTTCTTTCTTAAATTAGAGAGGGATGGCGCCGCCCTTTGGTTGGGGCCATGCGTCGACTTCAATTCGATGGCTTGAGTGTCTTCGATTTTGACTTAAGTATTTTCTTCATGTCATAGTTTTAAAAAGCACGCTGAGGCGCCCCTAGGCGCGCTCGGCTCAAGGCTCAAGCTCTAGGGATTTTTTCGGATAGAGGCTCACGACATGCATGAATCCCATAAAAGCGCAGCACTGGGGCTTTAGCCTCGGAGATGTAACAGTTTTGAGGCTTTTTCTAAATATTAAGATAAGATACATGGGCCTTATAATTTATATGGATGAGCTTTCTAAGTTATATCTAATAACCTAATTTGGAAAAGAGCTAAAGCACACAATCAAGTAGGTAACTATAGATTCGATCATTTTACAAATATGTAATCTCTCTCACGTCATAAGTTTATATCTTGAACTGATTTTTATTGATTGTTTATTTTATTGATTTGTAAATAACGTCATAAGTTTATTTTATCTTCAAGCATCACATCATAGGGTGAGTATTTGTATGATTTTTAATATTGAACTGATTTTATGTTTATTTTATTGATTGTTATTTTTTAACAAGTTACTTTGTTTCATTAAGTATTTTCTTTATGACATATTATCATGAAAATGTGGCATTATGCCTTAAATATTAATATGTTGCTTGCTTGATATTTTGGGTTAAATTGTGAGCTTTGTTAGATGTAAGTCTGCAAGTGTAGGACACAAGCATATTTAGTATGATATGGATTTTAATCTATATGTAGTTCATCAAGCCAAAGAGTTGATCCGTTTGAGAAGTGAGAACTGATCCATTTTAATCTTTATAATGGCTATATGTGTCATGTATTATGTATTTAATGTTATTTTGTGTTATTTAAGCTACATAAATGGTCACATATATTATAAAAAAACTTAATGTATTTAGTGCACCTCATATTCGTGAATCCCGCGCCTTGGTATGCGCTTCGCCTCGAGGCACTTTGGTCCACTTTGCGCCTTAGTGCGCCTTGAGCCTTTCAAAACATTGCTTCATGTATTCACTCCTTTTCGTCCAAAATGCATCATTCCAAAGATTTTGCTTCCAAGAGACCTAAAAGTGAAAAGGAACGAAATTAAGTAGTATGAGATACAAAAGTGGTCAATTAAGGGCTTAAATGACCCCTTAAAAGTGTCGTTTAAATCCTTATCAAATATCCCTACATTTGGTATTTGCTTGTCCTCAAGCAAATGTGCTTTTAATGAATCAATTTATAAGTTAGGGGCATGAAGCATAAGTTTAACATAATTCACAATAAGTAAAAGCACCGCAATAGTCATAACAAGCACGGAAATTATATACTAGTACCTCACAAGGGGTGTTTGGATTCTCTCATCTCTCGGGTGTATATGAAATATAGTAAATGGAAATGGAAGATGAACACTTATTACCTGGTCATAGTACATAGATTACCATAGGCTTGAGACTAGATCAAACCTCCACAGCTTTGGCGTAAGCACCTAGGAACAACTATCTAAGAGGTCTTTAAAAAGGGTTGTAATGTTAGGCTTACGGTAGGGAAACAAAGGGTTTTGTTGGATAGGCGATTTAGTGGTGGCAAGTCAAAAATCTTATGTTACAAGCATGAAAAGCGTGGCGTTGCTAAACCAAGACTCAACTAACTAAACTCTAAATAATTTGAAACAAACATACATAAATTGAAAAACATAACATAAAGATAGATGTAGGAGAACTTTATTTATTTTATTTTATTTTTTTATTTTTATTTTTTTGCATACACTTTTACTCTACCATCCTCTAAGATAACATCAAAATATAAGGGATTTATAGGAGCATCCCTACACTTGAGTTTTTATTACTCTAACACTAATTTGACCCGATTTGAAAAGATCAAAACACTTGGAGTATTTAATTACGTAAATAAAGGGAATTTGAATTTAACATTCCTTCCCGTCACTCCATAAAATATTACTTTTACCCATGAGTCCCAATCATCCCAAAACTGTGTACAAAAGATATGTCTCGACTTAGCAACCATGCAAGTAACTAGATAATTGAACTAAGGGTTTAGTATGATAACAATAATGCACTAAAGATGAGTGCATACAAGGTAGGCTAAGGCGATTTGGGTGTACATTTGGGGGTGGATTGTAAACAATGCTCTTCATTGATATTCGAAAAAGCGAAACATCACGAGAACCGCGAAAAGGATAGGCTCGATGGGTTAACTAGGGTATCGTGTACTAAAGATGAGTACATCGCAAGGGTGTGGGGTAATTACTCAACCGATGTGAAAGAAGTAATTATAATACTGGGTTTCAAACAAGGGTTATCCTAATGCCTCTTATCATTTATTTATTCCTAACTACACAAGTGTAGTCTCACTAGCGATCACGGAATGCATCACGAAACAAGTTCTAGAATCTATTATACTACCGGTACACTCTCTAAGCATTAAAGGTGAATGCTTTTATTCCTAAAGATCTAGGGGCGAACCTCGCATTTTTCGGTGGAATTTGAGTGGTAAGCGGTTTTTTTGCTAGTCATATAACTCCTATCCATGAGGCGCTTTATTAAGACTAAAGTTTTGCTCGTGCATGTCATAAAAAATTTAAATTTGGTGCTAAATTGCCCAACAAATATCTCTCATAGTTACAAGTGACCAAGGACAAGACAAATAATCAAGGATAAGCATAGTTTCAAAGTTCGTTTATTCTCCTCCACTACACTTAAACCTGAACATTGTCCCCAATGCTCCCGAAAGTATCAAAGTTATGATAAAGGAAGGTAAGTAAAGAGAAAGAAACTAGTACTCCCTGATTAGCTCGGTAGGATCCGTGTGAAGTAGTGGTTAAATTCTTTCCCAGAAGAATGTATACGTGATAAGCTCCATCCAATGTTGAGTTTCTTCTTCTTGCTAAATATAACTGCACACTTTAAGAAAATAGGCGAAATCTTCACGTAAAATTGGCGGTAAAACTATATATGACACGACTAAACTAGGATATAATGCTTGTGGAATGGATGTTTGCAGATTTTCTAGAAAATTAAGACACGAGAATTTCCAAAATTTATACATAGCACGTAAGCGAGAAAATTTTATGAGTCGTTTCTACTCGTCTGGCGTCGTCGGGTTCTAATCTGACGCCGTCAGTTGTCACAACGAAACCGGTGCTGCGTTTTCTGGAAAAATTATATCTTCGAATCTGGAAAAATTCCTGCAAAACATCCATTATGACTTGATACAAGCATTTGACTCTAACAAACACACATATATATCAATTTCACTAATTGTAATTCTCATGTTCACGTTCTTTTAAAAACGTGTGTAATCTTCCCTACACTTATCTTTTTGTAAAATACCTTTATATGTAATTAAGACAAGGTTAAAGACAAAATAAAGCATTTTCACAAATTCAAACATGAGAATAAACAACAATGAAAAAGATATATGACATACAAACAAGCAAACAATTAAGCATGGGTTGCCTCCCACGAAGCGCTTTTCTTTATTTATGAGTCTTGTAGCTAGACTCGAAGTCGTGCTCCTACGTGACTTCATTGCCGTTACCTTCTTCCTCATGATGATCTCTATTGGGGTTTTCCATGTTATAGTAGTGTCCTATCGCACTCCTTTCTAGAAAGTCATCTTCCCCCCCAATTGGTTCTATATTCCGGCCCTAATTTCAAACAATCCTTATAGAACCCAAATATCTTATTCATCACATAATCTAATCCTTTCTCCTTATCCTCCTCATTCCTATAGTAGACCAATAGCTTAAGTTCCTGTTCATCATTAGATAGTGATGAAAATTTCTCAATCTTAAATGGCATTTGGTAAGCTATGTCATGGGTCTCATCCTTGAATCTAACTATCCCTAACGACGGATCATAAGTCATCCCGGTGTTTTCTATGAATGGCTTTTCTAGAATTACGTGGGACAAGCTAGGATCTATGGTTGTACTAATATCCTCCACAATTATGAAATCCGTAAGGTACATGAAACTACCTACATAGACGGGCAATCCCTTAACTCTACCAAGAAAATTACAACTGACTCTAGGATCATCGGGGTCTTGCCTAATCGGGATAGGTTTCTTCATTACCCAACTATAATATGTGCTAGTCATGATGTTTATTGGGGACTTGCGATCAATGTAGGCCTTTTCCATGAAAAGATGTCCTATGCAACATGGTATGTTAAGATTCCAAGGATTTCCAAAGATGATTCTAGGGCTTCTCCTAACATACATGTGACGAAGGTCGCGTACTAAGTGTGGGTGGCGTGAAAGTTCCTTTTCTGTAACATATTGGATTTCACAAAGACATCAAACCATGATCAAACTAGGCGTATACAATAAGGTTTTAGAGAGAGAAAGAGTTAGAGGTTTGGGAACTTAGTGAGAGAAAATGAAAGTATTATTATGAGCTCCAACCCTCTACCTTGGGAGGTAGAGGGTATTTATAGTATCATACATAAACGCCACCTACGGGCTGTGGATCAGGCATACAGTGGGTAAAGACCCGTCCGTCCTCCATGGTGTTACTTAACTAAATACTATCTAACATAACATAACTACGACTACGAGCTTTCTACGATTACATATACTTGAGGTGACCGACACTTTAATAACTGGATTTACTAAATCCTAACAATCTCCCAAGGAGGTCACCTCAAATTACATTGAATACAAAATAGATATCACATTAAGATTGTTCTTGGATTCTTGTAAATGTTCTTTGCTCTATAGCCCGTAGTCATTGATTCTTCATTATTGCATGTTTGGTTAATCCAAGTGAAGGTCTTTAACTGATCCACGTGATAATGAGTTTTGAGCTAGCATTGAGATCATCAGCTAACATAAATCGCTGACTCTTCCTTTGTGGTGTTGATATTATGTGATGTTGTGACTTTTTGACTGACATGCTCACATTCTGGATCATGATATCTTCTCATCGAGTAGCGGAAGCTTTAGTTGATTCATGATATTTGCGGCGTAGCGAAGCATGGAGTGAAAATATCAGTCGTTGATGCACTTATCATGATTTCTTTAGAGATGAGCGTGATGTGTGAGCATGCGGCTATGGATTGACCTCTTCATTCGATCATTTTGCAAGCGTCGGGCGTACGCATACAACAATTAGCAATAAAGCGCACGAAAGTTTCTTTGATCACTTTCATTGAATTGAGGTACACGCCCACGGTTCCCGTTGATCGGTACAAATCTTTTGTGATCGATATAATTCGAAGAATTTCCTTGATAGGGTTTCGCATTTGTTCAAGCTATTCTCGCACCGAACGTCTCAAAGAAGACAACACGGAGTGAGTGAACCGGTAATTTGAGATTCATTGATTGATGAAAAGAGATTTGAAAACAATCGAGTCTTGCTCAATAAAGTGTTTTGCAATACAACGAGGGTTTTGAGAAAATCAATTATCAATCATAAACACCTTTATATTTGAAATATTAATACAGGTTGATGTGCTAAAGAAAAGAATTTTTAAGCACAACGACCGGTTTTCAAAGGTATCCATCAATCCATAACTGAACCGGGAGTGATTCATAATTTTGAATCGCCCATTGTTTCTTCGGTTGTCACATGGTTGATCTATTGGATAGATCTCACATGCCACCCGCCAAGAGCTTGTTTGATATTGGCTCTAGAAGGCTTTCCATCTTCATTGTGAATATGTTTGCATATCACTCGGATGTTCAGCAATACCACAAGGATAATCGTGGGACTCATAAGATATAAACTCTTTTCCACATTGTGTGAAACAGAGAGTCTTCATTGACATGTCCTAAAGAGATTTATTAGATGATCTCGTGGCTCTAGACTCAATTGTGCACATTTGGTTCCTATCTTTGGAGACCGGGGAGAGGTCTCCTTCTTCAATATCAACAATCTCTAAGATAAAGTCGATAGATTATGTAGGTTCCCGTGAGAATGAAACAAGTCCCTTTTAAGAGAAACTTGAGTGGCTTGGGAAGATAAGTGCGGTGCATCCTTTGGGTCCATGATGTCTTGTCTTCAATACCGGTGTTACCTTAGTAACCACCGTAGCATATGAATTGAACCCGTTTACGCCTAAGGTTGAATAATTGGAGGCTATTTATTTTCACCCTTTCTCATTCAATTCTTTTCATTCTTGACCCCTTGATGCTTACGAGACTTCATAACTAGAACCTTGTTGGGTTTATTCAGTTCTAGCTCTATCTCGATCCGCACTCTTCCCATATCTCACTTTTCTCCTTTTTCATCATACCTAAGGACTCTACACTATCTAGTGGATTGTCCTGGGTAGATCCCTCCGACTCTGGCGGGATCGTGGGAACGAATACCTAACCTAACCATCCTTATATCACCATACATAAAGTAAATTTGGTCGGTCTATTTGGTATAGTTCATCGCCATTGGAACCAATTGAAAGCCTTTTGAGAATCAATCCGGATACTTGTGATATATTATCAAAGCATTTTGTACTGAATTGTTTTTGATATTTTTAGAAAAGAGCTCCCCTCAACATGTGCATCATGTATTTGAAATCGTTTTGGCACACGGAGGCAAGAGGAAGGATTTACTTCTTTGATTACCATTTTCTAAAAGATATCAACATTACTTTCACGATCAAAATTAGTATTTTCATACTTTGTTAAGGATAATTTTGGGAAGGATGTGGTTTTAAAAGTTGCTCCCCACAATATGTGCATAGAAATTTGAAAGTGTTTTGCACATATTAGGAAAACTACACATTGAAACAAATCAATCACGTTTCAATCCTTTTTGGTTTGAAATAGATGCTCCCCTCAACATGTGCATGGAAAACTTGAAATCGTTTGGCACATGTGGGGAGGAAAGCTTGTAAATCATTATAAAACCATTTATCGAATTATCAGTTTAAATCCAATTTAAGTCACAAATTCTCCCCTGATCACAATTTTCAAATCATTTGAGATTTGTGATCTCTGTAGATTTAAATTGATTTTGAAAGATTTTGAGAAGAATTGTGACTTGCTTATGAAAACATTTAACCGATAAGGATCAAAGCTGAGACTTTAAACTCCAAAAACATGCTTGAGTATCTTTTGAAAACATGACATAAACCTTGGTCTAAACCAGTTGTATGACAAATAACCTTTTGATTTAGATGAAATCATTCTCTCCCTCAATCAATGACATAAGTTGTTGATTGAGAGATAGATATTTTGACAAATGTCAAGTCCAGATGATTTTCAAAAATTGAGACCGAGTTATTTTTATTAGTTTTCAAAAAGATAACAAATATTTTTCAGAAGAATTTTTAGAAGGAAAAATACTTGTGAAGGAAACATTTATTTTTTTTAGTGACAAACATTTGTTTTTAGAATCAAAGCATTAGATTTGAAAGATAGGATAAAGCATGGCTTTGTTCTTTCTTTAAAAAAGGGTTATAGACTGAAATGACTATAAGCCTTTGTTTCATTTTCTCTCAAAATTTTTTTTAAACAAATTATGTACATTCGAAGAACATCTAAAAGCCCGTGACATTCTCTGAATGTCAACACAAAGTTCGCAGATGATATCGAATAAGGAAAACATGACAGAATAACAAAAATTTTGGGATTTTTCAAGATTTTCTAATTTTTATGGATTTTGAAAATTTATATTTTTCTATTTGTTTTTTGTTGGTTTTGTAATTTTGTATTTTGATTTTTGAATAACTATTTACAAGAGATGAATGAAGAAAAAACTTTTACTCCTCTTCTTCCTTTTGAAGACTCTTTAGACCTATTCGTGGAAGGATAAACTCAAAACGTTCTCTAAGAAGAGTTTTGGTGAAGATGTCTGCTAACTGGTATTCATTCCTAACAAAATAAAGTTCCACCACACTGTTCTCCACTTGCTCCCTGATGAAATGGTGTCGAATGTCAATGTGCTTTGCTTTTGAATGTTGAACGTTGTTGCATGAGAGAGCAATCGCACTTTTCTTATCTGTCTGAGAGGAATTTTGTTGAATTCAAAGCCATAGTCGAGATAATTGGGATCTCATCTATAGGATTTGAGCACAACAAGATGACATGGCTATATTCACCTCAGTAGAGGATATAGGCGTACTCATTTGTTTTTAGAAGACCAGTCACAAGCTTATCACCCAAAACCGAGCACCTCCAGACGTGCTTGGCGTGTATCTTGACATCTAGCATGATCAACATCTCGCATAGGGTCATTAGTGACATACCGGTGTCCTTGGTGCAAAGCCCCATATTGATGGTTCTTTGGAGATACCAAAGACTCGTTTAACCGTTTCAAGGTGCCTTTTAGTAGGCTTAGCACGGTATCTAGCACACATGCATCTGACCAAGCGAATGTGCAGTGGCGGCGATGGGTACATCGTGGATCCAATCATACTACGATATTTCGTTTGATCTACCATGATCCCTGAGTGGTCCTCATCCGTTTGGTGCGTTCTATCATGGGAGTGTCAGCGGTGTCACAAGTATCAAATCTAAATTTCTTTAAAATTTCATTTGCATATTTAGATTGATTTATAAAATGCCTCCGAGACTTTGTGAAATTTGTAATCCCAAGAAAATGACATTTTCCCATCATAGACATTTGAAATTTGGAACCCATCTCATTAGAAAAAGCGGTCACATTCATTGGGGTCGGTCGAGGCAAAAATAATATCATCAACATAAATTTGAGCGTGAATTAAATGTTTGCACGACATTCGGTGAACAATGTTGGATCAATCTGCTCCTTTTACGAATCCGGTAGATAGAAGAAACTTTGATAGCGTATCATACCATGCCCTTGGAGCTTGCTTCAAACCGTAAAGGGCCTTTTTCAAGCGATAGACATGAGTAGGATGCTCGGATTCACTAAACCTTTAGGTTGGTAGACGTATCGACTTCTTTAAGATCTCCATTAAGAAAAGCCGTCTTTACATCCATCGATGAGACAACCATGTTCTTACTTGCGGCATTAGCAGGAAGATTCGATTGCCTCGATCGTGCAACTGGATCAAATGATTCTTCATAGTCAATACCCTCCTCTTGATGATATCCTTTTGCAACTAATCAAGCCTTGTTCTTTAACACATCACCATGCTCATCAAGTTTTACTTTGAAGATCCACTTTAGAGCAATGATCATAGCACAATCAGGAGCACGTACTAATTCCCATACATCTAGTCGATCGAACTCATGATTTTCTTCTTGCATGGCATTGAACCAGCTGTCTTCATTCATGGCAGTTTTAACGTCTTTTGGTTCAACCTTAGATAGTACGGAATTAAAGAAGCACCATAAGGCATCAGTTGCAAGTTGTTTACAGTGGATCTTGGACGAGAAAGGTTTCAATGATGTTGTCCAATGGATGATCATGTGTCCATTTTCTAAGATGTTCATGTGGTTGTTGTTGAGGAACTGAAGTAGCAGTCGTTTTCTCTGATGAAGATGGTTACGATGATGGTTCGAGAGCAAATATGTTCTCAAAGGAGTGTCTTGAGGGTAGCAAAGGGATTGTCTCCATCATAGGTGCGGACACAATGCCATGATGTACACTCGATGATTGATGATTTTTGATGAGACAGAGTGATCGTGCAGCGCTTCTTAACTTAATGACATAGAAACGGAAGGTTAACTTCATTGGCGGGGATAGGGCACCTCGTCGATGGAATTCCTGATCATTAGCAATTGGCTCATAGTGTTCATCAAACATTGGATCAAACAATTTCTTCAAATCATCTTACGAAGGAGGTACATAAGGAGTTCTTTGGTGAGGATTTTGTACAAGAGGCGAACCAATAGGACTAGTTAATGAAGGTTGTGATGCGGGTCCAGAACTTGATTGTCCTGGAGCCATATGCCCGGACAGCTCATCGAACGTGACGTGAATAGTTTCCATGATATATCGAGTTCTTTTGTTGTAGATTCGGTAACCCTTCTTGTTTGATGCATAACCTACAAAAACTCCAATGTCTACCTTAGCTCTTAATTTACCTAAATCTTGACCGTCATTCGTTGGATAGCACAAAGCACCGAACACACGAAGGTGGGAGATATCGAGTTTTCGTTTGTGGACAAGTTCGTATGGAGTTTTTCATGAGAGGTGTGTATAAGGGAGCGATTTTGGGTGTAATAAGCGGTGGCAATGGCTTGACCCAAAGAAACATTGGAACCTTTGAATAAATTAGCATTGTTCTTGCGGCTTCCACAAGAGTTCAATTTAGTCTTTCAACTACACCGTTACTGTTGAGGAGTTCGAGGAACACTTATTTGATGGTGATTCCAACACTTTCATAAAATTGACTTAAGTCTTTGTTAATAAACTACGTGCCATTATCTGCTTCGAACAATTCTAACGGATTGTTGAGTCGAACTGAAGGCGCTTGATAAGTTTGATGATGACATCTAGAGTTTCATACTTTGTCCTCAAAACTTTACCCAAGTAAATCGAGTAGTCATCACAACAACTAAAATATATTTCTTCCCATTTATCGTTTGCACTCTCATTGGTCCGCATAAATCCATATGAAGGGTATGAAGAACTTCCATTCTTGAGTTTGTGGGTTTGGGTTTGTGGGCATATTTCTTGCTTTTCCCAATTGGCATCTTTGAACAAAGATGATCTTTTCATACTTTAATCTGGGTAAGCCTCTTACAAGATCCTTTTGGAAAGATTATTAATGGTTCCGAAGTTCAAGTGATTGAGACGCGATGCCATAACCATGATTTTGTTTTCGATGCCTTTGACAACAAGCGATTGGAGAAGACTTCATCATGTCTTGATAGAGATGGTGTAAAGATTTGAACCACGAGTTCCTCTTAACAATTCCACACCATCAAGTTCTCTAACGAAACAAGTATGTTTTCTAAAGCCACTTCTAGATTGGAATCACATAATTGACCAACAGAGAACAAGTTATGACCAAGACCTTCAACATAATATACCACAGAGTTACACTTTCACCAACAACATAGTCTCCATAACCCATAATTGCACCAAAATGGTGGTTACGAATCTAACAGTCCGATGAATTTACTCACGAAGTTCATGAGCATGGCGATCTCCGATCATATGCTTGGAACGGCTGAGTCCGGTACCACGAGCGATTTGAGCGATCTGCGGTTGAACACGAGACAAGAATGGATAAGCGGATAATTGGGATCCCCATGCAAGAATGGGTTCCATTTGGTTACTAACGATGATTGGAACACCCACATCGAAGTGGAAACAATGGAATCATCGAGGATAGATCGATGCTAGTGTCCGTATTTGACCTATTCAAAGTATGTTCACTTCTTAAAGGAATAGTTCTACCAAGAGCATCCATTTCTCATAGGCATTGACTTAGAAAATTTAGGGCACAACTCATTAAGATTAAACTTGTGGCGGTGGGTATCCACCGATAACCTATGTTACTAAATTTCCTTCCCGTGGGTTTCTAATGTTTTCTAACCTTCTTTCTCCACCGCTTTCTAGCCTTCTTAACATGTTTTATGGCATTAACAATCTTAACGGGGCATTTAAACATTAATCAAATCATTCAAACCACATTCATGATTAATGTGAAACCAAGCAATCATCATTACATGTTTTGCCAAAAGTAGCGGTTCGAATTAATTACATGCGCTTATAGCTAATACTAGAATCAACACGATTCGTTTTATTCAAATCAAACTTAGTGTTCCTAGGGTGGTCTTCACTCTCTTCAATGCACATTCTTAGCTTGCGAGGTCCTATCTTGCTTTGTATTTCTGGAGGCTTTGACCCGCTTGCTTTAATGTCACCGATTATACAGAGAGGAATTATGGGAACATTAGTTGGTTGGGCTACCTTTTGCATTCTGAACTAGAAGTGCGGGGATCTAAACTACTTGAAGGCACATTAAAATTCACTTTCTTAATCTTTGGGCATAGAATGGTTTGTATACTTAGCACTAGGCATGGAACAAGGTATCACACTTTATCTTTCGCACCTAAGGATTTAGGACACGTTGCTATTAAACATTCTAACATCTCCGAGATCGTTTGGCACGAATGCAAGCAAACCTAATTTCACTATCAAGTGGCTTATTTATGAAGTCCTCTTCTACAATCTCACGGAGATATTCAAGACTATCCTTAAAGCGAGCAAGATAATTATGAAATACAAGTTCGTTTTCCTAAGATGAGGAGGAATGTATTTAATCCACATATATTTAGAGTCTGCAGATGACTTTGATGCAACATTCTCATTGAAGACAAGTGGCATTTCTCTTTTTCACGACTCCTCGATTCTCAATTTCCTTTTGTAAAGACGTTATTTTTCGTTATTCTTGTTACAAGTGACTTTCATTGAATCATATAACTCTTTAAAGTGTCGTTTAACTTTTCATTTTCTTCTAGAAAACTCTCATTTTCCTTTTGTAAAACATTAACCAAGTTTTGAAGATGAAAAGTTTGAGAACACCGAGAATCTAAAGGAGGAGGCATTTGGGAGCCGGTCATTGTTCTTTTCACCCTTTAATTGTGAAATTTGGGCTTTCAACTTTCGATCGTGTTACAATGAGCTTGAATCATTGTCACGTTTGTTTATTTGAAAAGCGCATCAAACTCGGAACATTTGAGGATGTTTTGATGTTTGAGGTTTTGACATTTTCTTTGAGATGTTGATATTTTAGTTGCGAGATCAAAATGTTCAACTTCTAGCTTAGAAAGATGTTTTACCAAATTATCGTGATCATCCCGATCAATTTTCTCATTTAGTTACGAGTTTTTGTTTTCAAGCTCAATGACACGATCATGGGAAACTTTCAAAGCAACAGATAATTCATGAAATTGAGATGCGATAATAGAATACTTAGTCACGATATAAAACACATCTTGAGCAACACAACTCAAATCAAGTTCTCATTTAAGATATGCAAGTTCTTCCTTTCAACTTCATTATATTTGAGTTCTGTTCATAATCATTGACCTCAACTATCATTGCATCAAATTCCTTTTCCATTTCTTTAATATCCGAGTTTATTCCTTTTGAAGACTCTCAAATTGACCTTTTAATTGTTTAAAGAAAGGCATGACCTCGGTTAAATAACATTCTTTAGTTTGCTCAAAACCCTTTCCCTTGATAATCCCGTGGGTGTGATCCTTTTCTTCTGCGTTTTCTCAAAATCAATAAATAGTTGATAAACAACATACATGCGGATTAAGGTCTTGCTATTAGTGGAAATAGTTCTAGGAACTAAATGCATTGGTGTATTTGGAGGATACACAGTAGCTACAGGAACTTTCCTAAGGGGAGGGTTTGTTTCAACAAGTTCACTTGCCTTTTGCTTATCCATATCTTTCTTCCAAAAAATCTATTCTAGGGTTAATTGGGTTTGAGGCTTAAACCTGTTCAGAGAGATCCAATTTTCTTTTGTGTAATCATGGGGTTTGAACGTAATGTTTTGCTTTTTACACTTAGGATCTTTTAGCTTCTTATCCATTTTCTCCCTATTGACTTCTTCAAATTGCATATCTTCCTCGGTACACTTAGCGCAACTAGGTTTACGCCTAGGCTTAAGGATTTCATTACCATCATATATTACCTTACGAGCCTTTCTAGCTATTTTACCATACATAGGATTGGGTTTCTCAACGAGGAGAATACTATGCTTATCGCTTAAGACTCTATGCTTAGTGATCATGTAAGCGATCTGAATGGTATTCCTTGTACGTACAACTTATTTTCAAGCTTGTTTTCAAAGTTTTTAGATTGGAAAATCATTCAAAAGTTTTGATTCCTTAGCATTAAATTCTTGTTTAAGAACTTTAACATTATCTTGAAGTTCTTGCTTTTGTATGAGTTTTAGAAAGCTTTTCTTGTAAGGAATTTAACTCTTGTTTTAACATTTCTTCTCTAAAATTACTTTTTCTAATGATTATGCGCATTTGGTCATCCATTTCACGCTCACGGCTAGTTAAATCAAACTTAGCGTTGTTCATAAATAGTAACTTGTTCTTTATAGGCATTCGATTCGGAGATAACAGAATCATCGGGGGCACAAGCGGTGTATTCATCAAAACATAATCATCATTGTTGTAGAAGATACATCACTTGGCACAATCTCACTTTCACTTTGTGTCACATATTGGTCATATGGGACAATATTGCTATTACCCTCATTATCAATATCGATTCATAAGTTTCAAGAGTTTGTACTTAGTTATGTATCTTATGCTCATCCACTCATCGTATAGTTTTAATACCTCCGAGATGATTGATTCTTTGGATGGACCACTGTCGTGGTGATGAGACCTTTGGAGAGACCATAGGTGAGATGCTAGCCATGAAGATTGTGCAGGCGGTGGGTTCATCATCCACATCGAGTCAAATGCATTACGATCTGCGACTTGAAAGGCATTTTGATGATTGTGACCTATTTCCTAAATCGGTGCTCATCCACATCGACATCATATGTCTTAGCATTCCTTCTTCAAGAAACAACAACTCCTCTTCATCCAAAGTGCTCCACTATCCCGAGCTTGCACAAGCAACATCTTGTCTCAAGTATTCGCATTCGTGGACGTTTTGGAGATGTGCGATTCCTCGCAATATGTCCCTCACCACCACGGTTGTAGCATTTTATTGGCTTTGCTTGTCCTTTATTTGCATTCCTTCCACGATTACGATTTGCCGCATACCTCCACCAACTCCACTATTCCTTGTTCATCGCCTTCCTTGAACTGGTTGCACCATAACCTTCCATCTCGAAGGTAGCTTGATTACGTGGGTTGGATCTTTGCTACGAGGTTATTGTTGGTGTATGGGAGGGAATTTAGATGTTGACTGACCATGAGAGATAGTTGATTGATGAATTTTTCCATGAAGGTGTTTGAATCAGGAGGCTTGTATGATGGATCTAGAATGAGTTTGTAGTTACCATTTCCCATTGTTATGACTTGAGAAGCTTTGGTGGTAATTCCAACATTGGTGTAGAAGGTTGTTGAATCATTTGACGAACTTGATTCTCCCTGTTTAGATTTGAACTGTTCAAGAATCCTTCGTTCAAACATAGCATGAATCTCATTCGAAGAAGAAAGGCATCTGATTGCTCATAGTTGGTGTTCTTTAATCCTTTGGTCGACTTCACGAGGTGACAAACTTGTGCCATTCGGGATTCATGTTGTTCACAAACTTTGAGTTCATTGAATATTTGGCATGGTAATTTTGATGTTCCTCATGTCATTTACAAGCTTGTGGAATCTCACGTAATATTCATAGACACTTTCTTCGGTTTCATCTTAAAATGCTCAAATTTATCATCGGTTGTGATTCTCTGTCTTCCTTGGTTAATTCGAACCCGGCGAAGCATCTTGACATTGTCCCAAACGCCTTAACTTCAAAGTGTTGTGATTGATCGACTTGTAAATGTCCTTAGGTAAACCACAGTATGATGTTAGAAGCCACGATGTACGCATCGTATCTCTTCTTCTCTTTATCGATCGGTTCATCATACATTTTAGGTCCGTCCGTCCTAATATCACCGAGCCATCGGCAAAGATCAAGTATGTCTCGGTTGTCTCAACTTGATACGGTCCTTCATCAATTGACTTGAGAATGTTGACTCCATTTTCTTTTCCCAAACAGTACAACCTAATTCGTTGAGCCCATGAGTCATAGTCGGTTCATCAAGCATAGGTGGGCAGTATCCGATCCGGGCTGTGAGCGTCCTCGACCAATGTAAGAGATGATTGTGGGCACGTTGGTAGACATGTTTACGATATCACGGATTTTATAACTCTATGATTAAACCGGAAATAGATTCTTTCACGGGTTTTCTTGAATCAAGAGAAAACATTTTAGAAACAAAATCAACCAAGTCGCTATAACCCTTGAAGACAAGTCGCTAAGACACCAAGTCGCTAAGTAGCAACTCGCTAAAGGCTCAAGTCGCTGTGAATCAAGTCGCTAGACACAAGTCGCTATGAACCAAGTCATTAAACATAAGTCGCTAAAACAGCAAATCGCTAAGCTGACAAGTCGCTAAAGAACAACTCGCTAAGTAGACAACTCGCTAAAGAACAAGTCGCTAAAACGTCAAGTCGCTAAAGAGTAACTCGCTAGTAACAACAAAAACAAGTCGCTAGAAATAATAGAGACAAGTCGCTACGTCAACCAACTCGCTAGCCGAAGTGGTGTCTCCACTACCTTGTACTGTTTGTCGTCTTGTCTCAATAGACAAGTCGCTAGGACTCAAATCGCTACCACTTCAACTACAAGTCGCTACCAAATAACGAAGCAAGTCGCTACGAAGAATATTTATCCGAGAACCAAGTCGCTAGGTAGAAAAACTTAAAAAGAAACCTTTTCAATCCAAAACAAGCCTAACCACAGTGATTCAAGCTTTCCAACTCAAAACCCAAACACTTACAATGATTCTAAACACAAAGTACACTCAAAATTCAAACTTTAACACAAGAAATGATCCAATGATGCAAAAACCACTAAACTTTTCAAACCCAAAACCATATAAAACCACTAGAAATCCAAGGATATGTAAGAGATGATCAAACCATGGCTCTTGATACCATTTGTAACATATTGGTTTCACAAACACATCAAACCATGATCAAACTAGGCGTATACAATAAGGTTTTAGAGAGAAAGAGTTAGAGGTTTGGGAACTTAATAAGAGAAATGAAAGTATTATTATGAGCTCGACCCTCTACCTTGGGAGGTAGAGGTATTTATAGTATCTTACATAAGCGCCACCTACGGGTGTGGATCGGGGCATACAGTGGGTAAAGACCCGTTCGTCCTCCACGGTGTTACTTAACTAAATACTATCTAGCATAACATAACTACGACTACGAGCTTTCTAATGATTACATATACTTGAGGTGACCGACACTTTAATAACTGGATTTACTAAATCCTAACATTTTCCATAGGAAACTTATTGAAGTATTCATCCCCTACTTCATCTACTTCATTGGTTGATTCTTCCTTAGGAGTTTTACTAACCTCAAGCATAGTCTCATGGTTCGCTTCGTCACTATTCCTATTTGGTTTCACTAGAGTGATGGCATTGACGAATTGAACGTGTTTAGATGAAGAGGGATCCCTAGTTTTGTAATACTTGCTTGGGTCATTAATTTTTACATCGGAAGCTTCGGGAGAATGAGTCGAGATGGCATTAACCTTTTCGGTGGTCTTCCTATCACTATTGGTCATGGCTTTCAAAAGGTTATCAATCTTCCTATCCATCTCGGCTTGTTGTTGGTTAAAGCGGTCCAAAAGCTTGGCTATTTGAGCTTCTTGGGATGTAACTAGGTGTTGCAACATCCCTTTTATGTTTTGTTGGCTAGGGCCGTGGGACCATGTGGAATCATTAGAGGTGAATTCTTTGGTTTGTCCCCAATTATAGTCGGGTTTGCCCCTCCATGCTTCTCGGGCATCATTGAAAGTCCTAGGTCCGGTGTTGTGGAATCTCCTCCCATTCCATTGGTGCGAGCGAGGATGCATAGTCAGCGGAAGCTTTTTGGGGACTCTCGTGCAAGTACGAGTGTCATGGGGACCACTACATAGTTCACACAAGGAAGAGACTTTGTTCACTTGGCGTGAAGACTTAGGGTTCTTGTAGGAGCTCATTAGGAATTTGACTTGATCTTCAAGTTCGAGCATCCTACGGTTGGAACTTTCGTTGTCATAGAGGGCAAGGTCCTCTATTGTACCACACGATTCTTCCGCGGTGAGATCACTAAGTTTGCCACCGGCCGCTTGGTCGATGGATTACTTAGTTGAGAAGTTGACATGATCGTAAAAGATTTGGACTTGAAACCAAAGATCGATGTCGTGATGAGGGACTTTATGGAGCAAGTCCTTGAATTGAGTCCATGCCTCGTAGAGAGATTCACCTTGACATTGTTGGAACATCAAGATTTCATTCCTAAGTTTAGTAGTTCTCCTCGGTGGGAAAAATTGGGCAAGGAAGCGAGTGGTGAGATCATCCCAACTTGAGATGGATCCGGCGGAAGTCGCTCAAGCCAATTACTAGCTTGGTCCCGTAGAGAATTGGAAGAGGCATAAGTCGTGGTCTCCGTGTAGTAGCATCAAGGTCGATGGAATCAATGATTTTAAGGAAGTCCTTGAGATCTTGATTAGGATCTTGAGCGAAGTCCATGGAATGCACATCCGTTTTGCACCAACCGGATGGTGTCAGATCGCAGGGCCATAGTTTGAGCTTGATCGGGGAGCTCAATGGTGTTCCTATATCCTTGGTGGCTCGGTCTAGAGTATTCACCAAGAGTACGGCCTCTTGGCGGGTCAATTGGTGGTGGGTCGATGGGAATTGGGTGATGAGGTGGCGGGTTATCACCTTCCATGAAGAAAAGTGATGGGATTACTAACAAAGTCACGAACAAGGGGGATAGACTACAAGGAAGCTAAAAATGAGAAAAAAAAAATCTCACTTGATAGGAATAAAGCAAGGGAACCTAAACGAGATAGAAATCTAACTAGCTATTCTATTCCCGGAGCGGCGTCAAAACTTGATGCGGCGTGCGAGCGCGCTCGGGTCAAAGGAACTTCCTTTTAAATCGAGCAAGCTTTTCAACACCTAAGCGGTGAACCTAATCGTTGTAGTGTAGTATTGGGTAAGCCTCGAGAGTTGATATCGTTCTCTAGGGAATAGGAATGCTAGCAACGATGTACTACGCTAAGGTTGGGGTTGAGGATGATTCTTTTTATCTTTATATGTTTTTAGAAAGCTAAGGGTAAAATCTCGGGGCAATTGGTTTGGGGCTGGTACTTCTACCGATTACTTCTACTATTATAATTATCTAATACTACGGGTAGCTATGTCTTTTTTATGTGTGCTCGTATGATGATTAAAAATGTGCTTACCTAGATACTATTACTCCCTAGTTATCTTTTATTGTTGGTTGAATTGTCACGTCCTTATTCTTAACGCGTTGTGTTTTCTAAGGTCGTAGGGTGTGCCTTTTTCCCTAACTCTTTGAGACTACCTTAACGTTATTGCCTACGAAATCCGCTAGATGTTTCATAAACTAAATTTAAGGTTGTCTTTGGATGTTTAGACTACGAAATCCTCTAAGTGATTCATAAACTAATGTTCACAAAGATTACTCAAGCATTTAAACACAACGATAGCCTAATTGCACTCCTAAGCCAATTACAATTAAGATAAGAGATAACCAATCAATAATTAATAACTAGGTTTCATAGATCTAAGCAAACACACAAGAAATTTAGCCGGACATGTTAAACAAGCAAGCATACACACATTCAATGGAAGACATAATGATACTAATGGAATAAAACACTTATCTTGATGTATAAAATAAGGTTTGGGACCCTAAGATATTGTCCAAGTCGGACTAGAAGCGTTTAGGTTTTTACTCCACAAGTCTCCTCTAAATGCGAAAATCGAATTATATATATAGATTTACACTTGCGACGTCGCTTTATAGGTGGGGCGCCGTCAAATTGCCGTCATTAGGGTTTTGTCTTGGCCAAGTTATCGATGGGACGGCGTCACATTGTAGTTTTGCCGCGTCGAACTTCGGCGGGGCGTCATCGATTACGGATCCGGGCCTTCGAGATGAAAAGCCTTAGTGGCGCCCTTCCTCTTCAAAGCTGGCGACGTCGGTGTATTTGAGCAAAAAGTATCTTGAGCCGTCAAGTGTTTCTTTATTAAATCCGTGAGAGGGACGGCGTCACCTTTGTTTGGGAAACCGTCGACTTCGGTTTAGACTTGAGTGTCTTCGATTTTGACTTAGCCATTTTCTTCATGTATTCACTCCTTTTCTTCCAAAAATGCATCATTCCAGCATTTTGCTTCCAAGAGACCTAAAAAGTGAAAAGGAACAAAATTAAGCAGTAACGGATATAAAAGTGGTCGATTAAGGGCTTAAATGACCCTTTAAAGTGTACGTTTTAAATCCTTATCATAAGGCAACACCATTCAGACTGCTCACATGATCACTAAGCATAGAGTATTGAGTGATAAACACAGTATTTGCCTTGTAGAAGACCCAAATCCTGCGTATCTTAAGAAAGCAAAAAGAGCTCATGATGTGATTTATGATGGTAGTGAGATTCTTAAGTCTAAACAAAAGCCAACTTGTGTAGAGAACACTAAAAAGGACATAGAGATAGAAAATGCCTCTAGAGAGAAAATGGAAAAGAAGTTGAAAGAACCTATGTGTGTGAGCCATAATTTATATTTCAAAACTCCCAATTACACTAAGGATAACTGGCTAGCCTTGTTTAGACCTCAGACTCATTTAACCCCTGAACAAGTGTTTTGGAAGTTTGATATGGATAAGAGAAAAGCTGAAGAACTTATTGAAAATAATCCTCCCCTTAGGAAGATGCCTCCAGCTATAGTGTATCCTCCCAATACACCGATGCATTTAGTGCCTAGAACTCTTCCCACTCAAAGTAAAACCTTAATCAATATATACGTAGTTTACCAACTATTTGTTGATTTCGAGAAAACATGTAAGAAGAGAATCACACCAACATGAATTACTGAAAAGGGGTTTTGAGCAAACTAAAGAGTGTTATCTTACAAAGGTTATTCAATTCTTTAAACAATTAAAAGAACAATTCGAGGGTATTCAAAAGGCCTTAGATACTGAAGTTAAAGAAATGAAAAAGATGTTTAATGAAATGGAAACCGAGGTTAGAATTAATGCATGTGAGATTAAAAGCAATGAAATTGAGAGGAAGAATATTCACATCCTTAATGAGATTTTGATTTCGAGATGCATTGCCCAGGATGTGTTTTATATTGTTACTAATTATGCCATAACTGCTTCTCAATTTCATAATTTATCAATTGCATTTAAAGTTTCCCAAGATTGTGTCATTGAGCTTGAAACCAAAAATTCAAAATTGCATGACAAAATTGAAAAGGATGATCATGATAATATGGTCAGGCATTTTTCTAAATTAGAAGTTGAATATCTTGATTTACAATTAAAGTATCAACATCTTAAAGAAAGAATCAAAACTTCAAATGCCAAGACATCTTCGGATGCTCCTTAGTTTGATGCATATTTTGAAATTAACTCACGTGATGAACGGATTCAGGCTCACTGCAACACGATCCAAAATTTGAAAGCTCAAATTTCCCAATTGAAGGGAAATAGGAATGAAGTGGTTGGCACTCAGATACCTCCGCCCTTAGATTCTCAGAATTTCCAACTTCAAAACATCATTAATAAATTGCAAAAAGAAAATGAATGTTTTCAAGCTAAAATTTCAAAGGTTAAATTGCAAAACAAAGAGTTATGTGATTCAGTCAAAATTAATCATAATAAACACATTGAAAAGATAACTTCTTTGCTTAACGAAATTGCTAATCTGAAGCGTATGGTAAATGGCAAAGTGCAGATTCCCACTTGTAATTATTTTGTTCCAAAGGTTTCTGCTTGTAATAATTATGCTATTGATGTGTTGTATATTCCCCATCCTCTTAGGAATAATGAACTTGCATATCAAGCATATCTTTCATACCTTAAGGATAGTTTAGAGGGTATCCGTGAGATTGTAGAAGATGATAGAATAGAGAAACCGCTTAATAGTGCGGTTGCCTATGCCTGCATGTATGCCAATGATCTCATGAACTCTTAGAATATGTCATTGCTACATGTCCTAAATTTGATACTAGGCGAGATAGAATAGTTGCATCCATTTCTATGCCTAAAGTCAAGCATGTTACCTTTAATGTGCCTCCTAAAGTCTCAGAGCCCAGCACTTCTAGACCAGAAAAGCAAAAAGTAGTGAAACCAACTAATATTCCCATCGTTCCTTCTACATGAGTAAGTAGTGACACTAAGGTTAGCGGGTCAAAGCCTTCAGACAATACAAAGCAAGATAGAACCTCGCGAGCTAAAAGTGATCAAGTGAAGAGAGAATAAGACCACTCTAGGAATAATAAGTTTAAGTTGAACAATAAGAATCGTGTTGATTCTAATATTAGCTATAAGCGTACTATAATTAATTTGAATTCTGATACTACTTGCAAAACATGTCATGAATGTTTAGTTTCTGGTAATCATGATGAATGTGTTGTGACTTATTTGAGAAATTCTGTTAAATCTTCAGTTGACAATGTTAGGAAGGCTAAACAGGTTAAGCAAGCTTGGAAGCCTACAGGGAAAAAGTTTAGTAATGTGGGTTTTTATTGGAAGTCTACAGGGAAAAAGTTTAGTAATGTAGGTAATCAATGGAAGCCTACAATCCATAAATTCAAAATTAGTGAACTTTGTCCTAAATTGTCTAGACCACTGCCCATTAATAAATGGAAGCCCACTAGTAGAATCATACCTTTAGGAAGTCAACATGCTTCGACTAGGTCCACTGCCTCTACTAGTATAGCTCCCACTAATAATGTCATGGCATCTAGAAATGTTGTAGGTCTACAAATTGCGTGTACTAACCAATCAGAACCCATATTCTCATGGGGATCCAAAGCTTCCAGTTATCCACTCTTGTCTGTGTTTAAATGCAGGTCGTACAAATCGTCCTTTGCTATTTGGATTCAGGCTGCTCAAAACATATGACTGGAGATCGCTCACGGCTCAAGAACTTCATGAATAAGTTCATCAGGACTGTTTGATTTGGGAATAACCACTTTGGGGCAATTATGGGTTATGGAGATTATGTTTTTGGTGATAGTGTGATCTCCCGGGTATATTATGTGGAAGGTCTTGGTCATAATTTGTTCTCTGTTGGCCAATTTTGTGATTCTGATCTCGAAGTAGCCTTCAGAAAACACTCTTGCTTTGTTAGAGAATTAGATGGTGTTGAGATTCTAAAGGGATCTCGTGGCACTAATTTGTACATCATCTTTATCGAAGACATGATGAAGTCTTCTCCCCTTTGCTTGTTACGGCACCGTCGACTTAATCACTTGAACTGCGGCACCATCAATGATCTTTCTAGAAAGGACCCTGTAAGAGGCTTACCCCGGTTGAAATATGTTGGGAATAAAGCTAACAGTTACCACTGATAGTCTTGTGGTTAACACTGCTAAAGATTACACTAGCAGTGGAAACTCATTACCACTGCTAGTATATTATTACCACTGCTATTAGGATAATTGTTATGTAGACGTATATTGATAAGTATAGAAAAGATCTTGTGTATATTCTATATTGTTAAGATTATACTTATCTTGTAAAGGACTCCTTATGCTATAAAAGGAGATCCTAGGTCATTGTTTAGAGAACAAAATACTCACATATTATTCATATAAGCTTCAAGGTGTAACCCTAGTGATAAGCAAGATCACTCGTATTATTTCTTAATAATATTGGAGCTTTATGTTAAACTGTTCACTTACAATACATCATACAATCCGTCTTCTAAGTATTACTAAGTATATTCCGCGTGCTTATTAATATAATTCAAAATATCACTAACACAAGGTGTGTGTTTAGATCCATCAAGTGGTATCAGAGTGAAGGTTTTGATACTTTGATTTAGAAGATCCAAGGAATAAGCTTAACCTACTCACTCAAATCAATGGAGATGGAAAACAACCAGTCCAACTCTGCTCCAAGGCTTCCTAAGCTCAAACTTAATGAGTTTGAGATGTGGAGGATAATGATTGAGCAATACTTTCTCATACAAGACTATGCTCTATGGGAGATCATCTTAATTGGTGATTCCTTCAAGTCTCATTACCAAGGCGAGAAAGTTGGCGACACGAGAGTTGTAACAGTTTACATGCACAAACTAATGATGAAAGAGCATAGAAGAAGAATGACCTGAAGGCGAGAAGTTTGTTACTAATGACTCTTCCTAAAGATCAGATCATTGATTTTAGCAAGTTCAAGACAACAAAAGAACTTTTTGAAGAGATCTGCTCAATGTTTGGTGGCAATGATGCTACAAAGAAGACACAAAAGACATTGTTGAAGCAAATTTATGAAAACTTCTATGCTTCAAGCAATGACTCTCTTGACAGCATCTTCACCAAACTCCAGAAGATTGGCACACAACCGATGTGTTTGGCATTGAGGTAGAAAGGAAGACCTCAATTTGAAGTTTCTAAGAAGTTTGCCTTCGAGTTTCATACAAATGTTACAACTGGGAAAATAAACGAAATGAAACTATTAAGCTCAATGATCTTTACAACAACTTCAAACTCATTGAACAAAGATTGAAGAAGGGGGAAACTTGGTACAAGCTCTAGCAGACTTGGCATTGTTGTCAACCTCTGCTTGTTGTGATGATTATGAAGATGACTATGATGATGATTTTGCCACCGCTTTGGTTCTACAGCTTCCACTAGTAATGTTAGTGTTACCACTGCAGTTCAAAGAAGAAGGTTCTTGGTATTGGAGATCCTACCTTTTATGCTTTTATCTCCACTCAAGTTAATGGCTCTATATTAACTCATGAAGACATAGAAAATTGATGAAGATGACTTGGAGGAGATGAACATAAAATGGCGATAGCTCTTCTTAGCATGAGGGCTAGGAAATTCTACAAGAAGGTGAAGCCAATTTACATCAATGGTGGTGAAACTGCAGGTTCGATAAAAGAAAGTAGAGTGTTTCAATTGTCACAAGTTGGGGCATTTTGCTAGAGAATGCAGAAGACCAAGGAACCAAGACAAAAGGTCTACTTGGTACAAGCAAAAGAAAGAACCAATTGTGGAAGAACCAAAGGCAATGCTGGCAATTGATGGTGTGAGCTATGATTGGAGTTTCATGGCTGATGAACAAAAGGAACAACCTTCAGATGCTGCTCTTGTGTCTACAGAACATGGTCTTATGGCTCTCTCTGACTCTGAGGTACAAAATTTTGAAAGTTGTTCTAAAACATGTAGGGCTTCTAGAGAATGTGAAAGGCTTAATGAATTATTTGACAACCAAAGAACAGAGTTGGATGCTGCTAATTATACTGTGTCAAAACTTAGAAGAGGCATATCTGTATTAGAGACACAACTAGTGCATTATAGAGAAAATGAGTCAAAATACAATGATGATATGATTATTCTTAGGAGAGAATTAGATCATAAGACAGCAGTGAATGAGGCATTAAAAGAAGAGTTTGAAAAACTTAAAAAGATAAATGGGAATGTCAATTTATCTGTTGACACATGCTATTATCAGTCTAAGTCTATTGATAAAATTTGGAATGCTCAAATTACTAGTAAAGTTAAGTCTGGTATGGGATACAATATTGTTCCTCCACCACTAAGGGGTGTTTCATCACCTCCTGGCATAGATTTAGCTCATACAGGCCTAGAAGATTTTCAGGAACCTATTCGTGAATATGGTCCTCTCAAATTTGTGTCAAGTGAGGAAGAGGTTAAGCATGAACCTGATGTTTTTGAAAGTGCTAGTGACTCATCAGTTGTAGATGAGAATGTTAAAAAGAATGTAGAGGCTTCTATCCCAAAAGTTGTTAATACTATTACAGAGGAACCTAGGAAACAAGTTAACAAACCTAGATCAACTGTAAGGTATGTTGAGATGTATAGAAACAAGTCATCAACTCCTTGGGGTAACCAGAGGAGTTGGAATCATGTCAAATCTCAACAACTAGGTAGTGATTTTGTGATGTACAATAAAGCATGTTATATCTGTGGTAGCTTTAATCATTTACATGCTAATTGTGACTATCATGTTGGGAGAAGGGAAGTCCATGGGAATAAAAGGGTTGAGTCAAACAGATTTCAAAATAATGTACACCCTAATTCACACAGCAAAATGATCCCAAGAGCAGTTTAACTAAGAAGTGGTCTTAAAACTTTTGCCACCGCTAAAACTGTCAACACTGCTCACCCTAAATCACCTGTTACAAGTGCAAAATCCAAAACAACTTTTGCAAAATCTGCACAAACAGGGAAAAGGTTTGTTCAAAATAAAAGGGTTAACTATAACCAACAGTGGGTACCAAAATCTAAACCAAGTGAGCTACCATTTGCTCAATCAAAAGTTCCCACCGCAGGGTTGTAAACAAGACCGGGGTCACATGGGAAATGTTGTGAAGGCCTCAAAGACGTTGGGAATGGAAACCTAAAGGAATTACCTCTACAACCAATCCCAATGGTGTATCAATGACCTTTGATAGATTTAACTATATTGATACATGAGGCGATCCAAGTCAATCATGGCTTGGGTCCCCAAAGGAAACTAACTCCTTACTTATATGTGCAGGAACATCCAAGGACAAAAGATCGGATCAAGGCTACACAGATAGTGGATGTTCAAGGCACATGACCGCAACAAGTCCTATCTCTCGATTTTGAACATTATGATGGATGAGTATGTTAGCTTTTGAGGTAGAGTTAATGGAAAAGTTCTTTGGTAAAGGGTCATCAAAACTGGTAACTTGGACTTTGAACACATGTACTATGTAAAAGAGCTTAAGTATAATCTTTTAGTGTGTCACAAATGTGTGACAAGAAAACAATGTTCTTTTACTAAAGATATGTGCTTTGTTCTCTAAGGATTTTAAGATGCTTGATGAAAGTCGATTCTTCTTAAGATTCCTAGAAAAGGCAACTTATATAGCTTTGATATGAACAACATTGTTGCTAAAGATGATTATGCTTGCTTACTTGCAAAGGCCACAGTGGATGAATCCATGTTATGGCATAGAAGACTTGGTCATGTTAATTTCAAAACCATTAATAAGATTGTCAAAGATGGTTTGGTAAGAGGCTTACCTCATAAAAGATTTGAAAATGATCAAACCTGTGTGGCTTGTCTCAAAGGAAAACAACACGAGCTTCTTGCAGTCAAAGTTGGTTAACTCTATTGCTCACCCACTTCACATGTTACATATGGACTTGTTTGGTCCTACATCCATGAGCAGACTTAAATCTTAAGTATTGTCTTGTTGTTCTTGTGATTTTAGCGAGTTTACATGGGTTTTCTTTCTAAGGACTAAGGATGAAACAACTGCATCCTTAAGATCTTCATCACGAAGTTGAAAACCAATATGATCCGAAAGTTAAAATCATTAGGTGTGACAATGGGACAAAATTTAAGAATAGAGTTATGGATGATTTTTGCGAGAGATAAAGGTATTAAAAAGAATTTAGTGTTGCTAGAACTCCTCAACAAAATGGTGTTCTTTGAGAGAGAAAGAGGACACTTATAGAGGCTTAGAACCATGTTGGCAAATTCAAAATTGCCAATCACTTTTTAAGCGACGATTAACATCGCATGTTATGTGTAAAACAGGGTTTTAGTAGTGAAAGCAAAGAACAAGACACCTTATGAGTTATTTAGAGGTCGACCTCCTATCCTTGACTTCATGAGACCATTTGGATGTCATGTATCTATTCTCAATACCATAGATTATCCGGGCAAATTTGAAGAAAAGTTTGATGAAGGGTATTTTATTGGGTATTCCATGGTTAGTAAAGCTTTCAGAGTATTCAACTTAAGAACCCAAAAGATTGAAGAAAATCTGCATGTTGAGTTCCTGGAAAACAAAGTGGATGTCAAAGGAGCTTGTCTAGAAAGGCTGTTTGATCTTGATACTCTAACTCATACTATGAACTATGTATCTATCTCTATAGGTACATCTACTTATGATTTTGCGAGTTCGTAAGAGTTTCTTGATGATGATGAACCAAGTAAGGATCAAGGCGATGATCAAGATGAATTCGGTTTGCCACTTTGGGACTATGCAGATAATGATGATATTCCAAAGGCTGAAATGCTCAACCTCTAATGATTACGGAAAGGAAGGAGATAGCAACATAAACACCGAAAATCCCGAAGCGGTGGAAATTCATATTCCACCGCTAGGCCAACCGTTTCCACTGCAACACCGTAAGTGGAAATTATAACTCCGATTCTGAGAGGAAGCTCAAGCCAATGATGTTGAAATCTCAAATATGCCAAGTGAGATTGCAGTTCCTCAGACTCCCCATACTTCAATTCATAAATCACATCCTCTTGAAAATGTGATTGGGAATGTCCATTCACCAGTAAAGACTAGAAGACAAACAAAATTGGCTGATATTCATGGATTTATTAGTGAAATCTATAAATCTAAGAATCATGAAGGCAAGAATGAATGTCTTTTCATGTGTTTTCTGTCACAAATGGAGCCAAAGAATGTATACAAGGCACTTGAAGATGAAAGTTGGGTGGAAGCAATGCAAGAAGAGTTGCTCCAGTTCAAGCTTCAAAAGGGTTGGGTGCTTTGCGATTCACCTCATGGCAAGAAGGTAATAGGTACTAAATGGGTGTTTAGAAACAAGAAGGATGAAAGAGGAATTGTTATCAGGAACAAAGCTAGGCTTATGGCTCAAGGATACACTCAGGAGGAAGGTATTAACTATGAAGAAGTGTTTGCCCCAGTTGCAAGAATTGAAGCAATCAGGCTGTTCTTAGCCTATGCATCCTTTATGGGCTTTAAAGTCTATCAAATGGATGTAAAGAGTGATTTTCTATATGGGAAAATTGATGAGGAGGTATATGTTTCACAACCTCCAAGCTTTGAGGACCCTGAATATCCAAACAAAGTATACAGGGTGGTTAAAGCTTTGTATGGCTTGCATCAGGCACCAAGAAAATGGTATGAGACCTTGACTACTTATCTTCTTGATAATGGGTTTTATAGAAGCAGAGTGGATCAGACTTTGTTCATCAAGAAAGACAAGATTGATATCTTGTTAGTACAAGTATATGTTGATGATATCATTTTTGGATCTACAAAGACAGAGATGTGCAAAGAATTTGAGAAGCTAATGAAGGAAGAATTCAAGATAAGTTCTATGAGTGAACTCACATTCTTTTTGGGACTTCAAGTACAACAAAGGCTAGATGGTATTTTCATCAATCGGGATAAATATGTGGTTGAGATACTAAGGAAGTTCAAGTTCTACGATGCAAAGTCATCCAAAGACCCTCAGACAAGACTACACATCAACTCTTGAAGGAAAATAGTGGTGAAGCGGTTGATGTGCACATGTATGATCTATGATTGGTTCTTTGATGTATCTTACATCATCTAGACCGAACATTATGTTTCTTGATATGTGCTTATGCAAGGTTTAGTCACTCCCGGTTCTCACACTTGATTGTGAAGAAGATTTTCGGATATCTTAAAGCATTTCCTAATGGGATTATGGTACCCTAGAGAATAACCTTTAGAATTGGTTACTTACTCGGATAGTGACTATCTTGGAGCTAGTTTGGACAGAAAATCTACAAAAGGTGGATGCCAATTTCTTGAAATAGATTGGTGTCATGGCGATTGCAAGAAACAAACAATGGTGGCAAATTCATCAACCGAGGCGTAGTATGTAGCTACCGCAAGTTGTTGTGCTCAAGTTCTATGGCTTCAAAATCAACTTTTGGACTATGGGTACAATTTATGAATACCATCATTTATATTGACAATACCGATTACCATTTGCATAATTAAGAATCCATTCAACACACAAAGACTAAACATATTGAAATTAGACACCATTTTATAAGAGATTGTTATGAGAAAGGCTAATCCAAGTTATCAAAATTCATACCGATGATAACTATCTTGATTTATTAACAAAAGGACTTGATGTGGGTAGATTTCAAGACTTGCAACAGTATTGGAATGCTTAATCCATAAAATTTGTGTCTCTTGCTCTTTGGTGTTGAGGGAGGCTTTTGGGTACTAAAATTGTTGTATAAGTTTGTATATGCTTAGTGCTTGTATATGTTGCTTGTTAAATAACTTTTATGCGGCAAAGATGGGAGTTGATCATAAAGGTGTGTATCTGAGACACACAACAAATGGTTATTGATTCACCATGTCTAATACACATAAGAATCAACTAGTCCGAGCAAGCGACTCTTGGTAAAGACTTAACAAATCCGTTTATGGTTGATAGTTTACCAAAACTATATGGTTATCAACTCACCATATTCTTTATGATTAAGAGTTGGCTAGTCCATAGTAAACGGCTCATGGTAAAGACATATCAAATCCGTTGATAGTCGGTAGTTTGCTAAAACTATAATGAGAGCAGCTCAAATTTTCATATGTTTTACTTTACCAACGCTCTTTGAAAATCTTTGTGAAAAATTACCATCGCTAGTTCACGCTTTCCAGCGATGTTATTTTTACCATTGTTGATCTAGCTGCTATTAATGTTATGTCAAGAATAAAATTTTTACTAGCCGTTGAGCATTAATTGCTTTCCATATATATATATATATATATATATATATATATATATATATATATATATATATATATATATATATATATATATATATATATATATATATATATATATATATATATATATATATATATATATATATATATATATATATATATATAGAGGCATTTGACATTAATGCCACCTCAATGCCACATAATCAAATTTCATGCCACATAAGCATTTGTTGTCCAACTAAGCAATTAATTTTAATTTTCGAATTTTTTTTTTGTAATTTTTTGAATTTTTTTAAGCATTTTTGAAAATGGTTTATAAAAAAGGTTCCTTACAAGGTTTGAACCTTGGTTGTTTTGATAAATAACTTATGTGTTTACCACTTAGGCAACAAGTTATTTTGATAATTATGTTGCATATCATAATCTATAAATGGCTATAATTTTATTGGAATCATATAGTAAATACAATTTATCTAAAAAAATTATATTTAGTAATTATCTTTTTAAAAACTTATTATACATAAAAAAAATTACGCCTCTTTTAAAACAGATATTAGATTTTAGGGTTTTATTGTTTTTTAATGTGTTTTTGTGCAGGTATAAAGAATGGATCATATGACCGGATTTTTTTGACAGAAAAAGGTATGCCTCTTTTCCCTCAAAACCCTTATGATGAAACTTTGTTACCGTGTATGCATTTTTTCAGGTTAGACATCGTCTTTGCAGGTTAGTCTTCTTCTTTGAACACATGTTGAGTTGTGTGCATGCATGCTAATAACATCAGGTCAGATATAATTTTTATCTTGCTTTTAGATATAATTTGAGTTGTATATCAAATTTTTATTTTTTGCATTAGAGTATTTAAGTTTAAGAATTATGATTATCTTTAGGTTTTATTTGAGTTTTTATTTGGAGATTATAGACACAGAGATTAGTGCACTTTGTTTGCTATTATTCTGGTACGTATGTTGATATATATTTCTAGCCTTTATATATTTGTGCATGTATCGAGGGGACAAGAGTTGTAGAATAGTATCATGTTTATTCAGTTTTACTACTTATATATAATTAAAGGTTGCATCATAGTATTATGATTTATATGATAACCAAGCAAGAAAAGGAAATTCACAGTTTCCATAGGGTTCAAGATTTCGACCTATGTTTATTGGTGGATACGGCAAGTGAGAATGAGCCATTGATTTTACGGGCAGTCTTAAGTACCTGATGTCGAACAAAGGTAATTATCCATTGTTACTTATGAATATCAAATATGCCCATTGTTTTTCATTATCTGTTCTTCCAGGCAAGCGAGCGGCAATTGATGACCATCTACATGATTTAACAAAACATAAGTTATGATATATAACTTCAAAAAAGTTGCAGAAACAAATGAAGACAATTTATTCAAATGGTATATCCTCATATCTTACTATAATAAATTGATATTGTTTTATGATCCAAACATGTTCTACGTTATACATAATTCAAATTTTAATTGGCCTTTACTTACTGAAATTATTCATTGTAAGAGCTCAATTTCTACGGGTGTAAACCTTTTCCGGTTCATTGTGAATTTTTGTAGTTGTTTTGGAAGCTCTGCCATTTTTTCTCGGGCCCCTTTTTATTTTGTTTAAATGAGAGAAATTTCTGATCTTGTCAAGAGAAGCAACTGCCACTGCAGACATCCCTGAACCACTTTTTCTCCAATAGTTTACTTCATTTACATTTTACAGTAATTATCCAGTCTTTTAATAAATTGCTATAAGAGATTTCCTTCATCAAAAACACACTTTGGTGGACGTTCAACTAATTTCCTTTTCAATATTGGTTTTTGACTTTTTTTTAAATAAAACATAACCCAAGTCAACCGATATAAGTCAGTGGGTCAAAATTGCTACCTTTAGCGTCTCTTCATCTCAACTTTATCTTCTTTATTAACAGTTTTGGTATGAATACTAATTATTGTCCACAGGTGGATGAACATCAAGTGGCACCACTTGCAGCAATATACAAATAGGGTTGCAACTGCAATAAGTCAATGTGCCTGAAAAAGTATTGCGAGTGCTATCAGGTGTGTTTTTGTTTATATGGCTCAACTCATGCCAAACGTCTCTTTTTTCCCCTTTAATGTTGCTTTAATGTACTAAAGTAATTCCCAATACCGTCTTCCACGGCACGGTGTATGGGGGTAATGTACTAATGTACCGAATGGCTTTATCTCAACAAGCTAATGTTGGATGCTCTGATGGTGGCCGGCTTGAAAGCCATATGTCAATAAAGTATACGTCCAAGATGGGTAGTGCCAACCCTTATGAATTGCGTAATTGTTTACTTGAATGAAGCATGTTAATGAGATGTGTAGATAACGAGTCTGTAAAATACATCTAAGATTACAAATGAAATACCGATTTCTAAGTAACACTATGTGTACTTTTTGATTTTGACCTTATGATTTCTTCTCGTTGTTCCCGCTCACTATCGCTTTAAAACAGCTTAAAGTTTATGAAACAAGTTAAAAGTGAACAATGAGTGAAATTAACATAAAGAAAACACACTGTAATTTTCAACATCATATTCTTATTAGAAATAAATCAACAAAGAATCGTTACCCAAGTACTTGGAATAGTACTTGGGATTGAAATGACAAAGTTGGGTGATTCCTCTCTAAGCTCGGGCTATGTCCGAGCACAACTCTTAGAGCTCACCGAGCTATCTCAGAACTAAGTTGTATTTGGAGGAGTGAAAAGATGGCTTGCGTGTATGTGTTTTACAATTCACAAGCTTAACCTTTTCACTCCATCTCTTATGCTATTTATACATGTATGGTATTTGACTCTTTCCTAAGTGACAACCGACATCATACGTAAGACAAAATCTTGATGTATTTTGTCTCATTTCTAAAGACTATTCTAGGTAAGAGACAAGACTACTTTCCTAAGTTCGGTGATGACACCGAGCACGATGTTTTGCTATTCGTGAAAGTTGACTTTGGTTGATAAGGACTTCGTCTTATCGATTCAACCTTTCCCGCTTTGTCCCGCTCTTTCTTGATCTTTACATTCTTCGCTTCTACTTGGTTTGTCTTGATGTAAGAAGTTGGATAGAATCTTAGGGATTCAAAGTGAGTTATTGTCATCACCACCGAATCCATCATCTTCTTCTTGACCCGCCTTCACCCTTTAAGTTCCGCCTTCATCGAGTGGAGAGACTTCTTCTTAGCCTCTTCTTGAGTAACTGAAGACGACTCATCGAGAGACTGTACTCGAGGACTTGCTTATGTTAACGGATTAAATACTTGGGCTATTTTCTATTCAAATCCTAGATTAAGGAGTTTGGGTATTTATTGAACCCAACAGTTGGTATCATCATGACACATATATATATATATATATAAAGATTAAGGAGTTGCAGACTTATGAAAGATCGTACATACAGATATGGATTGATGGTGGGAACACAACATGCCCAAAAACTCAACAGAAACTAAAAAAACGTCACTTTAACGCCTAACTATGTGTTAAGAAGTTTGATTGCACAATGGTGTATTAATCATAACGTTGAGCAGCCAACTCTATTAGCAAACAGGAAACTGAAAAGGAGTGACGGGTCCTTTTCGTTATGTAAGTGAAGATGTAGAGCATATTGAAGTGCTTGTGAGAAACCTTTCAAGCCGATCACTTGAAGAGCGAAGGTCCGCATTGTCCGACATAAGATCTTCATCTAAAGAAGCACAAACAACCGAATCTTACTTCTTTGCAAGCGGAGCCATCCCGATTCTTGTGAGTTTACTAACATCCAAGATAGTGTCACTCAAGAAAACGTTTACTTCAATACTCAATCTTTCTATATACGAAAACAATAAGGGACTCATTATGCTTGCCAATGTGGTACCTTCTATAGTACAACTTCTTAGAGTTGGAACAATGGAAACTAGAGAAAATGCAAATTGCAACCCTTTTCACTTATCACTTGCTAATGAGAATAAAATCATAATTGGTGTGTCGGTGCTATTCCGTTTTAATTAATCTTCTTGAAAATGGAAGCGAGAGAGGTAAGAAGGATGTCAGCAATGCTTTGTTTAATTTGTGCGTTTATCAAGGAAACAATGGGCAGTTGTGAGGTGGATCATTGTTGTTCTTCTTAAAATGTTGATCGATTCAAGTAGTTCTATGGTTGATGAGTCTTTAACTATTCTTTCGATCCTTGCTAGCCACCAAGAAGCTAAAGCAAAGAATAGTCGAGCTAGCTCAATTCCTCTTTTAATTGATCTTACTAGAACCCAGATTCCAAGAAACAAGGAAAAGTAGTCACACGAGCCTTTGTCCATGGAAATTATTGATAAGGGAACCATTTCACCCGACCACATAAACATCCTACTCCGTGTGAGGTAAGGTTTTACGTACCTCTCATCGATACTCACCTAACATAAGCAATCCCAAACACCCTGTTTGGTGGCACATTTTTTCACAATATAAAGTTATATCGACTTACTAATACAATCCATTATTATATTTGATTTAGCACTTTGGTGGTTGCAATCAGCTATGGCCATGAAGAAGTCGGAGGTCGAGAAGCCCTTGACCAAGCTTTGGTTGAAATTTTGGTGCCGAGTCACAATTTTCCGGCCACAGTTGACCATCTTTAAATCACCATTTATTTTGTACCAACATTTTTGCTACTTCTTGCTCAATCTACTTAAACCGCGCTTCAAAATAGTTCTTCTCGGTACTCATGCTATTACGTGCACTTTTTGCTTTCTTGAGGCCAGGTGATGAGGTAATTGTTCATTTTTCCTTCCGCTTAGTGATATGTGTGCGTGATTTATTATGAGTTGTTACTTATTGATTTTCATATAAGCTTTTGGCGATTCTTGGTGCTCCATATGATACACTTGAGGAAGTTATAGAATCGTGGATGGTAATGGATTAGGTTCCTTGAAAGATTTTGGAATCAAGTATCGGGAAGTTTCAGTAGGTTACTTCTAACATTAACTTCAACCGTAGTACTTCAGATGCTATGGAAACATATTCATAGTCGACAAAGAAGACCTTAGCTTCTGAATGACGGAGAATAGTGGCTATTGATGACAACTTGATACCGAAACATGAACACAAACCAAGGTACTAACTCGATCATGTTGCGTGTGCTTATGTTTGGTCATCTTTATTGTAGTTGTCTGTTGAAACTCAAAGGCGAGTCTTCTGTTAATATCGACCACCAAATATTGTGCCAAAAATGTTGTGCTAATGTGCTTTACTTTCACAGACTCTTATTTGTTCGTCATACTAATATACCTGATAGTTTCAAGTCCTTGCTGAGGCTCTGCCTGAATCAGCAAGGAGATGTGACGATGGATTATATCGAGCTATTGATTCATATCTCAAGGTACTCCTAACTTTACACTCTGTTAATGCAAATGTTTAAGGGGTTTCTGAGTAAGCTTATATAATCATCTTATTAGCTTATTTTATTTTCCAAATGCAACAACTTCTTTTGAGTGGATGGACAGAGCCAAACAACTTAAGCTTATTAGCACCTACCACTAGCTACTTGGCTTAATTTGCAAGGATAATACTTATTTACAAATTTATTCTTGGTTCTTCTCATACACTAGAAGTGTTAAGTTTTTTTTTTTTTTTTTTTTTTTTTTAAATACATTTTAATGCAAAAGCTTATCAAAACATCATCTCCTCGTACTATGTGCAAAAATAAATAAACTAATAATCCAAACAAGCTTACCCAAGTCTTTATGACTTCGTCAAAGGATGTCATAAACACATATTCAATATTGAAATTATACATGTGGAACTATATAGCACACCCAATACAACAAGGCGGGATTATATTTCCTTTAATGGCCAAATAACATAACTAAATTATTGACTTGACTTAGTTAGTGGCCACATAATATGATTTAGCATACGTGCACATATGAACATGCATATAAGCTTATTGTCTATTGATAGAAATAAAAGTAATTGGTGGAGTATGTGTTATGTGCTCACCCGACTCTATCGTAACATGAACGTAAAAGACTCTGCAGAGTCATGGATCGCCGAAGCTCTCAATGGACGCATGTATGCACGCAAAGACAAAACGAGTGGCTTCCACCGAGTCATTGTGTAAGTTCTGCTCGTAGGCGGTCAAGATCAAGAACGCAATCGCTAGCGGCAGACTTAAAGAAACCGGTGATTCCCACTACCAACCTATGGTTCAAAACAGAAAACATTGCTTGAAGGAACACCACAATCGTTTCAAGAAGGATGGGTCATGCTAAAAGGACATTAATACACTTAAATTGAGTGGAGACAAGGAAAACAAAGTACTTGGAGTCGCAGCACGAAATGGACAATTTGCGTGATGCTTGATAAGGTCCCAAACCCAAACAACAATCGACATGGTCAAGTGGTCGAAGAAACTGAGCAAGATGACTAAGATTAGTACGATGGAGAACAACGATGCGGGTCTCAAAGTAATGTAGCCTATTTAACCCTTATTTTTCTAAATTTATTTCTTCTAACAACCCGCTAAAATCCTAAAGGTTACCCCTAATATGAACCAAGATTGAGGATCAGATGTCTAAAGACTAATGCACCTCAAGGACGAGTGACCTTGAGCAATAAGCCAATAACCCACACGATCCATAACAAACCATTTGCCCTTCATGTCTCTCGGTCCCATGACCGCCCATTGGTCTTCTTGGGCTCGGCTTATAAGACTAATTATGTCGGCATACATGATCGGATGCTTGACTACTTACCTTCGAGAAATAACGGTAAGAAAATACAACATTATAACCATTACTATTATGGGCAAAGGCAGTACTCATCGCAATCAATGTATAAGTTTTGAAGAACATTTTTCTAAATGCAACTACTACCGGAGACTTCTTGCAAGATATATGGAGGAACACCTTCACACTCATCTACGCAGTATGACATTACCGCTTGTCACAAAGGATTAAACCATGGGAGGACAAACATGTTAGGATGAATGGCCTAAAGGGCTACGGGTGGTCCGATTTTGTTGTCACGGTGGGAATAGAATGGGGACAAAGGTTTGCGTTTACAAACTTGGAAAACTATACCTTATCAGTTGCGGTCATAGGCGGCTATGACGGGCTAGGAGTGAGCAAGGAAGATATACGCATGACATTGCTAAAAGGTCACAAAGACCTTTTCTTTACCGGGACCATCATGGTAAATCTTAAACTATGCTTTTTACTTTCAAACACCACTTCATATAAAATACAGAAATACAATGACCAATATATGAATAGCCTAATAATAAACAACATTTATTAACATAGACGTCAGAATGCATATCATCTGCACTTGGTACCATCATGAGGCTCACATGAATGAAGATAAAACATTTTACATCCCTTTTCAAGCAGAAATAGGAGACAAATATAAGTTGGTAAGATATAAACATCAATATTGTAAACACAAATATAATGTTTCTGTTATTCATACTTAACAATGATACTGTAAAACCCTAAAAATCGTAAACGCGTAAGATGACCATTTTGCCCCTCTAATTTAAAACTTATAAAATACATAAAATACGTCAATGCTCATTGAATGTAATTTTAACATAACTTGTAGATGATTACCAAACCTAAAATACGAGATCGATTTACGGTTACGTTTAAAATACATCACACGTTTATGTCTTGCATGGGCTAAATTTTTATACATTACATTTAGAGTATTACATAAATGGTCACTATGGTTTGTCCATTTTATCACATTTAGTCACTGAACTTTTTTTTTGACATACATGGTCACTAAAGTTTCAAATCGTTACAGATTCAGTCCATTTCGTTACATAAATGGTCACTGAATTTTCAAACCACAGTGACCATTTATGTAACAAAATTGAAACCTTAATGACTGAATCTGTAACGATTTGAAACTTCAGTGACCATGTATGTCAAAAAAAATCAGTGACTAAATGTGAAAAAATGGACAAACCATAGTGACCATTTATGTAATTTACTCTTACATTTAAATTATAAAAAAAAAAAAAAAATACCCATAATAATATTTTGGAAAGTATTTTTCTGTTGTGATTTCCCTTGATGCTTGGCCTAAAATCACGCCATATAACCTTCACTTTAATCTCATTATTCACTTACCAATTCACATATTCATAGCACACTGAAAACCCTAGCTAAAAGTGACGGCACATAGACCTTTTGCTCTCAACTCCATTTGACAACAAGCTGTTGTGATCGAGGTATTTGGGTTGTGAGTTTCCTGATTCGAAGGGCTGTTTGATCAAAGGTTACCAGGTGCAACGGATGGCTGTTGGGGTTGGCTTGGACGTGGGTTTGATTCGTCTTGATTCTTGGTTTTTTTCCTCTCAATTTTTCTCCTTTGTTTTCTGATCGTGTCTTGTGTTTTGTCTCTATTTTGACATGCCTACATGCGACTGAAACATCACATATAACGTTAAGATTCATCACTAAATAATAATCACATGAAATCATATCTTTTGTATCATGAAATATCATAAGCGAATGGTCATATGTTCGACCCATCTACAACCTGTTTTGAAACATGACATGCATACATACATCAAATAAAACCAATCACTCAAATCTGTTTTGACCCATAACCATGCGACCATAAGAACCTGTTTTTAAACCTTGCATAAATGATACATATTCGTCACATAAAATCATGAGGTCGAGTCTTCTTCTTTTCTTTGTCGACCTTTAAAGAATGCAATGTCTCATGGGAACCTGTATTTTAACTACACATGATCATGATAAAATCTATTTTGGGTCCATTAGGGTATATAAATATTTCACATGGATTGCTTGGTTTTAAATGGGATAGAGCTTTGTTTAGGAATTCATGCTCAAGTTCATGGTCTGATTGTCGTGTTTGTTTGAATGTGTTGTGTGGGTATCGAATGAGATTGGGTAAAAACTGGTCAACTTTATAAAGCATGCAATGTATATGTGATAAGTGGATTTAGGTTCAAGGCATTTCATGCTAAGGTTTAGAACTCATATGCTATTGTTAACGTGTAGACATGTGTTTTTGAAAACAGTAAAAGAGTCAAAAGAATGAAAAATGGAAAGCCGTCTAAAATGAGTAATGCGATCTTAATAAGCGTTATCTAATTCATATAGGTTTCGTGCGGCGAGATTGATTCATCGTGTGACCTTACTTTCCTATTTTGCTTGCTTCGGATGAGGTACAGATATTCTATCCCTTCTCAGTAGGGATTTCTCCTGACTTTTTCGATCCTTTGACTTTACTTCACTTATGATATTCCTTTGCTATAATCTCCTTATGCTATGATCCTTTTGATATGATTCCGACATAATCCTTTGATATGATTCTGTTCGCTATGATATTCGTTTGTTATGATTATGAACTTATGATTATGAACTTCTGATTATGAACCATCTGATTATGAACCTCTGATTATGAACTTATGTTATGGAACTCTGATATGAACCTTTGACTTCTGAACCTTTGATATGAACCCTTATGATATGATTATGCTTTGACCCTTCAGTTTGATACCCGAGCCAAATATGTGTTCCTAGTCATGAAGGTAACATGACCGTGTCATTGATGCACCAATGGCATGACTCAGGTGGTGTACGGTGATGTTACACACGTCCCCATTATGATATGATTATGAGCTCACTATATGTATATGATTTGGCCACTATGTTTCCGGGGCGTATGGATGCATCCTAGATATGATATGTTATTAGTGGATTTAATATGATATGATATGATTTATATGGTGAATGATGTCGTGTGCATACGGCGTCTTCACATTCCGGGAGCTAGCTACTCCATTGGTTACTTGAGGTCTCCTCCTATTATGTATGGTATTCGAGGTCATCCTCGAATACAATGGTTACTATGATATGATATGATATGATATGTTCCGGCTCGTGGTAGATTTCGACAACCCTTACACCTTTGATATACCTATATTGTACTTTTGTATTCCCCAACGCACCATATGCTACGTTAATTGTTCATTACTCAAGACTTTATATGACTCACTCTACTACCAAGATATATATATTCCATTTCTTTGATCCGTCACACTCTCATTCCGTTATTTCAGACTATCGTTCCATTCACGTACCGGGTTATAATGTGCTTATTTGATTTGATTATGCTATTCATGTTTTATGTGACTACTGATTATCCTGCTATGATGTGATTAATATGCGGTTATCTAAGTTACCTGTTTCCATCTGATGATATGTGATCTTACTGTTATGTGACCCTCTGATTTGTCTGTTTATCATATGTACTTCGTTCATTTAATCTCTTAGACTATGACTATCCGTTGTATCCTTATCTGCTTATTGTTGACCTGCCATGTTTACATTTCTGTCTATGCTACGGTTTGATTGGGTAAATGGTTCAACGTGACGATGGCTTGTTAATTTGTTTGTCCTGCTATGTCCTTGATTCATTCAAATATATCGTATGTTGTATTCCTACTTGTTACGTGTGACCGCCATGTGTTGACTAATGCTTGGTACTTCGTTGATTATGATGTCGATTATGTTTTCAAATAAGGGTTTTGACATGTGTTTGCCATGTTCACTTACTAATTAATTGCTACGCTGCCTTAGATTTCTCTTTGACTTGTATGGCTTATGATTTCCTGAATTGATTGTATGATGTATATGTTGTGTGGATACGACGTCTGGTATGCTTGATTTGGTTTCGGTGCTTGTATGTCTGTTTGCTTATATGTGATTATATATATGTCATGGATGCGTTGCTTGCTGTGTTCTCCTTGATTGTTGTTCTTGCTGGATATCTGTATAATTGTGTTCTGCAGGATCCTCATTGACTCATTGTTCTCTTTTCGCTGCGACCTTGTTATCAGTTTCCTTTGTTTCATTTCGTTTCGCTTTTATTTAGCTTTCATTTTGTTATATCTGCTCACCGGCTTTTTAAGCTCACCAGATTTCTTTTCCCGCAGGGTTTTAGGTTTGAAGATGGGCTTTGATGGGGAGAGTTGGATTATCTGAGTGGACCAACCCTAGTTACCTTATTATTTGGAATTATTTTGAAGAGCTTTTGTTTTGAGTTTTTCCTTTCATTTTGGATATTGTATTTCCTTGTCAGTCAACTGTTCATATGATTTGATACTTCATTTTAAGGTTTTCGTTTGCAAAGATTTTAATTGTATGTTCTTATATGACACCAGAATGTGACACTTCTACCCTTGTCGGGTTGGGGTGTTACAGATACAAACATCACTTTTACAATACAAAATATCAAATCAGACATCTGGGATGACTTGAATATGCAGAAGTACAAAAAAGCCGAGATCGTATACATGGAAATCAGGTACCAGGTTGACTTGCAGGTGGTGGTACACATAAGTAACCCTTACAAGATAAAGAGCTTTGGTAATGGGAGGCAACTGACATCAGTTTGATCAAGATTGTCGTTTTGAAGAACAAAAGATGGTGCGTCTCAGCATGATTCCAAGCCATATCTATCCTGGTAATGCTGAACAACAACTCCTTCCTACATTCAATGTTTGTTAAAAAAAACTATGGAAGGTCATTCAGTATAAAAATTCTATTAGTATTAGTAGGCATTTTGGGTAGAATATCAGGTCACAATATGCTTGGTTTAACAAAACCTTATATTTGCTATCATGATATTAATGAAGGGTACAATGTATGAACGCGACACCCTGAATAGAATATTGGTACATCTTATACTTTTTAGTTTTACTTGCACCGGTTGATCATAAGTGGATACAAATAAGCCCTTGAGACTAGGTCAATGAATCCACAGAACTGTTAAATCCTTTCTTGGTGAACGCATATACTCTAGATACTATATTGAATCTCTATACAAGACACCTCTTTGTGGATCATGTGAGGTTTAATTAATATGTTTTTTTATTGATTTTGTTATTTACCTTTATTTCTTATCTTTATGATATATTGGTTTAACACATAAATCTTAATAAAGTATACGATTGTTCTTTTTAACTGACTTAAAAGTATTATAGTATGTAATTTCAGATCGGATCTCAAAGATACACTACAACGTGACCGTGGTACGAAGCCTCAATCCGAAAAAATTAGTTCCAGTTTACATACGAGATGAAGATGGAAAAACCAAGAAGGTCTCGCGCCAAGGTGAGATTTATATGTATAGCAAAGCAATTACATATTATTTGAAATGGCTTATTGGCTTAGGAAGGGACATTGTCATCCCAAGATCATGAAGGCGTTAATCGAGCAAGCACAAACCTTAACTCTAACTTCTAGACTAGAGCATTCTACAACGACAACTTTCCTGTCTTTGCAGAGTATCTAACAAAATTATTTGGATAGGATATGGTTCTTCCAATGAACACTGGTGTTAAAGGAGTTGAAGCTGCTATAAAGTTGGCAAGAAAGTGGAGTTATAAGAAAAAAAGGAATTCCTAAAGATCAGGTACCAATTTAGTAGTCATTTTTAAGGGTCTTATAGCTTTTTCATTTATATTGTTTCTTAGATATTAATTATCATTTTTCCCGAAATAAATGGCATCGATGTGTAAGCTATCATTGTTTCATGTTGTGGTTGTTTCCATGGTTGTACAATGGGTGCTATTTTGATGAGTTGTGATAACGATGCCACTTGTGGATTTTGGCCATTTTTTAGTTTGAGCCCATACAAGGAGAGGATGTGGTATGTACCTCTCATTTACGTAATCATTTTAGAGATGCCGTGTTAGGTCATAAGGCCAAATTGATATTGTATTCGAACTTGGTTGAAACAATTATGACCATTTTTAAGTTTTCTTATGAATAGTTATTACGGAGTACTTAGTTTGTATCTTCTCAATACTAAATTTAAAATATTAGTGTTTTCAATAGATTGATTAAGTTATATGTATTAAAGCATGACCCATGTTTGGACAAAGTTACTTTTCCTTTTCTAAGTTCTATTTGCATCTTTACCGATTTAAACCGATGGTCCTATCCGGATGGTTACCTTAAATCACTGCATAACTTTGCTCATAGCATAACATCTTAATGATTGCGTATGAGATACAAAGTGGAGTGGCTCGATCAAGAAGAATGCTTGCATGTAACTGAGAAAGTGTACCAGAAGAACAAAGGGATGCAGACGCAACAAGTACCAAAAAGAATGGTTCCCGTTCAGATAGCTATAGAATAACATCTTAACGATATTTATAACATTTGCTCACCCGTCAAATGAGCTATGCTTTGATACTTTGTTCTTACGTACCACTTTGAAACTTTTTCTCCTCTCATATTCGATAACCGTTTATTTCTTAACGTTCTTAATGCATTCAATTAAAAAATTGGTACATTTATATCTTATTTTTCGTTAATTTATTTTCTCAAAACAATAATTAGAAGTCATGCCCACCCATTGGCGGGCTTCAAAATATATATATATATATATATATATATATATATAGGGTAAATTTTAGAAGATTGTCTACTTTCTATATTGCTATTTTTCCTCTAAAGATAAATCTTTTCCTTATATAATCTTTCTTGCTAAAACTCTTAAACCCTACTACTATATATCTTTCTCTCAATTGGCGAGTTATTTATTCCATTCTTATTGACATAATATATTTTCATCAAAAGATTTTATGGCACCAATCATCTTTGCAGATGAGCACAACCAAGTGGCTTACTTGGAAAAGTCAAACGAGAAGAGTGGCCTGTTTTCATCGATTGTGGACTTTCTAAATACTACCCATATAAGGTATGCTTTACTTAATCCCACAATCTATATCTCTCAAATCAAACAGTTTTGGACTTGTTCACCCATAACCATTGAAAATAGAGATACAAATGAAATAGTGGATGCTCTTGAGAGCCACTGTGGACGGGGTAACTATTGATGTTATTGAGGCATCCTTGAGGAGAATTCTCCATTTGGATGATCTCAATGGTATCATCACATTACCTATGCCGTAGATTCATACACATCTTTCATCCATGGGGTATGATACCACCGACAAGAAGGCTACTTTCAAAAAGAGTGGTTTCATCCTCATTGGAGATTTTTAATACATACTACATTACATCGCTTAAGTCCTAAGAAAACATCTTATGAACAATTCGGTTCAACAATGGCTTACCCTTTGGTTTGTCTAGCCACCGATAAGATTTTAATTGGTCAAACTATATTTTACAAGTATGAAAGGCAATGTAAAGAGTTCAACAAAATTTTGATGTATCCAGGTTTGTGCAAGCAGTGTTAAATGAATTTCAACGCAACCCCATACAAGAGTTTATAAAATTTGTTGCCTTAAGCCTAAAGTTTTCAAACCATGAACAAAGATGGCAATAGGATTATTACACCTCTTTACCTCAAATGCTTGCAAAGATTTCACCGGTACAAACTCACCCATAATCACTGCTCCAAACATTGATTACACTCTACCGCTTTCTCCCACCTATGAGAGGACGCACAAATGACCAACTTCTCTCATTACAACACAAAGATGTCCCCGATCCTTTGGTTTAGGAACAAGCGGTGGTGGTTCGAGCTTCACTCTAGTTCAACTAGGGAGGAATCGAGCCAATGCCCTATGATTAACCTCTCCCAATAGGTCACACAGTTGGAAGTGTTGAGGGCGTGAAACCTATGGAATTGATGGAACTATGTACCAAATTAGCTAAGTAGGTTGAATCTTTGGAACAAGACTTGGCATACCTAAAGAAGCAGCATGCCAAGGATATTACACATTTGAAAGAGGAGATTCAGACCTTGAAGGAAGAGTTGCAGGGGTTAAAGCAAAACTGCAAAGATTGTGTTATCATCTCCATCCTCACCTGATGATGGTGATTCAACAAATTTCAATAAAGATTTGGGAAATTCTCCCAAATAGGGGAGGAAAACAGATGCTGAAACCAAGGGGAGGAGAATTGACTTTGGAGATGAAAGTGTTTCATGTAAAGAAGAAGTTACCACTGCTGATCAAGCTATTACCACTGCAGAGGAAGAAATCAAGAAGAAGCAAGGAAAAGCAGTTTTGCAGAGCAAAGTGCAAACACAAAGGAAGATTTCAAAGAAAGAACAAGCTCAAATTGCTCATGATGCAGAGGTTGCTAGAAAGATTAATGAAGATCAAGTTGCTAATAAGAAAAGACCGAGAGATAGAGATTGCAAACTTCATGGAGGCTAAAAGGTTGGGCGGAATGGACACCATCGATCCAATGGATGTAAATCCGCCCCATTGCTCCACCTACAATATTCAGAGAAAAGACTCGAGAGTTCGACTATGGATCTACGTAACAAGAGATTGATTTCTTGATTGCTAATGATCCAGAGTCAAGAAAAGGCAATTGACCTAGTTGCAGATAAGTCTTTAACTCAAGAACAAAGAACAACACGCTTAAAGGATTTCATTCAGATGAAGAATAATCAAGCACTTCAATATGATATTGTTTCGATCAAGAAGGTCAAAAGAAACCAAGACAACCAACCAAGGCACAGTGATTTCAATGATGAAAGATTATTGTTGCGGTGTTGGTGGTGAAAAGACATCGCTCAAAGGAATGCCTCGATGATAAAGTTGAAGGTATCTACTACAGTGTTAAAAGGCAAGACCAAGATTTTATTCCAATGGACTCGAAGAAGAAGAAAGAAGGTATCCTAATCAAGAGAAAGGCCAAAGATAGTGAATCTCGGACATTTAAGAAGACAAAATTTGTCAAGAACAAGAAGTTCAAACCGAGAAATTCATCAAGAAATGAGATGACTAGAATGATATTGATTAAAGAAGGAGATTTTATCCCGACCCACTACAAGTCGACATCCTATTATTGATTGGGAAGTGTTTATCGCTAGCAATTTTGCTCCAACATGGAAGATTACAAGGTTAGGTGGTGAAACTTCATCATTTATTCAGTTTGAAGAACTCATCAAAGCATGTGACAGAGAAGATCTTGATACATTGTGGAGATTAGTTCAAGAGAGGTTTGATGCTGAAGATCTTAAAGATAGGAAGGAAATGCAGTTATGGGTTAATCTAAGAAGGCTCTATGATCCAGATACTAATAATGATTTCCGGAAATTCTCATGTTCATGTCCTGGTACTAAATGGACTTACTATGATTCATGTGAAGTTCATCATGTTTCTACAAAGGATGGAGTGGATGCATTCATGTTTGCCGAGAAAGAATACCCACTCGTGAGTCGGAACTCTCACCGTGATGTTGTGTACAACAATAAGAGTTCATGAAGATAATGAGAAGGTCGAGCATTGTTACTTAGGCTTCAAGATCAATGTTCAAGAGCTATTCGAGAATTAAGGAGAAAGTAAAGTGTTTGAAAGAATTCCCGAATCCTTACGTAAGATGCAGATTGAAGAAACTTATTGATTTGGAGAAATCATAAGTTTAGGGAGGATTGTTGAATAAAGCTACAGCTACCCTTGTTAGTCTTGTGGTTAACATCGCTAAAGATTACACTAGCGGTGGAAACTCATTACCACTGCCAGTATATTATTACTACTGCTATTAGGATAATTGTTATGTAGATGTATATTGATAAGTATAGAAAAGATCTTGTGTATATTCTATATTGTTAAGATTATACTTATCTTGTAAAGGACTCCTTGTGCTATAAAAGGAGATCCTAGGTCATTGTTTAGAGAACGAAATACTCACGTATTATTCATATAAGTTTCAAGGTGTAACCCTAGTGATAAGCAAGATCACTCGTATTATTTCTTAATAATATTGGAGCTTTGTGTTAAACTGTTCACTTACAATACATCATACAATCTGTCTTCTAAGTATTACTAAGTATATTCCGCGTGCTTATTAATATAATTCAAAATATCACTAACACAAGGTGTGTGTTTAGATCCATCAAAATACGAAAAGGATCGTCTTTGTTCAGCATGCCAATTAGGCAAAAGCAAGAAGTATGCCCACAGACCCAAACCCGTCAATACCATTATGGAAGTTCTTCATACCCTTCACATGGATCTATGCGGACCCATGAGAGTTCAAAGTATAAATGGGAAAAAGTATGTACTAGTTGTTGTTGATGACTACTCTCGGTTTACTTGGGTTAAGTTTTGAGAACAAAGGATGAAACTCCCAAAGTTATCATTAAACTTATTAAACAATTGCAGGTTAGGCTTAACAAAACAGTTAGAATCATCCGAACAGACAATGGAACTGAATTTGTAAACAAGGAACTTAGTCAGTTTTATGAAAGCATTGGAATCAGTCATCAGAAAAGTTTCCCACGCACTCCTCAACAGAACAATGTAGTTGAAAGGCGAAATCGGACTCTTGTAGAAGCTGCAAGGACTATGCTAATATTTTCAAAAGCTCCAATGTTTCTATGGGCGGAAGCCATTGCCACTGCTTGTTACACTCAAAACCATTCCCTAACACATACTCTTCATGGAAAAACTCCATACGAATTAGTTCACAACAGAAAACCGGATATCTCGTTTCTTCGTGTGTTTGGAGCTTTGTGTTATCCAACCAATGATGGTCAAGATCTGGGAAAGTTCAAAGCTAAGGCTGATATTGGATTTTTCATTGGTTATGCACCTAATCGGAAGGGTTACCGAATCTATAACTAAAGAACCCGATATATTATGGAAACTATTCATGTTACGTTCGATGAGCTGACTGAGCAAATGGCTGCTGGACAATCCAGTTTTGGACCCGCACCTCAACTTTTGACACCTGGACCCATTAGTTCGGGTCTTGTACAGTATCCCACTCCTGCAGCTCCTTATGTACCTCCCTCAGAAGAAGATTTGAAGAAATTGTTTGATCTGATGAATACTATGAGGCTTCAGCTGATGATAATCCTGCACCACCAGCTGTTGCTGCTCCTACTCCAACCAACATAAATGGTCCATCGGTCTCAATGTCTTTATCTTAAGAAGCGCCATTTGCTGATCATTCATCATCATCTTCGAATCCTCAATCATCTTCTGTACATCAAGGAAATGCAGCTGCTAATTCATTTGGAGATAACCCGTTTGCTACTCCCGAAGATGCTCCGTTTGAAAATATATTTGCCCCTGAACCTACTCCTGAAACATCTTCACCAGGGGATCCTAATTCTGCTACTTCAGTACCTTACCAACAACCACATGAACATCTCAGAAAATGGACACATGATCATCCACTCGATAGCATCATTAGGAATCCTTCTCGTCTGGTATCTACTAGAAAACAACTTGCCACTGATGCCTTATGGTGCTTCTTCAACTCTGTACTATCAAAGATCGAACCAAAAGATGTCAAAATAGCGATGTCTGAAGACAGCTGGTTTTGTGCTATGCAAGATGAAATTCATGAGTTCGATCGTCTTGATGTATGGGAATTAGTACCTCCTCCAGATTGTGCTATAATTATAGCTCTCAAATGGATCTTCAAAGTAAAAATTGATGGCATGGTGACGTTATGAAGAATAAGGCAAGACTAGTTGCTAAAGGGTATCGACACGAGGAGGGTATTGACTTTGAGGAATCATTTGCTCTGGTTGTACGAATTGAGGCTATCAGAATCTCCTGGCTAATGCTGCTAGCAAGAATATGGTAGTTTATCAGATGTATGTAAAGACTGCATTACTTAATGGAGATCTCAAAGAAGTAGTCTACGTCAGTCAACCGAAAGGCTTTGTGGATCCTGAGCATCCTAACTATCTCTACCGTCTGAAGAAAGCTCTCTATGGCTTGAAGCAGGCTCCAAGGGCATGGTACGACACTTTGTCAAAGTTTCTTCTAGCTAAAGGATTCTACAAAGGCGCTGTTGATCCCACAGTGTTCACTCGAAAGTCAGGCAAACACTTAATTCATGTTCAAATATATGTTGATGATATTATTTTTGCCTCGATCGACCCAAATGAATGTGATCGTTTTTCTAAAGAGATGGGTTCTAAATTTCAAAAGTCAATGATGGGACAAATGTCATTTTTCTTAAGATTACAAATTTCTCAAAATCCCGGAGGCATTTTTATTGATCAATCTAAATATGCTAATGAAATATTAAAGAAATTTGGATTTGATTCTTGTGACCCTGTTGACACTCCCATGGTGGAATGTACAAAACTGGATGAGGACCACTCAGGGATCTCGGTTGATCAAACTAAATATCGTAGTATGATTGGATCCTTGATGTATCTCACTGCTAGTATACCTGACATTCTGTTCGATGTATGCATGTGTGCTCGCTACCAGGCTAAGCCTACTAAAAAGCACCTTGAAGCGGTTAAAGGGGTCTTTTGGTATCTCCAAGGAACCATTAACATGGGACTTTGGTATCCGATGGACACCGCCATGTCACTAACAGCCTATGCAGATGCTGACCATGTAGGGTGTCAAGATACTCATCGAAGTACGTCAGGAGGTGCTCAGCTTTTGGGTGATAAATTAGTGAGTTGGTCGTCAAAGAAGCAAATGAGTACTTCTATATCCTCTACAGAGGCTGAATACATTGCCATGTCATCATATTGGGCTCAAATCTTATAGATGAGATCCAAACTAACTGACTATGGCTTTGTATTCAACAAAATTCCTCTGTACTGTGATAACAAAAGTGCCATCGCTCTCTGCTGCAACAATGTCCAACACTCAAGATCAAAGCACATTGACATTCGACATCATTTCATTAGGGAACAAGTAGAGAAAGGTGTGGTTGAGCTCTACTTTGTAAGGACTAAGTATTAGTTAGCAAACATCTTTACAAAAGTTCTTCCAAGAGAACGATTTGAGTTTATCCTACCGCAACTCTAAGATGAAAGTCTCTGCAATAAAAACGCTTAAACGCCTTCGTGGAAGAGAATGAGGAGTAAAAGGATTTCTTCACCTATTCTTTGTATATACTCTTTCAAAAAGCAAAATACAAAATTACAAAACCAACAAAAAGAAAATAGAAAAATATAAAATCAACAAAAACCCATTAAAAAAATCAGAAAATTTGAAAATTCCAATAATATCATTTTTCTAAAGACATGTCTTCTGGTATCGATAACATCCACGGTCTTAGAAATGTCATTCAATAATGGCACGGGACTTTAGATGAAGTTCGAGCAGGAGGTGTAAATATTTTTTCAAAACATTTCTCAAAACAATTGTTTACAATTACTTCAGATTGTAACCCGCGCTTCATCAAATGGTTTATTGTCATTTCAGGCAGTAACCCGCACTTAAAATCATGACTTGCAGTTATTTCAGACTGTAACCCGCTTTTAAAGAAAGAACAGTGTTGTGCTAAATAAATTTTTTTTCAAATATCGAGCTCTGATCCTAAAAACAAAACAATCGTGAAAATTTGTCGCCAAAAGACAATGTTCCTCTACAAATGTTTTTCATTCTAAAGATTCTTCCGAAAAATATTTGTCTTCAATGGTAATAACATTGTTTGAAAATAACTCGGTCTTAATTTTTGAAAATCAAGCGGACTTAATTTTGTCAAAACATTCGTCACTCAATCAACAACTAAGGTCATTGATTGAGGGGGAGAGTGATTTCAAACATTTCAAAAAGGATATTTTCAAACAATTGATACCAAAAAGAACATGCTATAAACTTGTTGCTTTTAAATATTTGGTACAAGATCATGTTACTTGTTATTTTTAAACATTTGGTACTTGAGCATGTTAATTTGTACATGGTAAAGTGGTGATTAAAGGTTTGGTGTTATGTGTCAAGGTTTAATCTTTCTTTTAACCAATGAAAACGGAGTTTCGGTTCAAAAGTTATGATTTTTCAAGACTCCAAAAATCTTTTCGATACCTGACACTATCAATCTTATAATTCCAAAATCTGATCCTTATCAGTTAAGTGTTTTAAAACAAAGTCACATCTCTCCTAAAAAAGTTTTCTAAATGATTTAAATCACTTGGGATCCCAAATCTCAAAGGGTTTGAAATTTTTGATCGGGGGAGAGTTTGTGATTTAAATCTAAAATAATCTGATAAATTGGTGAGTGTTTTAGAATATAAATAAAAGGCACTCCTTCCTACATGTGGCAAACGATTTCAAATTTTCTATGCACATGTTGAGTGGGAGCATTTATCTAAAACCAAAGAATATTAAAAGTGATCGTTTTGAAAATTTTAGTCGCTCAGATCTAAACGCACTCGGTTGTCTAACAAACGATTTCAAAACCAAAAATGAAGAATTAAGTTCATCACGTGTACTCGTTGGATAAAAATGATCATTTTGACTCTAAATACAAGTTCTCTCTAATATGTACTAAACTCTTTCAATTATCGATGCACATACTGAGGGGGAGCGATTAAATATTCCTTATCAGAAATAGATTAAAAGAAAACCACATCTTTCCCCAAAATGCTTTATAAAGAATTTAAATATTAGATGTGATCAGGGGAGAGATTGTGATTTTAAATATCAAATTTGATAAAAGGGTTATTTTTTAATTAATCAAACAAGTATTTCTTCCTCCATGTGCTAAATGATTTCAAAAACCAACGCACATGTTGAGGGGGAGCATTTATTAAAAGTCAAAACAATTGAGGTACAAAATGCTTTGATTTTATACCATAAGTACCTTGATTGATTTTCAAAATGATTTTCATTTGGTTTCAAGGTGGAAAGAACTGTACCACAAGACCGACCATTTTACTTTATGTATTGGAGTTATAAGGATGGTAAGGTTAGGTATTAGTTCCCATGATCCCGCCAGAGCCAGAGGGATCTACCCAGGGACAATCCACTAGATAGTGTAGAAGTACTTAGGTATGATCAAAAAAGGAGAAAAGTGAGAATATGGGAAGAGTGCCGACTGAGATAGAGCTAGAACTGGAATAAACCCTGTGGAAAACTAGAAGGGGGGGGGGTTGAATAGTTTTACCAATTTAAAACTTCCTTTTAAATATTTAGATCGACTTATGTCAATCTATTTGGTTGTTTATGTTGGACGCTTATAGATAGATATATAAACATATAATGAAAGATAAAGTAGAAGCACATCACCACGACACAAGTTATTTATAGTGGTTCGGCTACAAGGACACCTTCCTTGCCCTACTCCACTCCCCGAGTCACCTACTCGAGAGTTCGTAAGCACTACACCAACTCCTTATGGCGGAGAAGCCTTCACAACGTCGCTTAACCTTTTCCGGTACAAAGCTAAATACCGAGTTCTTTCACACCAAGGCGAACCACACCTAACACAACGTCGCCTACCCTTTATACGGTGCTAGGCTAACCACCGAGTTCTTTCACACCTTAGGAGAACTAATCCTATCACAACGTCGCCTACCCTTTATTAGGTACTAGGCTAAGCACCTAGTTCCATTATGGAGGAACTACTACCCTTCACGACACAACACCTATTATCAAGGAGATCTACCTTGTTACAACACCATCAAGGATATCACCATCCTTGTGAATAAATAAACACTTATATGTATAACGATGCACCTCATCGATTATACGACCCAAGCATTCTTCTCAAATGCTACTTGATTAGATTCTTCGGCATCCTTCACTAATGCCTTTGAAACAACGCTTGGCATCCTTCACTAATGCCTTCGCTTGACACCTTAAGCATTCTTCACTAATGCTTTGACGCCGATGATCGGCATCTTCACTAATGCTTTCATCTTGACACTTTCGCATTCTTCACTAATGCCTTCAACCCAACATCTATGGAGAAAGGAAGAACTATCAACAAGAGAACCTTCGTTGTCTTGATGATGACGAAGCATGGCAACTCATGGACTTGAGCTTGCGTCTTCATGATGTGGTGATCTTTCCTTTAATAGGAATCTACAAGATCACACAAAACAAAAGAGAAAAGCTACATAGATCTCTTGGATCCGAGGTTAGAGGGTTAGAATACTGGGGAAGTATGTGTAAAAGGATGAATAGAAAGGAAGAAATGGCTCTCTATTTATAGAGGAAATTCACCATCGCTTCCCGGATCCCACGGATCCTTCCACTTGGGATCCGCTAGCACAAAGCTAGGGATCCGTGGTCCGCTCTGCTTTGCCCATGGGTATTTTGGGTTATGGGTCATGGGTCATGGGTTATGGGTTGATCCATGGTTTTCAATCTAGATACAATGTACCTTAAGGATACATTGAACTTGTGTAAGTGGTATATATAAAACCATGGGTTATGGGTCAAAAACCATTTGCTAGTTTTTATCTATTTAGTATATACTTGCTTTTACCCATTTTAGTATATACTTGTTTTTACCCATTTTAGTGTACTTAATATAAGTATGTATTAACCCAATATGTAAACACTAGTTGTTGTACATATGTATCTAACTCATAGAGTTACTTAAACTTGTTAAGCCAATATGTAAACACTAGTTGTTGTACATGTGTATCTAAAATATAAAATCACTTAATCTTGTTATAGTGTTTTATGTGAAAATGTAAGTGTGTTAGAAAACTATTTGTTCAAACCATTTACGTATTTTATTTGTTTCGTTAATATGATTTTACTTTTGTTATCGACAAAACATTGAAGATCGTAAAATATAAATAAACGCTTTTACGGCTTATTTGTATTAACAATCTCCCTTTTGTTGATGACAAAACATAAAATTATTTTAAGGAAAAGCTAAAATTCAAACGTTGAATTTAGAAGTTTTACTTTCTTCTCCCTTTTTGTCGAAACAAAAGTGTTTGAAGAAACTAACACAATTTTATAAGAAAAATTATAAAAGATGTAATGAGAGCAAGTGACGGGAATGGTACTGTCTTAACTCCCCTTGACGAGTCCATCCCTTTGAAAAAGGCGTCAAGGACATAATGTAAAATAAGCTACTTGTGTTTGCAATTAAGTTTGCAAATGGTTCGCCTAAGTGATTTAAAATGTGCTCCCCTCGAATATTGCAAAGTTGCAATGGGGTATCATGAAGTGTAATCCAAAATTGGATTAAGTTGCAAATGATTTTGCAATATTGTTTGACACAAAGCTCCCCAGCTTTTATGGTGTCAAAATCTTCATGTGTTATTTTGAAAATCTACAAAGTAAAGATTAGAAAACAAGAGTATAGTGCATAATTTCCCGCAAAGAGACACAAGTTAGTAGAAATTTGTGTTTGCATCACGGATCCCACGGTTCCCTTCAAGGAGGGATCCGCCTAGTTAACGTGAAGGGATCCTTATTCTGCTCCGCTTTCTTGAAAGAAGGAAGAAATGTCAAGGAGTGCAACTTGAGATAAAAGTACAATATAACAAGCACAACACACATAATAGTCATGGCATAAAAGTATTCATTCAATAAAACAAAGAGATACACAACCAAATCTCTAAAAACTAAGAGAATGAATAAGGCAAATAGATGCTATTAATGTTAATAAGTTACTCCAAACTTAAGATTTGACTAAAAGCTTATTGAAGATCAAGGATGAGAAAGGTTTCCTAAGCATTCTCGGTTGAGCTTGAAGCTCATGTATTAATACATTTAATTCATGTTTCATTCTCTCAACATGTTTGCAATGGTCGCACTCATAGTCATGGCCTTGAAGTGGAGGTTCAAGTGGAGTGGGTTGAGGATCTTCAAATGACTTTTTGGTGGCTCTAGTTACTAGTGAGGTAGGTTGAGTTGTGGAGGGTTTAGTAGATTTAAGTGATGAAGTCCTAGTGGAAGCACTCTTCTTGTGAACAGTGTTTGATTGGTTTTCTTAGTGTGGGAGAGATCCTAGTTTTGGTGGATTTACCAAGGTGATTTGGTTGAGGAAACTTCATGCATGATTCTAGCAAGTTTCTTGGGTGGTTCTTGAGTGGATGAGTTAGCACCGGGAGCTTTAGTCATAGTGATGATGCTAGTAAGAATTCTTTTAGTTGTTGATTATGAGATGTGATTTGAGAGTGGTACCTTAACTCTAAGGTTGTTTGGTTTATAAAGGATGATATGAATTAAAAATTAAATTCTTGGCCATTTGAAAGGTTAGGCATGCTTTTGAGATTTTGATAAGTTCTATGAGGATAATCAATGAATGCTAAAGGTGGTTGGAGACCTAAAAGGTGATTTGAATTCAAACATGGAGTCGGTTTATGCTCTCTGCAGCTACGGATCCCGCGGATCCTCTCAAGCAGGATCCACTCGGTTAAAGACCAAGGATCCGCTATTCGATGAGTTTAGGTGAGATCATTATTATTAATGGGTTTCGAGGTTTTGACTCAATTTTGAAGTCTCTAGCTGTTGTAAATCTCAACCATAAACAATGATGTTTAGTGTTTGATGACTAAAATGTTTCTAGGCAATGTGGTTAATAAGGAGAAGATCTCGGCAATTAGTATTTAAGACTAAATCCATTAATGTTCTTGGAAATGTGATGATTGACATGCACAAGGTTGAAATTGAGTTTCACCGATCTAGGAACTCATTTAAGATGAGATGGAGTGTTTGGGTTAGCAATGTTAGACATACATCGTCACCCGGATCCCACGGTTCCTCCTTGGAGGATCCGCCTAGGCTATTCCTAGGGATCCGGCCTCAGTAGATATGATGATATGAAATGGGGTTTCTAAAGCTAAAGCCTATCTTGTTTTGGTGTTTCACTCTCCTAAGTGCTTTAGGAAGAGAGGTACTTAAATGATCATGAGTAATAAGTGTTTGTGCACATGATTGCTTTTTATGGAAGAAGGAAGGACAAGAAAACTACCAATGGATGTCTAAGGATAACACTAGGAGTTATGAGGGTGACAAGTCATAATAAATGATCCTAGTGATCGTGTTTTAGCTTGAGGTGATATTAAGAAAAATTCTTAAAATTTCAAGAATTGAAAACTAATTTTTGTCTTATCTTGAGATATAGAAGACTAAAAGCAATTTCCTAAAATTGTTTAGCTTGCTTTCCTAAGTGTTTAGAGAGATGAGACTTATTTTGTGAGTGGTTTGAAGCGGAAGTATGGTTAGTATTAGATGTGATGATAGAATCAGACTAAGATCGTAAGTAAGCCTTTAGTGAGTCTAAGCCTTTCTCATCCCTGACGTGGACTTAGTTGGGTTCTAAAACACGTGCTAAGCTAATGTGATGTTATCTAGAAAGCGCTTTTAATGTGTCAATGTCGCATTGTTGATCGATGTCACGGATCCCACGATTCCTTCAAGGGAAGGATCTGCTAGGCTAATCCTAGGATCCCAGATCTGCAGCATCGTAATCAACACGTAACCAAAAATGATGTGCGATTTTGTACACTATTAAATCTATGAAACAAGCAATTTAGAAACAAGCAAGCCATCATATAGCACCGTAAACAATATCCAAAATTCCATAAACCAACAATGCTAAAAAGAAATCATTCAAACATAAGATAAAAATTAAACACATTCCTATTGTCTCTTTCATTCAATTCTTCCTCTTTCTTTTGACGACTTAGTGAGATTGTGCGAGGTTTTAAATCATGCCTCTTATTTGTTTGTATTCCGCGGTCTCGCTTGGAATGGTTGGAAGTTGTTCGTGGTATTCAAGAATGTCCAATTTGATGTTGGATACGGGTCGATGTCCTCCTCATCTTCTTCTTCCTCTTCTCCGGCCGAGGAGTCCGAGAGGCTTCGGTTTCTCTCCATTGACCATGAACCGTTTAGATGGTTGTTTGGTAAGGGTACCATGACGTGATCGGAAAGGTAATGGTCATCGTTGATAGGGATGGTTGCAATGCACTAACGCATTTACAAAGTCGTGTTAGGAGCATACCATATGGGAGTACCATGTTGAAGCTTTGAATACCCCACCATTCTCCTTACCATGTAATAGGCAAGATTAAATGGCCTTTGGTGGATAAGACAATAGATCATTTGCACAAGGCATGCGTTTGGATGATCTTTGTTTCCAACTAGGCTAATGATGTTTTCTCTAAGGATTTCTTCCCATTTTCTAACACATGGGATGCATTTCAAAAAGTTCCATTTTAAAGGGATTACGGTGAATTAGCTTTTTGTTACGATCGTAACGGGATTGGTCGGTCCTAATCTTAAAGATAGTATCGCGAATGGTTTCGGGATTGTCGAGAGGAGTGTTGTAAAGAGGCTTAGGATCGAGTGCAAGGTTTTGAGCGTTAATTGCCCAATCTTGAGAGTACATACAAATTCCTTCACAAGGAATGCGAAGAATTTGAGCAAAAGTGTTGAGAGGAAGAGTAAAGTTTTGTGTGTTGATGATAAAGGCGATTGAGATGCTATTATCGGTGTTTCTAATGATCCTAAAGCTTTTGTAAAACTCAAAATGAAAACCGGACAAATTTGTTCATCATCGTCAAGAAGACAATCAAAGTTGATTGTCGAAAACTCGACGAGTGTCGGTATTTTCAAGGAAACATTCCTGACTACACGACCTTCGTGAATAAGTCGCTTTGTGAGGCTTTTGAAAATTTTACGGTTAGTGTTGGTTAGACCCTTTTACGATAGTAGTGAGTAAGATAGTGGACGGTGTCATGATGATCTTGTTGAGTGGCTTTGGGCATGGTTGGTCCTAGAAATACAAATTTTCCAATTAGGTAGAATTAGTTGAAATGGGTTTATGGTTTTGGTTTGTATTAACAATGTTGTGAGCACAATGTGATTTAGTTAAAAGCCCTTTTCACGATTAATTTAAAAACCCTAATTAAATTAATTTGATTAAAACTTAAGGAACCATAAACCCTAGAATGAAGATGATGAAAATTAGAACAAGTTAATGTAATTACTTACAATGGTGTTCTAGGAAGAAATGCTTTGAGGTTATGAAAGCCAATGAGGATGGATGCGTGACTTGGTCGTTTTGTGTTATGAGAATAGAGGAAAAAAATCGGTGGTGATTTTTGAAAGCGATGGTCGAGTTATGTTCCACGGTTCCCCGGATCCTTTGTATTTGGGATCCGCTAGTACAACTAGAGGATCCGCTATTAAGAACATAACAAAAATTGTTTGACAATCTTTTGTAGTATGCTTACGGAATAGCTTACAAAAAATAGTTCGGAGGTTTTAGATGACGATTGTTTTGAATGACGGCTTTTGATGAATCTCATATCGAGGATGTGATGACGGCGTTAAAAATTATTCCTATGACGAGAAAGGTGGAAGAGTGACGAAAGAGACTTCTAACGCTCTTAGTGTTATAATAATCAAAGTAGTATTTGTGAAAAAATAGAACTCAAGTATCCTATCTAATGAAAAGTAGAACATACCTTTATGCTTCTAGATTTGGTATAAAACCAAAGATACTTCATGAGCTTTTAAAGTAATCCTTTGTACTTGATGTACTTAAGTTGTGATTACTTTAAGAATCCTTCCTTGAATGTTGACTTCATCTTTGAGTGAAGATTTTGGAGAATTCTAGCATGAAAATTACTCGAGAACTGAATATTGTTAGAATCATCTATCAATGTCCAACAAAATGTTTTAACAGTAAAATATGATCCAAAGAAAAAAATCCTTCTTTGTAGTTTTCAAACATACACGGATCGTATCAAGTCTTTAAAGTACAATATACTTTAAGAAACTTGGTTACGAAGCTCTGGTACCAATTGTGGAAAACTAGAAGGGGGTTGAATAGTTTTACCAATTTAAAACTTCCTTTTAAATATTTAGATCGACTTATGTCAATCTATTTGGTTGTTTATGTTGGACGTTGATGGATAGATATATAAACATATAATGTAAGATAAAGAGTAAGAAGCACATCACCACGACACAAGTTATTTATAGTGGTTCGGCTACAAGGACACCTTCCTTGCCCTACTCCACTCCCCGAGTCACCTACTCGAGAGTTCGTAAGCACTACACCAACTCCTTATGGCGGAGAAGCCTTCACAACGCCGCTTAACCTTTTTCCGGTACAAAGCTAAATACCGAGTTCTTTCACACCAAGGCGAACCACACCTAACACAACGTCCGCCTACCCTTTATACGGTGCTAGGCTAACCACCGAGTTCTTTCACACCTTAGAGAACTAATCCTATCACAACGTCGCCTACCCTTTATTAGGTACTAGGCTAAGCACCTAGTTCCATTATGGAGGAACTACTACCCTTCACGACACAACACCTATTATCAAGGAGATCTACTCCTTGTTACAACACCATCAAGGATATCACCATCCTTGTGAATAAATAAACACTTATATGTATAACGATGCACCTCATCGATTATACGACCTAAGCATTCTTCCCAAATGCTACTTGATTAGATTCTTGGCATCCTTCACTAATGCCTTTGACACAACGCTGGCATCCTTCACTAATGCCTTCGCCTTGACACCTTAAGCATTCTTCACTAATGCTTTGACGCGGATTATCGACATCTTTCCTAATGCTTTCATCTTGACACTTTCGGCATTCTTCACTAATGCCTTCAACCCAACATCTATGGAGAAAGGAAGAACTATCAACAAGAGAACCTTCGTTGTCTTGATGATGACGGCATGGCAACTCATGGACTTGAGCTTGCACGTCTTCACGATGTGGTGATCTTTCCTTTAATAGGAATCTACAAGATCACACAAAACAAAAGAGAAAAGCTACATAGATCTCTTGGATCCGAGGTTAGAGGTTAGAATACTGGGGAAGTATGTGTAAAAGGGATGAATAGAAAGGAAGAAATGGCTCTCTATTTATAGAGGAAATTCACCATCTTGTTTCCGGATCCCACGGATCCTTCCACTGGGATCCGGCTAGCACAAAGCTAGGGATCCGTGGTCCGCCTCTTTGCCCATGGGTATTTTGGGTTATGGGTCATGGGTCATGGGTTATGGGTTGATCCATGGTTTTCATCTAGATACAATGTACCTTAAGGATACATTGAACTTGTGTAAGTGGTATATATAAAACCATGGGTTATGGGTCAAAACCATTTGCTAGTTTTTATCTATTTAGTATATACTTGCTTTTACCCATTTTAGTATATACTTGTTTTACCCATTTTAGTGTACTTAATATAAGTATGTATTAACCCAATATGTAAACACTAGTTGTTGTACATATGTATCTAACTCATAGAGTTACTTAAACTTGTTAAGCCAATATGTAAACACTAGTTGTTGTACATGTGTATCTAAAATATAAAATCACTTAATCTTGTTATAGTGTTTTATGTGAAAACGTAAGTGTGTTAGAAAACTATTTGTTCAAACCATTTACGTATTTTATTTGTTTCGTTAATATGATTTTACTTTTGTTATCGACAAAACATTAGAAGATCGTAAAATATAAATAAACGTTTTTACGGCTTATTTGTATTAACAAACCCAACAAGGTTCTAGTAATGAAGTCTCGGTAAGCACTAAAGGGGTTGAAGAATGAAAAAGAAATGAATAGTGAAAAGGGTGAAAATAAATAGCCCTCCATTAATTAAACCTTAGGGCAGAAACCGGGTTCAATACATATGCTACTGGTGGTTACTAAGGTAACGCCGGTATTGAAGACAAGACGTCATGGACCCAAAGGACGACCGCACTAAACTTCTCAAGCTACTCAAGTTCTCTTAAAAGGACTTGTTTCATTCTCACGGGGAACCTACATAATCTATCGACCTTATCTTAAAGATGGTTGATAGTGAAAAAGGAGACCTTCTCCCTAGTCTCCGCTCAGAAAACCAAAGTGCACTATTGAGTCTAGAGCAAAGAGATCATCAATAAATATCATTAGGATACACAATTCATGAAGACTTGCTGTTTCACACAATGTGGAAAGTAAGATTTCCAGGAAATGGATTGACGAATACTTTTGAAAAACCTTTCGATGTATGCTACAATTCTTTTCTCTGGCACATCGACCGTGTAGTAATTTTTCAAATAAAAGGGTATTTATGATTGAAACTTGATTTTTATCATAAAACTTTCGTCGTATTTCAAACTCTCTTTCTTCAGAAATACGCGATTATTTTTCAAATCAATTTTTCATCAATCAGTGAATCTCAATTCGTTGGTTCACTCACTCTGTATTGTCTACTTTGGGACGCTCCGGTTTGAGAATGGCTAGATCAAGTTGCGAAACCACATCAAGGAGATTCTTAGAATTCTACCGATCACAAAGCAAGATTTATCTCGATCAACGGGAACCGTGGTTCTTGGAACTGTATTCAACGAAAGTGAACAAAGACACTTTCATGTGTTTTATTGCTAATTGTTGTTTGCAAGAACATCGGACGGTTGCGGCTGATTGTAATTGAAAAGTAAATCCATAACCACATGCTCAAACATCACACTAACATTTAAATAAGTCATGATAAGTGCACATCTACACTCTTTTGCTTAGAAAACATCATGCTACTTTTGCTCTGATACCATCATGCTATACTTCGCTACGTTGATGCAAATATCATGATCCAACAAAGCTTCCGCAACTCTGATGAAAAGATGTCATGATCCAGAAAGTGTGAGCATGTCGGTCCAGAAGTCACAAACATCACATGAAGGCAACACAACAAAGGATGATTCAAGAGATTTATTGTGGCTGATGATCTCATAGAAGGCTCAAAGAATCACCAAGTAGTGGATCAGTTAAAGACCTCCGATTGAAGTACAAAGCATGCAGATTTTGAAGAATCAAAGATTACGAGCTACAAAGAAAAGAATGAATAATAGAATGTTAGAACTCAAAGTGTAATATATATTTGTAATTGAAGTGACCTCCCGTAGAGGGGAGATTGTTAGGATTTATAAAATCCGTATGTTAAAGACTCGGTCACCTCAAGTATGTATAAGCATTAGAAAGTTCATAGTCTTAGTCGTTTAGTTATGTTTAGTAGTTAGTTAAGCAATACCGTGGAGGACAAACGGGTCTTTACCCACTGTATACCTGATCCACAACCCGTAGGTGGCGTATTTGTAAGATACTATAAATACCATTTGCCTCCCAAGGCAAGGGGTGGAGCTTCTCATAATAACACATTACTTTCTCTCACTAGAAGTTCCCATCCTCTCTACTTTCTCTCTCTAAACTTTCTCTAGATTCGAACCAAGCTTAGTGTGTTTGTGTGTTTATGATAACCAATATATTACAATATTGTACTTTAAAAACTTGATACGATCCGTGTATGTTTAAAAACTATAAAGAAAGAAATTTCTTAAAACAAAAATTCATGTTTTAGAAATTTTTAAATTTTAACAAATGTTGGATAGTGATAGATTATTCTAACATCTTCTTTTGAGAAATCTTCATGCTAGGATTCTTCCAATGACTTCGCTCTATCCTAAGAAAAATGAAGTCAACACCCCAAGAAGAATCCGAAGTGATCACAACTTGCTTTTACAAAGTACGATTGAGTACTTTAAATGTTCATGAAGTATTTCACGTCCATGGTTTTTAAAAACCATAAAAAAGGAATATAGCAAAGGTATGTTCTATTAGCTACAGCTAGTTAATCTATAAATGTAGTAATCGCATGTGGATAAAATAATGGTATATGTTTTTCTCTCAGAATAAGCATCTTTATAAAAATTTGCATATATGTAATACTGTTATGAATTGGAAATTCCATGTTAAAGTGTCGATCACCCCAATTATAGTCTAGCATAAATTAGCTCGTAGACTTGTAGTTATTTACGTCATTTAGTAGTTAATTAGTTACTCAGTAGCATAGAATTGTTTAAAGTAACACCGTGGAGGAAGGACGGGTCTTTACCCACTGTATGCCTGATCCACAGTCCGGCAGGAGGACGTTTAGTTTGTAACTATAAATACCCTCTACCTCCCAAGGTAGAGGGTTGGACCTTTCACTCAATCTAACCTTTCTTTCTTTGTTTACTTTCTCTCTCTAGAAAGGCTCCCACCTTCAACTTTCTCTCTCTAAACTCTTAAACCATACGCCTAATATTATTATGTTATGATGTGTTTGTGAAAGCCAATATCCTACAATTGGTATCAAGATCCATGGTTTGATCATCTCTCTTACATATCCTTGGATTTCTAGTGGTTTTAGATGGTTTTTGAGTTTGAAAAAGTTTAGTGGTTTTTGCATCATATGGATCATTTCTAGTGTTAAAGTTTCAATTTTGGGTGTACTTTTGTGTTTAGAACCATTGTAAGTGCTTGGGTTTTGATTTGGTAAGCTTGAATCACTATGGTTGAGCTTGTTTTGGATTGAAAAGTGTGTTTTTGAAGTTTTTCTTGCTAGCGACTTGGCTCTCGTAGTGTTTTTCATCGTAGCGACTTGCTTCAGTAAAAGTTAGCGAGTTACAGTGTTAGTTGTTAGCGACTTGAGCCTAGCGACTTGTCTATTGAGACAAGCCGACAAATAGTACAAGTTAGTGGATTCTCCACTACGGCTAGCGACTTGGTGAGGTTAGCGACTTGCTTCAGAAATTGTTAGCGAGTTATAGTGTAAATTGTTAGCGACTTGATACTAGCGACTTGGATCTTAGCGAGTTGTTCTTTAGCAACTTGACTGTGTCTTAGCGACTTGGCATTATAGCGACTTGTGTCTAGCGACTTGGTGCTTAGCGACTTGATTTCATAATTCTTAGCGACTTGGTGCTTAGCGACTTGTCTTCATAATTCCTAGCGACTTGTTGACTTTTTCAGACAAAACTTCAAACGGCCATAACTTTTGAACCGTAACTCCGTTATCTAACCTTTCTTTCTTTGTTTACTTTCTCTCTCTAGAAAGGCTCCCACCTTCTACTTTCTCTCTCTAAACTCTTAAACCATACGCCTAATATTATTATGTTATGATGTGTTTGTGAAATCCAATATCCTACAATTGGTATCAAGAGCCATGGTTTGATCATCTCTCTTACATATCCTTGGATTTCTAGTGGTTTTAGATGGTTTTGAGTTTGAAAAGTTTAGTGGTTTTGCATCATATGGATCATTTCTAGTGTTAAAGTTTCTAATTTGGGTGTACTTTTGTGTTTAGAACCATTGTAAGTGCTTGGGTTTTGATTTGGTAAGCTTGAATCAACGTGGTTGAGCTTGTTTTGGATTGAAAAGTGTGTTTTGAAGTTTTCTTGCTAGCGACTTGACTCGTAGTGTTTTCATCGTAGCGACTTGCTTGATAAAAGTTAGCGAGTTATAGTGTTAGTTGTTAGCGACTTGTCTATTGAGACAAGCCGACAAATAGTACAAGTTAGTGGATTCTCCACTACGGCTAGCGACTTGGTGAGGTTAGCGACTTGCTTCAGAAATTGTTAGCGAGTTGTAGTGTAAATTGTTAGAGACTTGATACTAGCGACTTGGATCTTAGCAAGTTGTTCTTTAGCAACTTGACTGTGTCTTAGCGACTTGGCATTATAGCGACTTGTGTCTAGCGACTTGGTGCTTAGCGACTTGTCTTCATAATTCCTAGTGACTTGTTGACTTTTCCCGACAAAACTTCAAACGGCCATAACTTTTGAACCGTAACTCCGTTTTCAGCGTTCTACCCATCAAAATAACTGTGAGAACGAGGAGAATGGCACGCCGAATGAACTAGATTCGAGGCCTAAATCCGCTCCGAGAGTTCATTCGGGTCAACCTTCGAGGCCTAAATCCGCTCCGAACAGAAGTTATTAAGGTTTTTAAGTTTTTAGACCTAAATTTCTCCGTAAAATCGTGCAACAACCAACCCAAATCACAACTAAACAACATCTCTGCTAATCCTACAAACAATCATATGACCCAACACACAATTTTCTATCATTGTGTTGATCCATCAGCTATCTTAACACGTTCTATTGGTCACTATATCACGGTTTCTTCTTGATTTTATAAAATCCGCGAAGAATCTATTTCACGGTTTTAATCATAGACTTGTAAAATCCGTGTATACTACAACATCATGTCTTACTCTCTTGACCCGATTTGAGGTACTTAAATTGTATGATGTTGTGGACAACAATGATAATGTATGCTACATCGAACGGTTAAAGATGTTTGAATTAATCAATGAGGACGTGAGATCTTCATGTTCGAGTACAATGAGAATGAATTGCACCGCTAATGCTACGAATGCCATGAAAAAGAATGTCGCATTATACTCTATCAACAACTTCACTCACACCTCATGTTACTTCTACCTTTTGGTATGGAACTAACGTGCAATGCTCTTTTCCGTCAAGATTTATCCACATTAACGGAACATTACTATTGAACTTAGAACAATTGGAACAACAACTTGTCAAAGAAAAGGTTCAAAAGGATAGTTCCAAAGGTCGCACTTCAAGTGATCCACAACCAATTTGACCATTCATCGGTGGGGAATTTACATCGATTATGATCAAGACATGACTGAAATGTCTTTCAAGAGACACACTGGAATGGAAATTAGCGTGTTCATAGAGACACTTATCCATCTCATGGATAATGTGGATATGTATATTGAGGAAGTTACTCAGAAAGAAGAAAATATAGATGAGAGTCTGGTTCAGTTGACAGATTGTTGTGATGAGTCGAGTAATGTTTCAATTGAAAGATCGGATGTTGCTGAATGTAGAATAATAAAGACAACTAGGGGTGGAAACGAGCCGAGCCGCTCGTAAAAAGCTCGGGATCGGATCGGTAAAAAGCTCGAACGAGTCGAGCCTAAACGAGCTCGAGCCCGAGCTCGAGCCTATATTAGAGCTCGTTTAATAATCGAGCTCGAGCCCGAGCTTTATATACAAAGCTCGAATAGGCTCGTGAGCCTAAACGAGCTCTAATATCTCTAGTATATTTTGTGTATATATACATTTATAATACGTTTATGTATGTATTTATGTTGAAAATTTCAAAAAATTAACTCTTCCTAGCTCGAGCCTTCTCGAAACTAAAAACGTCCCTTCCTATACTTAGAACTAGGGGTGTCATTCGGGTCGGGTCGGTCGGGTTCGGGTCAGTCGGGTCGGGTCGAAGTCGGGTCAAGCCAAAAAATAATATACCCGAACCCGACCCTATTTGAACTCGGGTTGGTCGGGTTCGGGTCAAATCGGGTCGGGTCAAGTCGGGTCGGGTCAAGTCGGGTTCGGGTCAAGTCCATTTATATAATTCTAGAATTTAATTTCTTAAATTTAGTAACCAAACGTTATGAATATAATGTCTATTGGTTTTTAAAAGGTTATTATATTCATACCAGTAGAGCAATGCACTAATACATGCATTTTATAGTTGGATTTACACATTTTCTTTTTGTAATGCATTTTGTTTTCAATCTGAGGTCAATTATATAGAATGAAAATGAATATAAAACCAAATATATGAAGCAATATATGTTTATGCACTAATTTGGGCCTTTCAATTAAATAAAGATTGGGAAAAGTTAAAAAAAAAAAAAAAAAAAAAAAAAAAAAAGGGTTAGTGGTGGGCCAACCCGAATTTTCAAATATTTTGAACCCGATACCGACCCTAGTTAGGTACTCGGGTTAATCGGGTTGACCCGATTGACCCGAATGATTTTGGACTCGAGTAACCCGACCGAATATCCTTCGTCGGGTTCGGGTCCGGTCCCAAATCGGGAAATATGACACCCCTACTTAGAACCACATGATTATAGTTTATTAAAATAAAATTAAGGTACAAATATCCGTACAATTATAGTTTATTATATTCACCTTTTCATCTTTTGTTTTTAAACCTTCAACTGTCGTTGATGAAGATCATTCCCAGGCATTTTTTTTGTTGGAAAATCCTATATTTCTAGTCGAGAGCTCGTTTTTATTTTCGAACAAGTAAGCTCAACAAGAAAAACTTTATTTTCTATAATAACATCACAAACGAGCCGAGCTCGAGCTTTATATGTCCTCCACGAGCCGAGCTCGAGCTCAGAACCTAAGGCTCGAACCGAGCCGAGCTCGAGCTCGAGCTTTTTAAAATGTAAACGAGCCGAGCTCGAGCTCTGGCAGGCTCGGCTCATTTACACCCCTAGAGACAACAAAGAATGATGTAACCAGCGGTTCAGTAACTCCTGTCACTTAAGAAGTGGATGCAGTAATCAGAAAAGGGGATGAATGTCAGGCACAATCAAAAGATTGAAGTGTTGAGTCGGGTAAAGCATCACATGATGGATCAGTTGGAGTTGAACACAGAGGTTCGAGATACGAGATAAGTTTGACACATCCAAGAGTTCGGTGATTCTTGCTACACATGATGAGGATGCAGATGTCAGATCGATAAATGAACATGTGTCAAGTAATGAGGTACCCTTAACTGTTCAACATAATGCATATGAAATTACTCTTGTGCAAACTGATCACATCATAGAACATGTTCTTGATACATGCTCTGTTACTGAAGTTGAGTCTGAGATAAAGTGTTTCAAAACTAATGATATGGTTGATAAGATAACTTTTGATGAACTTTCTAATAAATTCTCAGAACTTGAAAAACATTGCATTTCACTTGAAATTGCAATCCAAAGAAAAGAAGAAAGTTTTCAAACTGTGAAACCTTGCAACAATCCGAATTCCACAATTTCTTGAATTTTTGAAATAAATGATTTAAAAGCTCGACTTCAGGACAAAAACTCGACAACTGCAATTTGAAGAAACATATTTACGGTATGCATGTGAAAAGTAATTTGGTTACAAGTAATTACGATGTTAATGCTATTAATGATATTCAAATGAGAAATGATGAATTAGCGGTTTGTGTGGCCAAATTACTAAAGGAAAATGAGTCTTTGAGAAAGCATCACATAGAACTAAGTGACTCAGTCAAAGAAGCTAGAACTAATTCAATGGAACAAACAAATTCTTTGATAGCTAAAATTGATGAACTCAAAGCTCAACTTGTGAAAAGAGTTTCACTATTGTTGCCTTAAAAAATGAGCTTAGGAAAAGCGTGGGGAAAAGTGTGAACACTATGTTTGCAAAACCATCAACCTTGGGGAAACCAGTTTCTCATCCCATTAGAAACCGGTCCGTTGTTAAGCGACATCTGCGTTTATATCCGAAAGACCAAAATTTTCAAAAACACGGTTTGCCTCCCAAGTTGATGAGAAACAAGTTTTGTCAAAATCAGTCACTTCACCTGAGTTGCCTAAGAATTATGCTTCTAGTTCCTCTAAACCGCAACAAGCAGCTACTTCTACTCCCAGCACCTCTAGGATTGGTTCGAAAAATGTGTCAAAACCAAGCATTAAAATTCAGAATTCATATGATATGAATGACTTGTGGAAGAACTATTATCTAGAAGATGCTAGGAAAAAGGCACAGATTCGAAAAGATGGAATTTTAGGTTCAAGACCTAGGGTGATGATTTCTACGAGGTTTCAAGGCACTGCTAGTAGTTGTAAACCACTACCTAGGAACACTCAAAAGACTAGGGATTGGCTTGCATCTAAGAGTAGTTATGTGAATAAGAATGCTAAGCATGTAGAAATCAAAACTAGAAATTCTGTGTCTTTTCCAAATAAGAAACATTTTCCTAATTCACATGCTAAGGTACAATCCACTAAGGCTACTAACATGGCTAAGGTTCAACATGTTATGAAGCAAAACAAACCTAAAGCTTCGCATAGATGGATCCCAACTGCTAAATCTTCGGAGTCTAGGAATAACGATAAGTATTCCACTGTGCATAAGAATGTCACCAATCCTAGACCTTGCCATAAGTGGATTCCGTCGGTAGAATGTTTAAGGATGTTGGACTTAGGTGGATACCTACCGGAAAATTGTTCTGGATGATATAATCAAGGTTGACCGTGAAACCCCAAAGGCTTTGGATACTAATGTCACTAACCAAAATATATACAATCAAGTTTGTAATATTAGTGCAGTAGTCCTTACTCGATTGCGAGATACTTGATCCTTCACTACATGGGTGGCTTTAAGTATGGATTAAAATGGATTGATATCTCATAACTCACGGTTCAAGTAACTCAATCTTGATATTCATTCGGCTATGACGCCTGCTCACATCGATTCGAGCCTCGTACTTCAACATTATGACGTTTAAACACAATAGTTCAAGCCTCGTACTCTAAAGAAAAGAAAAGTGTACGTCTCAGTGCGCTTTATCTTCGAAAGAAGAGAAATCTTCTTATGACGTATGAACACAATAGTTCATGCCTCGTTCCCTTAATGAAAAGAAATGTGTACGCTTCAGTGCGCATTATCTTTGAAAGAAGAGAAATCTTCTTATTTATGACCATTCTCATCAACATGCTTCATGTTTTTTCCATGCGCTTCAGTCATCAAGTGAACTGGACTACTGATAATTACTCTTATTCCACTTGCTCAATATAATGAAGATGGTGATATCATGTGCTAATTTTGCGGGGAGAAGTGTGAATAGAATACATTTGGATGATAATCACTTGTTTAATCAAGAATGGCATCTCCGTATGCAATTCTTGAGGGGGAGAAGAAGTGTGAATTTTTTGCATGGTTGATTGATATTTGAGAATATATGGTCAAACGGCTCCTAACTCATGTAAGAACAAAGCTTCTTCTTATCAGATCATCTTCACATGTAGTTTCTTCATAGAGCCATTGGTTGACATCTTCACAAGCTGATATGAGGTTAACGACAAAGTGCTTCCGGTTAATGCTTCACGGCACATCAACATGATGATTCCGAACAACCTTTATTCTTGTTTGATGTGATTGTTTGCTTGGTGTTACCATTTCGTGTGTTAGTTCTTGGTGATTCTTTGATTTCCTTGATGAACATCTTTACGTTCTTGTTTGATTGGGAGGATTTTAAATTAAGGATTTGCTATTTACATGTTAACGGAATGCCTTTGGTGTGAAGAAGATGTTAACTGTCTATTTCCCCATTCAGAAAATCTTGAAGAAGGTCGAGTCTTCAGTTTGTTCTACATTTTCTGCTACATCTTAGAAGGCTAAAGACAAATTGCATTTGATGATCTAAAGACTTCTTCTTAATCCGGGCTGAGAAGAACACTTGAAAATCTTCGTCATTTTAGGGGAGAGCACTAATTGGGGGAGATTGAAAAGCCAAATTTAATCCCCAATTAGACTTGCTCATATTCTTTAGCAATGATTCATTGTTTGATTTTGATGACTCTCCTCCAACGCCTAATGCTTCACTTACTAAGAATAACTGGATTCATTGTTTGGGATTCATTGTTTTCAAAGATATATTTGATGAGTACTTCCAACCTCAAGCGAATGTTGATCATCCACTCAAGCTCATGCTCGATTTCTCTTGACTAACCGGTTCACCATCTAAGAAGTACTTCTCGAATTCTCAAAAACCTTATCTCCGGTTACTTCACAAGGCGTTGATAATGACTATCATGATATTGTAGTTGCACTCTTCAATAATGATCCGCTCTTTGGTATTCCTTTGCCAAATCTTCACAGATTATTGTTCCTCTCATTGTGCACGCTATAAATCAACCACATGAACATTAAGGAAAATGACTACCTCATCCGCTAGAAGACATTTTTTGGTAAATCTTCCAGATCAGCTTCTACATGTATACCTTAAGGAAGAATGCATTGATGTTGAGGAATCATTGCTCGGTTCATTCGGTGGGTCAATGTTCATCGATTGTATGTTTATTCATGTGTTGGACATTTGACACAAGTTGATTACTTGAAGTTACTCATTTATCACTTATTTGAGGTTGAAGTTGGCATTCACAAAGGCGTGTTCTTATTTGATAACTTGCTCGGGCTTAAGAATTTGAGTTGAAGTCTTGGGTTATCTAGTTTCCGGTCGAGGTGGATGGTTGAAGACCGTTAACTATCACTATTAGGAATTACTTTGTTTTACTCGATGTCACACGCATATGACGGTGTGGATAATCGCAAGAGGTGTTAATGTCTCATACTTTGCTTGAGTAGTAGTACTTAGAAATTTGCTTGAAGCATAAATTCTTGACACCGTTCTTCCATCATTAAGTGCAAGCTTAAGATACAAATGTGGAAAATTCTACTTAGCCCAAGTTTGGTATATCGGGTTTGCTTCATCACTGGTCACTTCAATTTGTCCACATATGGGTTGGTAAAGATAGTTAGGAGAGTTTCCGTTGCAGTTGATTCTCACAGATTCATTTGGGCTATTTGAGTTCTTCTCACAAGATTTTGAGTTTTGGGTATATTATGTTTTTTCAATCGAGGTATCAAAACCAACAAGGGGAAGGAGACATATATCTAAAAGCACAACGAGTACACATGATGAACTTAACACTTCTACCGTGAAGTTATCCGGAAAGACAATGGTCATAACCGTAGAAACTCGGTGTTTATCCGTAGCCTTTGGTGTATTAAATGGTCTCGAGACTTTTGGTATGTGTTACTTGATGTTCGATTAGAAGAAATGTGAAAAGAATATTTGGTTCGTGATATGATATTGCATATCGACATCTTCTATATGATTTATGATAAAGTGCTTCCGGTTAGTGCTTCATGTACACAATGTAATGATGTACTTGTGTACATTATGGGTTGATTAGTTATATGGAAGATAACTGGAATGCATTTGGTAAAATGAAGATGTTGATGTATTGTTCCCCTGAACAAGACAAGTGGTCAATCTCGAAGAGTAATGTGTACATCGGGGATGCACAAAAGGTTCATGTGATCGGACTTCATCAGTTATTCCGGATTTGATATCCACTGAGACGATCAATGTTTCAACTTGTTACTTTGGTGTTCTCATGTTATTCGGGGTGCTGAGCTTCATTCAATGAGACCGTTTTGTTCACTTCTACTTCTTGGAGAAATGGTCTTTGTTCTTAGTTTGTCGGTTTGGGGAAGCTACCAAAGTCTCACTTTACGAAGGCTCGAGTTCGACGACGATTCAAGAGCCTCAAAAGCTTTGGTGGTGAAAGTTTAAGAGATGATGACTTTTATCTTCTACAAAGTCTTGAATGATTTCCTTATCTCGGTACTCGTATCATCATCTTCTTAAACTATATCTCTATCTTTGTAAATATTTATCAAAACCAAATACAAAATATAAAACCAACAAAGAAAATAGAAAATTATAAAATCAACAAAACCCATAAAAATCGAAAATTTTGAAAAGGCAAAAATATTGTTTTCTCAAGACATGTCTTACGGTATCGATAACATCTATGGTCTTAGAAATGTCATTCAATAATGGCACGGACTTTAGATAAAGTTCGAATGTAAGGTATAAATATTCTTTTCTAAACATGTTTAAAAAATGGCTTACTATTATTTACGATAGCAACCCGCTTTTAAAGAAAGGAAAGTGCTACACTAAAACGATTTTCAAATATTTCGTGCACTTATCCTAAAAACAAAATGAGGAAAGTATGTCGAAGGATTGCATTTCCTACACAAATGTTTTTCCGTCTAAAATTCTTGAAAAATATTTGTTTTAACAAAATGGTGTTAAATGAGTTGCTTTCAAAACAATGGGTTTGAGTTTTATTAAATTGAAAACTCAATCAATGACTTCAATGACTTGAGCTTTTAAACTTTTCGCACAATGAGTCATTGATTGAGGGAGAATGTTTTCAAATCTATATCATCTAACAGGCTTCGTAATTATCCTATATGCTTAATTAAAATGATGTTAACCTCGTTGAAGGACTAGGTGCCTAGGATATGATTGTTAGGATTAGATGATTTGAGTTTGATAAACACATTATTCCCATGCCATATATGAATTGATTGATATGTTGGATTGACTTTTATTAGTCGATTCTTTGTTTGGGTGATGTCGACCACCATATATTTGTATGTGTATTCACTAACATATGCGGTATATTGGTATATAAGAATGTTCCGATCCGGATCCCACAAATGAAGATGATTGGATGCCGAAAGGAAAGGGTAACTATATCTTGGGTTGACAAATGAAGAAACGGAGCTTAATTGGACTTCTATGAAGAGTTGGCATGAAAAATGCAACGTAAGAGGTCTCATCGCATCGCCAGATGGTTTTCTTCATCGAAATGAAAAAAGCGGAGCTTAATTTGACCTCGCTTGGCATTAAAATGCAACGTAGAAGTCTCACTACTTGACAGACGGTTTTTCTTCCAAGCCCTCAAAGAACAACATAAGCTTCTCAACCACCTAACGTATCTTTGTGCAGATACCATTTTAAACAATTTTGAAAAATATTGTTTTGAAAATGGAAAATATTGTTTTGAAAATTAATTGGACTTAATTTTGAAAATCACTAGACTTCATTTTATTAAAACCTATGTCACTCAATTATCGACTTGGTCATCGATTGAGGGGAGAGTGATTTAAAATAAAATATTTTCAAACGATATTTCTTCATAAAAGTTCCGGTTTGTACGTTAAAATGTGGTGATATAAAGATTTAATGTTATGTCATGGTATGATTTCCTTTAAAACTCAAAGATCTGTCAAAATGAATTTTTTTGTGTTCTTGTTTGATTGTGAAATTGTTTTATTTTACTTAAAGATCTCTTAAAACAATCATACCTGACACTAACAATCTTCAATGTCTTAAATTGGTCCTTATCTGTCATTTTTCAAAATTAAACCTTGCCACGTCTTTCCCCAAACTTTTCTAAATGATTTTAATCAATTGGGATCACAAATCTTAATCGGTTTGAAAGTTTTGATCAAGGGAGAAATCGTGATTTAAATCTCAAATCTGTTTTAATGGAATTGGTTTTAGTCCTTCAAAGGCACTCTTGCCTCCATGTGCCAAACGATTTCAATATACATAATGCACATGTTGAGGGGGAGCATTTATCCAAAAACAAGATGAGTTTTTAAAACAGGCACATTTTCTCCCATGTTTTCTAAACCTTATTAAATCACTTGGGATCCAAAATCTCAAAGGGTTTGATATTTTTGATCGGGGGAGAATTTGTGATTTAATTATGAAATTTTATAAAAGGTGATCGTTTTATGAATTTGTGATTTAATAATGAAATTTGATAAAAGGTGATCGTTTTGATTCAATTGTGCAGGCTGCTCTCTTATATGTGCTAAACGCTTTTGAATCTCGAAGCACATATTGAGGGGGAGCATTTTAAATGGATTTTGTGATCGTGGATGTACTTCAAATGAACTCTTTCCTCTATGTGATAAAATGATTTCAAATATCCTACGCACATATTAAGGGGGAGAATTTACCAAGAAAATCAAATGGCTTTTTCTACGGAAATTGTGATCAAAAAATATTTTCCAAAGAACTCTTGCCTCCATGTGCTAAACAATTTCAAAATCATATGCACATGTTGAGGGGGAGCATTTCTAAATGATCAAAACTATTAAGGTACAAAATGCTTTGATCTCGTATCACAAGTACCTTGATTGGATTTTCCAAATGATTTTTCAATTGGTTTCGAGGAATAATGAACTGTACCATAAGACCGACCATTTTATTTTATGCATGGAGTTATAAGGATGGTGAGGTTAGGTATTAGTTCCCACGATCCTCCAGAGCCAGAGGGATCTTCCCAGGGACAATCCACTAGATAGTGTAGAGTCCTTAGGAATATTGAAAAAAGGAGAAAAATGAGAAAATGGGAAGAGTGCGGATGAGACGAGCTAGTCTTGGAATAAACCCTACAAGGTTCTAGTAATGAAGTCTCGTAAGCACCAAGGGTTGAAGAATGAAAAGAAATGAATGTGAAAAAGGGTGAAAAGAAATAGCCCCCAATAATTCAACCTTAGGCGTAAACCGGGTTCAATACATATGCTACTAGTTGTTACTAAGGTAACACCGGTATTGAAGACAAGACGTCATGGACCCAATGGCGCACCGCACTAAACTTCCCAAGCTACTCAAGTTCCTCTTAAAAGGACTTGTTTCATTCTCACGGGAACCTACATAATCTATCAACTTTCTTAGAGATTGTTGATATTGAAGAAGGAGACCCTCTCCCTAGTCTCCGACATAGGAACCAAATGTGCACAATTGAGTCTAGAGCCAAGAGATCATCCACAATATCTCATTAGGACATAAAATTAATGAAGACTTGCTGTTTCACACTATGTTTGAATACGTTAAAATTGAATCGTCCCATGGATAAGCATCTCTACCCGAAAGCTCGAAGGGCCCGCATGTGAATTATTTCACATATCACGGGTTTCAAAAGATCAACAGTTGTATAATTATTAAAGTAAAAGTCATCAAAAGGTGTCGCCAATTGTATTAAAATTAATAATGGCTCGAATATTCCTTGGCATATGCCATGGTTTATTCTCCGAATATGCTAGATGCCAAAGCATATTCTTAGTTTATTCTCTTCGTTTAGCCTATAAAAGGCCTTGTAATTCAAAGTATTGAATCATCCATCCACCTACAATCACCACCACCACCACCATTGTAACAAAGCTTTCGCAGTATTTTAATAAAAAGGTGTGTTAAGTAATACTTGTACTTTAAAGTTTTAGTTTTTGAGCTTTAGTACAAGATACAAATTCCTGGCAACGTAATTTTTATCTTGGTATCAGAGCTTTGAATCAAAACATTCTTAGCTCTATGGAAGGCTAAACCCTTAAGGTATATTCAGGAAAGCAGTAAAGGTATTATTTTACCAGTTTTTGTATTTCTACGGAGTCATTTCTATTAAAAACCTCATAAAAACCCTTGTTTTTAGATAAAAGACAACGCAATTGCTTCTATTAAAAAGTAACTAAAGAATAGGGAAGTTTTGAAGTTAACCGTTTGGTGAGTCTTAAAACAAGTTTGTAAATATATCCATTGAAGTTTTTGATGTTATGTCCGATCGCTTTGAGCAAGAAATACAGAATTGGTACGATAATTCACGAATCAGGATCCCGAATATATCGCCTTTAAAACAGATAGTTCTAAACCTACAACTACCGATTTAGTTAATAATTTAGCTTGTGTTTATAATCGCTCTAAATCTCTTTTCTAAAGTAGCACTTAAGAATTTCAAAAGTATTTCGAAAACAAAAGATCTTGAGTCAAAAGTCCAAAGTTGTCAAGAGAAGCTTGAACTCGTGAGGAACTATTAAGAAAACCCGAGTGAAACCGTAAAAGCTTTCAACAAATCTCAACCGAGATCCATCAATCTAAACCTCTCACAAAAGAGAAGTCCCGAACCTTGTTCAAGAAATAGTGAAAGACCAAAGATAGTTGAAAAGGAAGCCCTTCGACTAATGTAAGACCTCAATCATAAAATCCAGAAGGTTGAACACCTTCTCCACGAAGTTAAGAAGCTCATCACCGGATGAGTCTTGTCAATCAAAAGGCAACTACTGAGTATCAAGAAGCTATAAAGGCTACTGAAGACTTTGAATCACCAGCAGTTGGTTTCGCAAAAACAACTTATTATAAAGAAGGATTAACCACCCAAGTGAAGGCCATCATAAAGCAAAACAACACCTTGCTTTACTTAGCAACTAAACAGAGTCAGAAATTGACTGAGATTGAAGAAAAGTTTGACAAGCTCAAACAGGAAGTTCAAATTGTTATCAAACAGAAGACTCAGCCAACAGACCTTGAAGACTCAATATCAAGTTTAGCCAAAAGACTTGATAATTTCTCCATCAGTGGGAAACTCCCAGTAAAGAAAAGTGACGGACAAATATACGTCTTTGAAGATCCCAATAAAATCTTTAAGGAACAATTCGGGAAGGAGTCAAAGAAATGACTTCTAGAAGGCCTAGCATCCTTAATAGGAGTTCCACACAAACTCAAACGGACTCCCAACCCAAGAAGATCAACCATGATTCAAGAAATGACCCGAGTAGGTACCAAGCGACTAGGACAACAAGAAGAGTATTTGGAAGAAACAACTACAATCGAACCTTAGAGTCCGTTGTAGATCCGTAAAGACAACTTGAGATATCAAGAGAAAGACGAGCAAGTCTTGTTCCAAAGCAGTAAGTACTCTATTCAAACAATAGAAGTACTTGCAAGACACGTAGTATATGAACACTACTCGAGCAAAGAATCCTATGTGTCGGTGAAAATCAGTGAACCTTCGACTATGTAACCAAGAGAGTTACCAGAGCTTGAGAGCTTGTGGCTTCAAAGATATTCACCTAGGGATATTCATGATCGATTACATGCACTCCAATCGAGAAGTGCAGAACAAATGCTCTAATTGTTCTTCGTGACACTAGATGGGAAGATAGTCGACAAATTATTGGAACCATGGAAGTAGACCTCTCTCGCAGAACACAACTAGTCTACATGTTCCCGATATGGTTCTAAGTATTGACGATTTCCATAACCATGTGGAAGTTGTTATACAAACTCATGGATATGAAGCTTGGCAAGGAGGTGAAAGTAACCTTTAATCACAATGGCCATGACGGGTAGGCTATCAAACACCAAATATATGGGATTCCAATACAGTAGAAAATGTTGTGGACCACCTCACAACGAACGGCATCACAAGAATTCTCGCGAAAGAAGAAGTGTAGAAGAGCTTGAAGGAATGAGTCGGAATTTAAAGCCATCCGAGCAAACCACAAGACGTGTACCATCAAGGGTAGCAAGACAAGAAAGACTTAACGTGTCATTAAGTCTCCAATTTGAAAGGTACCGCCAAGCACCCCAACCACCAAGATACTCATTGACCAAAGATGATCGAGAAGCACTAGGTAATGATCATCCGGATGAAGATGAAGAACATTTCATTGAGTCTCGCTTACAAGAACAACAAACAAAACATATCTCATATGATGTATGTTTCAGAAGAATGCCTTAATGAAGCAAGAAGTTTGGAAGACGAACCATTGAACCAAACCAGACGCCCAATAAGCCTAAACGATCAAAACATAGGTGGTCGACTCTTGGTGAGCCATCCGAAAATGGGATTACTATGTCAAATATGATGCTCCAAAGACCAACAACCCTAATTGAAGAAATTACAACAATCGGCGGGAGATGAATTCTCGATGATGAAATTACCCGTGAAGAGTGGCAATTATGGACTAATCGATGATTGGGATGACGATGAAAGAAGTGGCGGAAAGATCCTTGTCCTACGAGAAGAATTTTCAAAAATCAACAAGACTTTCTTGATGAATATCCGCCACAGCTGGGATGACAAACTCGCCACACAAAAATCGAGTCCGAATGGGAAAACCCATTCGCAGCCGGGCATGGTGAGGACCATACAATTCTTCATCTTTCCAAAGAAGATGACGATCTGCGCATACCCAAAGTTCCAAACTTTAAACAAATGGCAAGACAAATTACCAACAAACATGAGGAACATGCTTTTCCAAAGAAGAAATGATGCGTAACCGTGCAAGCTATCAACCACCAAATGATGCAATATTAGGACCATTGCTCTACCCTCCAAAGACGGCAAAATCCACACCCAACTTATAGACCGGACTACCAGTTTGGTTATCCTCAAGGAAGGAGTAATGTTTTAATGGAGGATATGGTGAATACCATAGCTCACAATGGACTCGCCACCAAAGATGGACGAATCAAAGGTGATGCTTGTTCTACCAAAGATCCGTGCTTATGGTCGATGTAATAGCAAGATGGGAGTCTATTACAATCAATAGACTCAATAACAAACATGGATCGACAATAAAGCAAAGTTAACCTTTGTGGAGAATCTTCTTGAGAAAGCGAAAAATTAATGTGGCAACAATGGCGAATCGCATACCCGATGTGTATGTTGCCCTTGAAGCAATTGTCGATGAACCACAAAATATAACATCACAAGTAAGGCATTAATATTGTTGGAGGATCCGTACGAGGCTCAACTGATGAACAAGACAGAGCCTGCAGAGACTTAGACAGGATAACTTGTGAAGAAACCAAGAACTTGTGGTCATTCTTGGAAGATTTCGAGACGAGCTTAGCAATAAAATCGTGAAAATTGTATTTCCCCTCAACAACAGAAAAGCTGTTTGCTAAACTCCCACCTTCTTTGTCCAAAAAAGTAGAGGAATCATTTAAGGCCAAGCACCCTGGTCTTAGTGCAGGAGTCTTGCCAGCAATCAAGTTCACTCATACTTTTGTCTCAGAAATGTGCAAAGATGCGGCGCTTGCTAAAGAACTTAGAGACTTATCTCTTTGTTCAGCTATACCAATTCCTGGTTATTACAAAAATAACAGGAAGAAGTATGGAATGAGGAAATCAAGAACATACAAAGGAAAGCCACATGGTTCTCATGTAAAGCCATTCAAAAGAAAGTATAAAGATGACAGAGGACGAGTCAAGAAGTGCAAATGCTTTATTTGTGGAAAGGAAGGGCATTTTGCAAAAGATTGCAAAAGCAAGCAAGGAAACATTGCAAGAGATCGACCGGTCTATCAAGAAGGTGATACTCGGATCTTGATGACAAGAAGCGGGATATTGTCTCAAGAGACTTTGACGACACCAACAAAAATAGCGGTTCAATAGCATATCGAAGGAGAAGGTGATACTCATCAAAGTATCGACATTCATGGTCCAAGATACCCCATTTGAAGAAGCACTTTCACAATAACACATGAAGATAATGAAAGCAACAAAGATGACCAACCTAGTCATTTTGCTTTTATGTTCCATCCAGACCACCAACAAAATAGCGTATATGGTTCAATCAGGATCGTGGAAACCAAGCAAAGAACTACACTCAAAGTAAAAGTTGTGAGCATGATTGGAAAGAAAACACGGTCACAAATTACACAACTGCTATTTCGTGGAATACTAACCACGATGTGTCAAGACTTAATTGTCCCAAGTGCCAACTTACAACATGTGCTCTTTGTGCAAAAAATTATCTTGGCAAAACGGTTAATGTCAAAAGAAAGCAGCAATGCAAGCAGGAAGAAGAAAATGACTTCAGCAGTAGAGAGGTAAAACTTCTCAAAGAGCTTTTGAAAGAAAAGACAGAACAAGTTCAGCAGATGATAAGAGATCAAGCAAAAGAGTATTATGAAACAAAGGCAGAGATTCAAAAGAAGGAAGAAGCATGGCAGCTTGAAAAGAGCTTGCTAGTAAAAGACCTTACAAATACTCTTAAGATAATTGATCAGCTTAAAGCTGAACAAGTAAGGCTTGAAGAGCAAAAGATGAAGAAATAAGAAAGCTTAAAGCACAACTGCATGAGAAGAAAGAAGGAGGAGTAGAGTTTCAATACCCTAATGAAGAGTTTCCACCATTAAATGATTCGCACGAGGCAAGACCCTTCATGGAAACATAAATTCATTACTCGGGAAGTGTCGCGTGGGCCCAAAAGTTCCAAAAGTTAGAAAGATAACTAACTCACTTTACAATGTAAAAGTTGAGTTTGATATCCCTAATTGTCCCGCATTTGGAATCGGTGCAATAATAGACACGGGAGCATCAGCATGCCGGATAAACAAGAAGGTTATCCCAGAAGAAGCACTTGAGCCTTTAACCCACAACGTCTTCTTCAATGGCTTAAATTCAAGACAACAAGCAACTCACAGAATAAAACAAGGCTCTTTTCTTATAGAAGGAAACAAATTCAAGATTCCCTCATATATGCATTTGATATGCATGACAATGGTATTGAAATGCCGATAGAGCCAATTTCCTAAGGTCCATGAAAGGAGGAATTCATATAGAAGGAGATGAGATAACCATCTATAAGAAGGTTACCAAAATCAAAACTTCGAAACAACTGAGGTTGTCAAGTTGCCATCACCGAGCTTGAAATTAGTGAAGAAGATTTCTTTGAAATAAATGAATCTATTTATTTCAACCAAGAAGGCAACAACGCATTCTGAAGCGCTTTAAGCTGTCATTGATAGGTTGAAACTTCAAGGATACATTGGAGAAGAACCTTTAAAGCATTGGAAGAAAATGGTGAACTTTGTAAGTCGGATATTATCAATCCGACATTACAATTGAAGACCGACCATTAAAACATGTGACACCAAAGAATGGAAGATTCATTCGTAAAACATGTTGATAGTCTTCTCAAAATTGGTGCTATTCGTCCAAGCACGGCGCATACGTAACGATGGCAATGATCGTAAATTCGTGAACAACAATTGATCCTCAGAATCGAAAAGAAATCAAAGGGAAGGAAAGAATGGTGTTCAATTATAAATCCTTGAATGATAACACATACAAGGACCAATACTCCCTACCAGGAATAAATACGATCATCAGGAGAATAGGAAACGCGAAGATATTCTCAAAGTTTGACCTCAAATCAGGGTTCCATCAAGTCGCCATGGATGAAGAGTCAATCCCATGGACCGCATTCTTAGTACCGGAGGACTTTATGAATGGTCGGTTATGCCATTTGGTTTAAAGAATGCCCAAAGAAGGTTCCAAAGAAAGATGGATAAATGCTTCAAAGGAACAGAGACATTCATCGCAGATATATTGATGATATAACGGTTTTCTCAAACAACGAAAAGGAGCATGCAAAGCACTTGGAAAAGATGCTAAAGATCCGTGAAGATAATGGCCTAGTCTTATCTCCAACAAAGATGAAGATAGCAGCCCAACAATAGACTTTCTCGGGAGCAATCATAGGAGAAGGAACCATAAAGTTACAACCACATATCATAAAGAAGATTGTTAACTTCAATGAAGAAGAGTTAAAGACAAAGAAAGGATTGAGGTCATTCCTAGGAATCCTCAATTATGCTCGCAGTCATATCCCAAAACTAGGGATACTCCTAAGACCACTGTACGAAAAGACGAATGCTCATGGAGACAAAAGATTAAAGCCTTCTGATTATGAACTAATCAGAAAAATCAAAATGCAAGTTCAAAATCTCCCAGACCTGGAGATACCACCTGAGAATGCTTACATCATCCTAGAAACAGATGGGTGTATGGAAGGATGGGGAGGAATTGTCAAATGGAAAAACAACAAGGAAGGTCCAAGGAATTCAGAAGAATCATGCATATGCAAGTGGCAAGTTCTCAACAACCCAATCGACAATCGATGTCAAATCAATGCCCAGATCAACACTGAAAAGTTAAAATCTACTACCTTGATAAACAAGAAATAACTCTAAGGACAGATTGCCAAGCCATTATTAGCTTTTACAATAAAGCTAACAGCAACAAATCCTCAAGGGTTAGATGGATCAAGTTTGCAGATGCAATCACAGGAACAGGCGTCAAGATCAACATAGAACATATAGAGGGAAAACATAATACGCTAGCTGATTCTCTCTCAAGACTTGTTAACCTTTGTTTTGCAGAATGCACAGGAGAAATGAAGCAATTAGCAGCAGCAGCTCTTTACTCAGTGGAGGAAGTTCTACAGTCCCCCCATGCCTCTCAGAAGAATATGAAGATCACTTGCGAAGAAATCATGAAGACTTTCAACCACTCCCAAGAATCTTTACTAAAACAATCTTCATGCATGAAGAACCAGGAGCAATGTACAAACACTACCACCAAAGCCAACCAAACCCCAATCGAATGGATAACCGATGCATGGAGGTCAATCGCTCAAGATATCGAATTATCGCAGAAAAAGAAGCGGTCAAAGCAATGCGAAACTTACAAGCAATCATACAATGCAAAGCCCAAGTCCGCTTTGGATTATCAACAAAGACAACCACCGGTCCGACCGTAAAGAAGATGTACGAATCCAAAACAAAGAAGCTCAAGAATCCTCATCGAATCGGAAGCCCTCGCACAACGATTGGGTCGCAACAATATCTCGAAACTATAGAAGTCCAAGACAATAACTCGTAAGAAGACAACAGCAGCTACAACAGAAAGGATTTCTGTAAGATAGTGACGACAATGATGACGATTCAATTTTCAATGTGGACCCAAGCGGGATGATTATTGTCTGAATAAGTTAAAATTGAATCGTCCCATGGATAAGCATCTCTACCCAAAGCTCAAGGGCCCGCATGTGAATTATTTCACATATCACGGGTTTCAAAAGATCAACAAATGTATAATTATTAAAGTAAAAGTCATCAAAAGGTGTCGGCCAATTGTATCGAAATTAATAATGGCCTCGAATATTCCTTGGCATATGCCATGGTTTATTCTTTGAATATGCTAGATGCCAAAGCATATTCTTAGTTTATTCTCTTCGTTTAGCCTATAAAAGGCCTTGTAATTCATGTAATCATCCACCTACAATCACCACCACCACCACCATTGTAACAAAGCTTCCGCAGATCATCCATCCACCTACAATCACCACCACCACCAACCATTGTAAATATTCAAAGCTGGAAATCCGCAGATTTTAATAAAAGGTGTTGTTAAGGATAATACTTGTAACCTTTCCAGAAAGTTTTAGTTTTTGAGCTTTAGTCTTCTTTTCCTAGCACATCGAATGTGTAAAAAATTCAAAGAGTGTCCATCGAATGTGTACTCTTTCAAATACAAAAGTATTTTGATTGAAAATTGATCATTCTCATAAAACCTTCGTCGTATTGCAAAACTCTTTCTCTTAAGCAATACGCGATTGTTTTCAAATCATTTTCATCAATCGGTGAATCTCAATTCTTTGGTTCACTCACTCCGTGTTTTCTTCTTTGAGGCGTTCCGGTTTGAGAACGGCTAGAGCATTCGCGAAACCACATCAAGGAGATTCTTGAATTAAACCTCGATCACGGTCAAGATTTGTACTAATCAACGGGGCAAGTGGGCGTGTACCTCAATTCAATGAAAGTGATCAAAGACACTTTCGTGTGTTTATTGCTAACTGTTGTTTGCGGTACATTTGGACGGTTGCGATTGATCGAATTGAGGAGTCAATCCAAAGCCGCATGCTCACAAAGATCCACACTTAATTGATGAAATCATGACGGTGCATATCTACATAACTCGCCCGATATTTTATACTATGCTTACCTTCTGTTCTTGCAAATGTCATGAACCAAGAAAGCTTCCGCTACTCGATGGAAAGATGTCATGATCCCTAAAGTGTGAGCATGTCGGTCCAAAAGTCACAACATCACATGAAGGCAACACAACTATGGATGATCCAGAGAAATTTAATGTGGCTGATGATCTCAATGAAAGCTCGAAGATCATCAAAGATGTGGATCAGTTAAAGGCCTCCACTAAAAGTACAAATCGATGCGGACTTTGAAGAATCGCTACTAAAGCACAAAGATTGCGGAATTGAAGAATTGAAGTCTACGAGCTCAAGAACAAAGTCAAGAATAGAATGATAGGATGCAAAATGTATTTCATGGGGTGACCTCCCTTAGGGGGAGATTGTTAGGAATTGGAAATTCCATGTTAAAGTGTCGGTCACCCCAATTATAGTCTAGCATAAGTTAGCTCGTAGACTTGTAGTTATTTACGTTATTTAGTAGTTAATTAGTTAGTCAGTAGCGTAGAATAGTTTAGAGTAACACCGTTGAGAAAGGACGGGTCTTTACCCACTATATGCCTGATCCACAGTCCGGCAAGAGGACGTTTAGTTTGTAACTATAAATACCCTCTACCTCCCAAGGTAGAGGGTTGGACCTTTCACTCAATCTAACCTTTCTTTCTTTGTTTACTTTCTCTCTCTAGAAAGGCTCCCACCTTCTACTTTCTCTCTTTAAACTCTTAAACCATACGCCTAATATTATTATGTTATGATGTGTTTGTGAAATCCAATATCCTACAAATACTATGTGTATGTATATATAGATTAAGCATTTTGACATCAAAGTCGCAAGTTTCTAAAAAGTCTATCTTCACTACTTTCCATCTTAACACATCATCGGGAATAGTATTCCTCTTTGATTCTCTTAAAAACTTGTAAGTTCATCAAACCTACGCCTTCATCACAAAATAAATTAATTGATAGTTAAAGTCTTGATCCACCATCCTTCGGTCTATTTTCGATAAAAAGTTATTTCCAAAAACATATTAACTAAATGTCTATTCAAATAGGACTATAACCAAAATCTCATTCTACAAGTTTTTCTCAAAATAAGTTAGTGTATAACTTATTACAAGTGAAAGAATAATCTAAATCACTCCAATAATTGTCTGCAGCACGGATCCTTCTGTTGTACTAGCCGAATCCTTCAAACAAAGGATCCGTGAAACCGCAAATGAGACAAACAGAGACTCATTTTAAAATCCAAAACACTCCATTTTCCTCTTCCTAAAACCTAGAATGACCAAATCGAGTTCCTATCATCCTAGGGCTTCATACTCTCAAGCATCTCAATCCTAAACATCATTGTAAGTAATTACACTCATATTTCCTATTCCTCGTCATCTCCATCCTAGGGTTTATGGTTATAAACTTTTCAATTGGTTTTAATTTTTCATATCATCAATTGGCAAATTGTTTATTGCAAAATTGTTTTCCATACAAAAGGTTCTACATAATTAAGGATTTTCAAACGGCATTGTTAATACAAAATAAACTCATAAACCCATCTTGACAAATTTTACCTAATTGGAATATTATTTTTCTACGATCAAACATGCCTAAATCCACCCAACAAGACCATCATGACACCGTCCGCTACATTCCTAGATATTATCGTAAAGAAGGGTTATCAAAAAGTGATCGCAAAACCTTCAAAATGCTTCAAAACCGACTCATCCACGAAGGTCGTGTAATTGAGGAATGTTTCCTTGAAAACACTGACATTTCTCAAGTCTTTTCCGCAATCAACTTTAATTGCCTCCTCAAAATTGATGAACAAATTTTTCCGGTCTTCATCTTCGAATTCTATAAGAGTGTTAGGATTATCCGAAACAATGATGAAAGTATTTCAATCGCTTTCGTCACAAACAACCAAAGCATCACCTTACCTCTTACCACATTCGCGCAAATCCTTCTCATACCATGTGAAGGAATTTGTATGTATTCCAAAGATTAGTCAATTACTTGTTAATCCTTCGCATTAGACTCTAAGACTATCTATCACGCTCCACTTGACAACCCCATTGTTGTTCGAGATACCATCTTCACAAAGAGAGTCGACCAATCTCGTTATAACCACAACAAAAAACTAATTCATCGTGATCCTTTTCGAATGGAATTGTTTGAAATGATTCCCATTTACAAAAAGTGGGAAACAATTCTTAGAGAGAATGTCATTTGTTTGGTTGGAAACAAATACCATCCCAATGCTTGTCTTGTCCAAATGATCTATTGTCTCATCCACCAAAAGTCTTTCAATCTCGCCTATTACGTTGCCAAAAGAATGGTAGGTGTTTTCAAAACCAAAAAAATGGTTCTTCCTTATGGTATGCTCCTAACACATCTCCTTGAGTATGTTAGTGCAATGCAACCTACTCCTATTACCGATGACCACTTTCTCGCAAACCATGTTGTGGTACCTCTCACCAAACAACCCACCAAACGATTTATGATCAATGGGAAAAGGCCTCGTCCTCTTTCGGACTCTTCGGACAAAGATGATGATGTTGAAGTCGAGCCTGTTTCCAATTATCAACTCGATCCCATGACTTACTTTGAACAACTTCCCACTCTTCCAAAGAAAATCGAGGAATTCAAACAAACAAAAGGAATGTTCAAATGTCTAACTCATTTCCTCATCAACTCGGGAAAGAAGAAAAGTGAAGAGATTGACAAAAGAAATTTTGTATCCTATGTCTTTTATATGATTATTTTGGATGTTTTATGATTGTCAAAACAATGTATGATCATGACATTATCTACTTTATGCAAAACATACTTGGTTGTTCTTATTTTAATATATAGTCATTATCTTGTTTGCTTACCCATATGTTGTTTCTATATGGTATACTTACTATGTGTTACTTGTATACATGTATGCTTACTATAGAGATCATTAGTTTCAAAATTCTATACTTGGAACAAAATTTTGCAACCTTCATCATAAGGAATCTATCTCGATGTCGGATCACAGGCTATAACTAGCGGGATCCTCAGGCTATAACTAGCCGGATCCTCAAGTGAAGGATCCGTGGGATCCGGTAAATGTATGAAATTTTAGTATCCTTGCATCAATCCAACCTTTTATACCTTATTGGACCAATTAAACATGATACATTAAGATTACTTAAACTTTACTTAGGCTTAGTTGATCTCACATTCACTCATGGATGACTTAAGATCACATTCAAGGTATTTTGATTTATCATTACTTCAAAACTCACCATCTTTCCGCTCCAATGTTTACATGTTGCTCTTCTTATCTCAAAACACCTAGTTTGATATTTCTCTCAATTTTAGCAAATTGATTTTAGTCATCTTTACCTTAAAATGGTCTAAAAACTAGTTTTTCACTTCTTGTGATTTTTAAGGAATTTTTTAAATTTTCCTTTTATCACCATCTGGTCTCTATGATCGTTTACCATCCTCAAAACTCTTAGTGTCATCCTTGATCACTCATTGGTGCTCATAAAAACTCCATTTCTTCCCATAAAAGTCATCATTAGCTATCCTCACTCATTATGCTTGATCATTTAAGTCTCATACCATTTAAGATACCTGAGGAGACTAAATCACTCAAGATATGTACGTGCTAGACCTTACTAAGAACCTCATCACTATTTTTCTTGGCTTCTGAGAGCCGGATCCTTGGCTTTAGGCTAGCCAGATCCCTCAAGTGAGGGATCCGTGAGAACCGTGTGCACAAAAGGACTAATCTCAAATGATTTAATCATTTCAAACCCCTTTTGTTAATCTAAACATTCCACATTGTCTTAAATGACTCCCTAGATCAGAACAACTTTGTAGTTGACTCTTGTGCATGCAAATCATTGCAATTTGAAGAATTTTAGTGGTTTAGGCTTTAATTCACTTGCTCAATTTCTTCCTTTATAAACCACTTGTGTTTGTTGATATGTGTCTAAATACACATATATTTTATATTATTTAAACCCACAAAAACGACCAAAAACACACAAATGACCATATAAATGTTACAAATATCATTGAAATGTGTTTTTATTTGATTCAGGTACAAAAAGATTGAAAACTGGTGAAAAATGATCAAAGTTCACACAATTGACATTTTCAGTCCCTGAAGTTTCACAAAATGGCAAAACTAGTCCCTGAAGGTTTAAAATGAATGAAAAGTCAACTTTAGTCCTTGGGATATCAAACATGTTCACAAATAATCCCTGGATAAACGTTTTCACAAAATGGCAACTTTTACCCCTCAAGTTTCAAAATTGGCAAAAATAGTCCTTGGGTATTTAAAAATGGAAACTTATCAAATTATACCCTTGTAATATTCACATGTTACAATTTAAACCCTTTGATAACTTTTGGGAAATTACGGTTTAACCTTCATCTTTCATGAAATTACAAAATGGTCCTTGTGCAATACTAACCAAACCATACCCTTTTATTACATAAAACCCAACAAATAAATAAACCCAATCCCACCCATTTCCTTTTAAATAAACCCGGACCAATACTGGTTTGACTTGGTCAAACCCACCCTTATACTCCTTCTTCCTCACAACCCCGCCAAACCAAAACCACCCTCCACATCCTGGTTTCTTCACCACCTCACACCCCAAGCTGTCTACCCACTACCCTCCACCTCACATAACTTCCCAAACCAATCAATGCCCTAAAGCGCTTTCGCAACCCCAACTGGCATGAGATATTTTTTGGCGCCAAAAAGTAGAATCAACTGATGTGATCAACTCGACCCATCCAATGGCGGAAAAGGATTGAGAGCAACTAGTGATAGCTATAAAGAAGAAAGAAGACACAAAGAACAAAACATCCGTTTTAGACCAATTAGTAGTGTAACTTGTAATTCGATTTTATGTTTTATGCAAAAATAGTCTTGGGTTTTGTTAATTACATATTGTATGAATCATATTAATCATATTTCAAGTGTTTTAATCATCAATTCTAAGTTTATAGTCAGAACTTAATTTCCCGCCAAAAGTGTTCTTCACGTTTTCATGTTAAAAGATCAAAATTGTTCAAATAAGTTCCTTTAATCTTAATAAAGATATTTTAAATGTATTAGATGATTTTCTGTCCTTTATGCAAAGAATTCACAAAAGTCAAAGAAAGTCAACAAAAGCTCAAAATAAGCAGTTCTGGGAGAAGAAGCTAATCTGGATGGTTTTTCTGGTTTCTAGCTTGTTGACAACAAGCTAGGAGTGGTTTCTGGTCCTTGTTCTTTGATTCACAGTCCAATTCAGTTGTAAGCTATTTCATTAGTTTGCATTATTTTGATCATTACTGTTGAACAGCTTATAATTAGCTTATTTTCAGTATTTATTGCTTATTTATAGTTTATAAACATATTTCATCGCTTAACCAAGAATTAAATAGCCATTTGTCTTTATTTTCCTTATAAACCTATAAAAAGTCCAAAAATAGTTATATAGTATATAACTTATTAAACTACTTATTTCTGTGTTAAAAGTTGTTCATTAGTACTTAATTAAGTTAGTTAATCAGTAAAATTAGATCCTTTAGTTTAAATTATTGTGTTTCACCTTGAAAATCATCACAGACCCTCAAAAAGGGGTGTTTGGTTTAGTGCATTTCACTGAGCTACAGGTTATTTCAGTGGGTGATTTTTGTTCAGTCATGTTTCATTAGGCCTTAATAGTTCAATTCTAGCATCAAACTCGGTAGTATTTCCTTAAATAGTCAAAAGAACTTTAATCTCCATTTTTAGTTAATGTTAAAATTTAAGTTGCATACTCCTATAGATGGTTACATAAGTAGTTAAAGTAGCTTAGATTAGTTGCATTGTAGCTTATTATTTCATTTTCAGGTCAATTTAGATCAATCAAAGTTCACATAAGTCAAATTTTCAAAAACTTCAAAAGTCAAAATTTCATAGAAACCCATTTTGAATAAACTTGTGAATTTCATGTAGGACTTAATATTAGGAGTGAAGACTTGTGCTTTTGGATATTTGTCATTCATTGCTTGTCTTCATCATAGTATTTTTATAATTTTTAGTTAGTGTTGTAAATCGCTTATTTGCTAGCTTCTTTTAAGCTCTTTTCACAAACCTCCTTTTGCTTATTCCTTATTTTTGCTTATTCATTGTGTTTTTCTTGTTGTTGTTGCTTATTCTAAGTTCCCATAACTTGTTTATAGCTTATTCAACCTTTGGTTCGATGGTGGTAGCTTATTGAGGCTTTTAGCTTAATTTCAAGTCTTATTCATATTAGTTGTGTGCCCAAATCATAGTTCCTGCATTCCATAGTTGTTTCATTAATTTTCCCTTGTTCTCGGTTTATTTTATAATATTCGGAAGTTTTCTTATTTTCCCTGTTCATCTTCTATTTTTACGCATTTAATCTCATTTTAAGCCTTTTTAAATAGCATTTTATTCAAATAAATTAGAAAAAGCTCGAAAAAATACAATTTCAATTTTCTTAGTTTTATAATATTCAAAATTCATAAAAAGTATTTTTCCTGAATTATCTTAGTTAAAATAGATTTTCTAGTATTTTAATTAGTTTTAAATAGTATTAAATTCATAATAAATTGAGAAAAAGTCAAAAAAATATATTTTCAGTTTTAAAATAAGTTTTATAATATTTTAGATTTTTCTAAGTCATAATTTCACTTTTCTAGCTTTATTTCATATTTTCTTATATTTTAGGGTATTATTAAATAGTTAAAAATAGTTTTTAATTAATAATAATTAAATAAATAGTCATAAAAATAATTTTATTTTCCAATAATTTTATTTTATTATTAGGATTGTAAAAATATCATTTTCATATCCATAGGTGTTTTATTCTTTTAAATTTACGTTTTATTTTATGCGTTTCGTAAAATTCAATAACGTCGCGTTTTAGGTTTTTATCGTTAATCGATTTTAAATATAAATTAAAATGACTTCAAAGTCTTTATTAAATTTAATTTCCTTAGTGTAATCAATCATAACCTTTTCTGTTCAATATTCACCCGATCATGATTCGTTGTATTCGGTTTACACACCTCGTTGGGACTTAACGACGGGGATACACTAAACTCCTCTGGACTTAATTGCATTTTGTTACGAAATGTTTGAATTTTATGGTTGACCATTCACAAGTGGTTGACTAATAAAAGATAGACCGTTCGGAGCGAATCATTTGTGCTTCCAAATCACCATTCAAACACTCACTTTCAGTAGCTAAAACTTTCTATTTACATTTTTCATTTTTTTCATTTTACCATAAGAAAAGCACCTAGTGCAAACTCATCAACCAAAGGACCGCCTAAGAAAATTTCTCGTGTCGTTCATGAAATCTCCTCAACCGAGTCATCACCCATCAAAGCCTCAAACACTAGAATTCCTTTACAACCAACTCTACCAATCAAACCAACTCCCAAAAGACTTGTTCCCACAAAACAACCTTTGTCAAACACTACCATACCGCCTAAACCAAACACTCTTATCTCCATTAAAGCAACCAAACTATCACCTCTAGTACCTAGAGCTATCTCTTTCACCACACCTCTTTCATCCCCAAACCTTTAATCCTTAGAAGACTTACCACCTAGGCCTTCTCATCCATCACCATTGCCCACATTCTCATCAATTGAGAAAATGGTGCCACAACAACCCTCTCACCAAAACTTTGGTGTTGAAACTACACTAGCACTCGTGTCATATTCTCCTTCACCCTCAAATGGTCCATTTTGGATTATGAGGAATCACCAAACTCAACAACCGGACCATTTGATACTTCCTTACCTCCACCACGACACATATTTCACCTCCTTCATCCTTGGTTGAACCACCTCCTATTTCATCAAACTTTCCACCTCAAACCGCTCCATTCTTACCACCACCATTCCCTAGCCATGACAATGATTCCTTTCATTGTCAACATGTCAAAGGTTAGTTCATGAAGTACGTTTCATGTTCTATCACCTTCTTGAACATTTTGATGAAGTCAACAAAACTAATCGTCCCTAAACACGAATGCAAGCACAACCGGTGTTTCCGCTAGTCTTAAGCGCAACTTAGAATTGTTAGAAAATTTACTTTAATGCATGGTTGTATCATTTTCTTAGTTTTGGAGATATGTGTATCATCTCTCGTGTTTTATTAAATGAAACTACATGTTTGTATGCTATATTGTTATGTGAATATGTTTGGTGCAACAATACATAATTCATTTGGACGTTTACGTCACTACTCATATCTACATTACTGCCAATAAGTTGCAGGTACATGGTTCCCAAGATTTTGCCTGGACGAATCCCTCAGATGAAGGATCTGGTAGAACCGTCTAACAGATTATAAGTTTTGAGATAATTTGAAGCTCATTTGCAAGAAACAATGCACTATATACTTGTTTTCTAACAATTGTTTTGTAGATTCTTAAAATACACATGAAGACTTTGACACCCTCAACAAGGGGGGCTTTTCGTCAAAGCAAAGCATTGCAAAATACTTGCAAACATTCACTTAGGTTTTCTAACTACTTGACACCCTCATCAAAAGGAAGCACTCGTCAAGGGGGAGCATTTCGTCAAAGTTAAAACCATTGCAAAAATACTTGTAGTACACTCGTTTAGCCTTCCTAATTACTTGTCGCCCTCAACAAAGGGAAGCATCCGTCAAGGGGGAGCTAAGACGAGAATCTTTCTCTTTTCTTACTACTTCTCTTTACTTTTCTTTTCTAACTCTTTCTCATTTATTTACGTTTCACAAGTTTTTCTCAAAAACATTTTCCACTATATTTTAGTTTCTTTTCGACGCTCTTTTTGTTTCGACAAAAAGGGAGAGAAGAGTGTAAAAACTCCAATTCAAATTTTTACGATTCTTAATTTTTCTTAAAATAATCTTATGTTTTGTCATCAACAAAAGGAGAGATTGCTAATACAAAAAACCATAAACGCTTATTTATATTTTACGATCTTCTAATGTTTTGTCGATAACAAACGTAAAATCATTTTAACGAAATAAATAAAATTCGTAAAAGCTTTGAGACAATAGTTTACTAACACACTTTTACTAAACATATTAAAACCATCAAAACATTTTTAGTAAATAACTTATATAAAACCAAAGTCATTTTTATAAAACACCTACAAGTAATATTTTTTACTTACATCTTATAAAAATGTATATGTACTTTGTATATGTAGTAATGGGTAAAAACCAAAGTCCATAACCCATGACCCATGATCCATTGACTAGGTACAATGAATCTTGTTGGGTAAGAACCAAAGTCCATAACCTATACCCATGGAGCATGATCCATAACCCATGACCCATTGCATGACATCATGCATGAAGTCATGTTGGATATTATCCATGATCCATGACCCAAAGTCCATGACCCATGACCCAATATCCATAACCCATTGACTAGGTACACTGCATCTTGTTGGGTATTCATGATCCAAAGTCCGTGACCCATGGTCCATAACCCATAACCCATAACCCAGTTTGTAACCCAAAATCCGGACTAAACCGACCCAAGAGTGGATTCCGAAATTACCGCCGGATCCTTGGGTGAGGGATCCGCCGGAACCGTGGAACAAAAGGCATATTTTGCCTATAAATGGTGAGCCATTTCTCTCTTGCTCACTACCACTCTTAGATATACTTTCTCTCTGTATTCTAACCTCTCTAACCATAGATCCAAAGGATCATTCTATGTAATTTTATCTTTGTGTGATTCTCTAGGTTCCTCTTAAAGGCGAGATCACCACCTCTTGAAGATGTGCAAGCTCAAGGTCATGAGTTGCTAAGCTTCGTCATCATCAAGACCACTGAAGTGCATCTTATTGATAGTTCTTTCCTCCCTCCATAGAAGTGTCGTGTTGAAGGCATTAGTGAATGATGCCGAAGGTGTACAATCGATATGGTGCGTCGATGTACAAGTTGTGTAGTTTGGGTTAAAGGATGTTGATATCCTTTCTAATGTTGTAAAAAGGAGTGTGTCTCCTTTGGGTAGTTGTGTTGTGGTATAGCGTTGGGTAGTAGTTCCTCCTTTGTAATGGAACTCGGTATCTAGCCTTGTACCGGATAAAGTGTATGCGACGTTGTGATAGGTTTGATTCTATCTAGTGAAAGAACTCGTGTCTAGCCTTGTACCGGATAAAGAGTAGGAGACGTTGTGAAGGCTTCTCCATCACATTAAGGAGCTTGTGTTGTGTAGTGCTTAGAAACTCTAGAGTGGGGTACTCGGGGAGTGGAGTAGGGCAAGGAAGGTGTCCTTGTATCCGAACCACTATAAATACTCTTGTCGTGGTTTTGTGTTCCTTTACTCTTTATCTCTTGCATTACTTACTTATTTATTTATCTATTAATATCCAACACATGATCTAAATGGATTGACATAAGTCGATCTAAATACTTTAAACGAAGTTTTAATCGGTAAAACTATTCAACCACCCCTTCTAGCTTTCCACAAAGAGATTGACAGTCAGGGGCTGGATTTTGAGTGCTTAGCTCGAGTGAATTATGGTAAGGCACTCCGTGGTGACGGACTTTCGTAGAGTGAATTATGGAATGGTAGGAATGCATGCATGAGCCGCATAATTCGGATTCACGAGCCTATTATCCGTGAGATTTTGTTTGAGTTTTTGAGTATTGTGAACTTCAGATAGCATCTTTCTGGTTTGGATGAGGCAAATAATCTAATTTTCCACTAAGGTGGTGAGCCTCGGTCTTTGACCATGAGGCAGTTTATTGTTGTTATGACTTATGAGTATTGATACGCGGGCAGGGGTTCAGATGCCTTTGTTTGATGATTATTATGTTGTTGGATTGAAAGCACAGTCAACTGATGTGGAGAGGAGTCAATATTTTGGCAGGAAGAAGATCAAGATCATCATTAAACATAGTTTTAATTTGGTATGATTATCTAACACTATGAACTTGTTATTTAAACTTTCTTTTATCGTTTCTATGATTTCAAACATGATTTTAGGCTAAACTTGCGATGTGTTAGCCTTATTATGACTTATAATTCTATCTTTATGATTTTCTATTATTGATTAACTATTTTGGATAGTTTATATTGTGTGCTTAAATCCTTGTGTTTTGGTATGATTTGTGATTCTTAAGTTGACAATGTACTAGAAAGTATGTCACAAGATGAAACCTAGTGTGTTTGATTGAGTAATGGATGACCATTCCCTCTTAGTTGTCAGGTTATGACCATCAACCTAGATTTAAGTATAATTAATTCATTAGAAAGTGCAAGACAACATTTGTAAATTGGCAACTTATAGGTGTTGAATGTTAGTAAGAAACATAACATATCATATAAATAAGTTGGAGGACTCAGTGACTGTGATCTGGATAAGCTACTCGTTATTACCTTAGGTTTAGATATTTGGAGATTATAGGTTTAGATGTCCGGTTGGATCTTTTCGACCTAAAAGCCTCTGATTGAGTTAAGAAGTGAACATTACACATGCTAATCAACGCATTAGTATTAGAATGGATTATTGAGGTTAGCATGATCTTTTACTTCTGATTTATTCTTGTTATTTTGTGTTTTAGTATTTTATGTTTAATTCTTAGTTTTAATTGATCGCTTGGATCTAAAACATAATTTGGCATTAAATCTCATCCTAGTATAGTTTTATTTTATTCTTAACTTACCAAATATACCTTCTTTAAAAAAAACTTACCAAATTTACTTGATCTTAGGGTTCGATACTCGGACTTATTAAGGTTAGACCATATTCAATCGGGTACACTGCCAGTTAATGTGTGTAAATCCTAAGTATTTCCAGTTATATATTTAAAACACGATTTTAGACATCAGTCATGCAAATATATTGGGTGTCCTGCAACAAATTAGAGTTTTAGGCAGGAATTTTGTTGTAAATATACTTTGGGGGGCCATGTAGTCGGTTGACATCATTTGGGAGGGCCATGTATCTAATTTATAGAAAATATCACACTGTATTAGAGAAATAACATTCTAATCGAGGCTTAGGGGACCGACACCTTTACTATTTCCTCAAAAGCTCCATACGTTGTATATTTTTACGAGATACATAAATAATACTAGCTGGTACCAGCGATCTGTGTGGTACCATATAATTAAGATTTTAGCAAGCAATGTTTTTTAGCTATATCGTTTTGTAACAATAACTTTACAAATAGCGAGATTTTATTTCATACAAAAATAGTAGGGTGAACATGCGATACTTTAAAATATAAACGATACACAAAAATATTGTGAAGATAGTTAGATAAGCCCAACATCAATTAATTAACAAAATTTTGGTTTAGCCCATACTAATTAAAAATTCGCATTGAACTTTAAAAAAAATCCGACAAGCCCATAATTATTATCCAATATCAATCCAAATCCACAACAAACCCTACACCTTTAGAATATAATAAGTTCTTCATTACCCTAATTTAGTAGAACCCTAAAACACATCACATATTCCAACGTCCCCATCCAACAGTTTGTCTCCATCTAAAAAAAACTTGCACTCACCAAACTCAACTTGATATCTCCTTCTCCAAAATAATACACCTATTCAATCTTTCCGACCTAACTCATTAACACATGAACACAACACATCAAATAAATCCACCCTTATATCTCCATGGCAGTCACACACCTAAATAGCTCGTCTTCCTACAAAAAAACACAACATCACAATAACATTTCTTCCATCTCCGTATCACAAACGCAACATAAACCTTCTTTATTTATTTTCAACTGTAATTGAAGCACATTATGTTCGTCTAGATCTCATTAAAGAGGTCTTGGTTTATTGGTTGTCCTTTTATACTATCAAGATCTCGATGGTTTACTCGTATACTTTTGTTTTAACAACCAAATTTATGAGTATTAAAGAAAGACGAGATTTTCTTTCTTTGTAATTTCGAGTCTTGCTTGTTTGATAAGGAGTAGTTATTGTGTTGTGTTGATTGTGGTTCTTTCTTTATTTTCATTTCGTGGCTTAAGGGTGTATGTGGGACGATGGGATGTTGATGTTTGTTGGTGTCTTCGCTACTAAACCCAACACCAAAGACGAATACTTTAGATCTTTTTCTTAACTTTTTTTTGGCTTCAAGATCTTAGATCTTGGTGTCAACACAAGTATGTTTGGTTTTGTACGAATGAAACAAAGAGTATATAACAACTTTATTCTGATTTTTGAAACAAAGAGTATGAAACAAAGACACTTAGTTTGTACTATAGGCTTAATAATTTGTATTTTTCACTTAAGGGTATTTTAAAACTACATTAATAGTATTTGTTGACCGGTCAATAATGTGGTTTCTATATTTAATGTGTATAAATGTGTTGTATATTATGCATATGTGGTTGTAAGTCCGAATTTTGTGCTTTAATGTGTTGTACATCGTGCTTTATTGCTTACAAGTCCGAAAATTAAATAGGAGAGAGAGTGGTATGTGCATTATAAATAGTAGTGATTCGTTATCTCATCCCATGCTTCTCTCATGCCTCATCATATTTTTAGTGGCAACCATGATTCCATGCCACTAGAAAAATACCCAAAAGAATTAGCCGTTGCAACGACTACATTTTTGAAACCTTGCCTCATGCCAATTCGGTAAAGATTGCCGATATACTCCCATGCCATGCCATACCATAACAGTGGCGGCGGTATTGCCGCTCGGTAAGGAGCCATACCGAAGGCATATCGAGACCACTACCACTACCCTATCAAATAAGACAAAGGTTTTGTCAACCTTGTTAAATATTTTGTTTTATTTTATGTTAATCATTTGTTAATGCTGGTTTTTCCGTTTTAATCTTTAACAAAAGTAAAAGTCTACAAATGTTGATTATACATTTTTAACCTTCCAATCTTTTATGAAATTTATTGTTTTTTATTTTGTTTTTAATAAATGAAAAATTAGTTGGTTTAAAAGATGGAAAATAAAATGAAATAATGGGTCCCCAAATGAGTGTTATGACAAGTTATGAGGAGGTTGAATTTGATGGTGCGAGTTATATTGGTGTTAAAGGCGACGTGAGTTAACGTGACATCGAAAAACAGGGGTTTGATATGTTACCGCACCCGGTGCTCTAGTTATATAAAGTAAGAGTAAGGGTGAGGCCTTTGAGTTGCTTATGTTTTTTTTTTTTTTTTTTTTTAATCTAAAAATAGTTGTCTTATCTAAGCTACTTGTGATTATCTATTTATTTTCAAATAAAATAAGCAAATTCAGATAGACTACTAAAAACTATTTATCTTAAAGAGTTTATTCAAGTTGTAATTAAACTTTGTTACATACATATTTAACCTAAAATTTTTATGTAAGTGAAATGATTACTATTTTCGAGAGTATTCGCAACTTTAATCAAAATAAGCAGATCAAAACTTCATTTCATAAGTGCTTAATTGCAGGTACACACATAAGGAGAAAAAATAAGATTAATGTTTTTGATATAATGATATATGAATGATTTATCAACAAAAATGTTGTGTTTTCAAGTTTTGTAAAAGATATTTGTGAGATTGTGTGAGATAAATGGTATAAGTAAAAAAAGAATGATATATTTACATAAAAATATCAACATTGATCACAAATTCTTTAAAGAGTAAATTACATGGTTCGTCCTTGCGGTTTAGGCCAAATCCCTGATTAAGTATTTAATTTTTTTTCTTGCATGATTGGTCCTTATCTAGAAACTATGTAACATCATTGGTCCTTATTGCTAGCGATAAGGACTGTAACTTCTTCCGTTAAACTATGTAACATCATTGGTCCTTATCGCTAGCGATAATGACCAATGATGTTACATAATTTCAAGATAAGGACCAATCATGCAAGAAAAAAAATTAGGGACTCAATTAGGGATTTTGGCCTAAACCATATGGACGAACCTTGTAATTTACTCTTATTTAAATATCAAATGAACAAATTTTCACCAATTATTTTTTCATCAAATTAAGAAAACACACTTCCACCATTATTTTTAAAAATTAAATATCTCACAAACTGTTAACCTTTATGCGAAGTTAATCATAACATTGCAACGAGAATAAAATCATTTTTTAATGAAGGGGCACTTCTATATACTTCCGACGAACTTTTTTTTCGAGCTTTTTTTTATAGGTATTGAAAATTAGACACCACAAAATACATGTGATTTGTCAAGTGTTTTGATTGCGTACTTTTAAACCTAACCATAACCACTAAACGCTAAAAACCTTACCCAAAACAATCTTAGAATACCCTAAACCCTAAAAACACTAACTCCTAAAAGAGTCTAACCTCTAAAAAACCACACCCCCTAAAAACCCTAACCTCTAAACCTTAAAAAAGTTAAAATCCTAAACCAAAATAAAATAAAATCATAACCCCATAAACCCTAACCAGTAAACACTAAAAACCCTAACCCATAAACCCTTAAAACCCTAAACCTATAAAAAACCTAACATTTAAAAACGTCTAACATCGAATCCAAACTTAAAAAAAAAAAACCCTAAACCCCAAACAAAGCCTAACCTCTAAAAAATCCTAACCCATTAAAAAACCCTAATCCCAAGAAAACCCTACCACTAAACCCTAACCCATAAAAACCATATCCCTAAACCCTAACATGTAAATCTTAAAACCCTATATTTGTCGGGGTATCGTCCCATTTACCCAAAAAAAGAAACCCTAAACCCTAACCGCTAAACAATCTAAAAACCCTAAACGCCCATTAAACACTTATTGTTGAAAATCATTTACATTATAAATCACATGTGATTTTGTAGCGTGCCAATTTCAATACGCACAAAAGAAAATAGAAAAATTTTCGTCAAAAGTATATAAAAGTGTCCATCTATAGAAATGTGATTTAAGTCTCGTTGCGATGGTATGATTCGTTTCAGTAACGATTAATTGTTTATGAGATGTTTAAGTTAAAAAAAGAAATGAAAGTAACTTTTTAATAAAAATGAGTGATTAAGATTTGTTTATTTTATTTTGAAGAATTTATTATCTACATTGATTATTATTATTATTATTTTTCCTTTTAGATAATTCTTACAAATGATGGGACAACTATTTTTCATTCAAAACAATTAAAAAGGATCGAATATTAATACCTCATTAAAATACAAGTAATACCCTTTATTATTTTTTTTATAATTTTATTTTTATTATAAAGCGTAGAACATAAACTTTAAGGTTTGACAAATCAAAAATAGCAATATAAAAAAATACGGAGCAGAAAACCAAAAAAGTTGTCTTATCCTCATTAATAAAATGTGTAAAAATCTTGATAAAACAATGAACATGAAATATTAAGTTTGACAAGTAAAAATAATAATAAAATAATACATAACAAAAAAATTAAAAAAATCTAAGGTTTTTTACTTTCCACATAATGAGGAAAAAATGTAAGTCCAAACATTTTTTCTATATTAGATGGGACGAAGTGGTGCTCAACTCACCACTTGATGAGTGACTCACTCACGATTCACCCAAAACACAAGACACAACTCATGGCCAAAGTTGCAACCTATAGTGTTTATGTGCGCCCAACTCAAAAGTAATGTTTTTTATTTGTTTTGTATTTGTGTATGGAATATTTAGTGGGATATATTTTGTATAAAGTGAATATTTTAATAAGAGATCTTCTTATCACAACTCACTCAAAACACATACAAAACGATCAACTACCATCCTCACCAACAAAACCCTCCACCAAATATATCATCGATGTTAATTGTATAAAGTGAAATTCTAAAAAAGATTTGAACAAAACAAATGTATGATGAGTAAGTGAGAAAAAAAATAACGATGACCACACTAATTTCTACTCTGCCAACACAAGAGAAGTTAGCCATAGTAGTAACTTAAAAAGGAGATGCAGTAGAATTCAAAACCTTTGTGTCAAAACTTTTCTTTTTATAAAAAGAAAAGTTGGAAGACATCATCAAAATCCCAAACACCCCAAAAGTAATATACAAATCTTGTTAGGCTAGGATAGAATTGTAGAAAAGAAACAATACAAGAAAAACCTTGGCGGGCAAGAACCCTCTTTCTAGGGTTTAAGACCATCTATCTCTTCCTGCTTCCCCAAAAACCCAAAACAAAAAAGATAACCCAAAAAACACTCCATATCAACAATACTAATGGCATGAACCCTTCACCATCATCAATGTCACTCACTACAAGCTTCCGTTTCTTCCGATGCTACACTCACCTCCCTTCATCCCTCTCCCCCACGCGCCTCCCACGCGCCCTACACCGCGTCAACACCCTTCGTTTCCTTTCAGTGACGTCACGACCCGGCAGCCTGACTTCAGTCAATTCCAAGCGGAGAGACAGTTCTGATGATGACGTCATCGGTGATGGAAATGGGGGTTTGATGACGGTTGGAAATGGTGGGGAGAATGGGAGGATTGTGAATACGGAGCTGCATAAGGAGGCCACCGAGGCGTATATGTCGTACGCCATGTCGGTTTTGCTGGGACGGGCGTTGCCGGATGTTAGAGATGGGTTGAAGCCTGTGCATAGGCGTATTTTGTGAGTTTTTGCGGTTTCGTGTTTTTATAATGAATGTGTGTAGTTAGGGTTGTAGACTTGTTTAGTTATGCGAATTTGTGTAAGGAAGTCGATGGAAGTTCCAAATGTAGTTAGTTTCGTAATGAAATGTCGTTAACTTGTTATGTGTTTCGGGTTGTTTGGGGAGATAATTTGTTATTGCGACTAGGATTAGGTGTGTACTCTTGTTGTAAACATTTCGTGGTTGTAGACTTGTTTAGTTCGTGAAGAGCAGTGGCGGATTTAAAGGGGGGTCGGGGGATCATGTGACCCCCCGGCAAAAAAAATTGTAGTGTAAATTTTCGAAAATTTTCAGCTATTTTTGTAATTTGCCCCTCCAAAGGACCAATTTTTAGTGTAGTTTCTAAAGATTATCATATTTTGCCCCCTCGACAATAAAGTTCTGGCTCCACCCCTGGTGAAGAGGCGTAAATTATTTGTAAAAATAAGGTTGTTTACTCCGAATGGTTTGGTTATGTAGTTTGTATACTAAATGTTGCTAAGTTGTTATCTGTTCTCTAGTTTACTAACAAATGGAGGTTTGGAGCTTTTTAGGTTACGTTGTTACTCTTTACAGGGGATTAGTTAAACTTCTTACCATGATTTGTATTTGATTGGTTTCTGATTATGCACAATTACCAATCAGACTTTTATGCGGGCGGTGGTTGTACTTATGGCAATTGCTTTGTTCTTTGCCTGTTGCGAGTTATACTTGATTTTGGAGTGGTTGCGTGTCTAGTGGTTAATATAGTCGGTTGTGAGATATACATTTCACTTAGTTTTGTTTGTAACACTTCGTGGATGTAGATTTGTTTAGTTTAGGAAGAGGCTTCAACTAGAATTATTTAGTTGGTTCTTGCACAAAGTTTTAGCGAACTTGTTATCTGTTATTGTAGGTTAGTATAAAATGAGTGTTGGACCCTTCTCGGTTACATAGGTAATCTTCACAAGATCTAGTTAGATGTCTGTCCATGATTTGTTTTTGATTAATTTCTTATGAATGTGTTTTATACATCTTGAGATTTAAGACTTTTAAGCTGGGAGTTGTGGTGATTGCATTGATTATTTGGCCTCTTTTGGGGTTATGGTTCAGCGAGTGTATTGGGATAGTTACCTTTTATATTGTGATTGCAGATACGCATTGCATGAATTGGGGCTTTCATCACGTAAACCACATAAGAAATGTGCCAGAGTGGTTGGAGAGGTTGTCATCTGAGTTCTGAATACATTATTTACATACTCGAAGCTTGTTCCTTTCTTCCTAATTTCATTATCCATAATTTAACCTCACAAGTGGACTTTGTTTTATTTCTCTCAGGTTCTTGGTAAGTTTCACCCACATGGTGACACTGCTGTCTATGACTCGTTGGTCAGAATGGCGCAGGTATATAACATGAATCTTGATAAAAGGTCTTAACAGCACAAGAAATATTATGACTGTTGGGGATTTTTGGTTTAAGACATTGCACACTAGCAACTCTATAGTCTTTATCAACCGTATAATAATGTATATCATTTTTTTACCTTATCGATGACATATCTTTTTCAGGATTTTTCGCTGCGTTGTCCACTTGTAAGCGGTCATGGGAATTTCGGCTCACTAGATGGTGATAATCCTGCAGCTATGCGATATACAGAGTGCAGATTGGAAGTATATTTAATTTATCTTATTTCTTCATCTTATACCTATTTCAATATTGTGAAATGTGAATACTCTTTGAGCTTCATTATTTTAGTTTAATACATTCTATTTTTGGTTGTTTTTGTGTATGTGCTGTATATTTTCTTTTATGTTAACTTATTATACAACTATCAGAGGACTACAAGTATTTACTCTTTGAGCTTCATTTTTTCAGGCACTTACTGAACTAATGCTTCTATCGGACCTGGACATGGATACGGTACACATCATTTAATCCTCTAATCTTATTTATTTGTGTAATATTCTTATGCCTCAAGCTCATTATTATTGCAGGTTGATTTTGTTCCAAATTTCGATAGCTCGCTAAAAGAACCATCATTGCTTCCTGCTCGGATCCCCAACTTATTATTAAATGGTTCTTCAGGGATTGCGGTAATTTTATCTTGAAATCTCTTTGACCCTTACAGTCTCTCTTTACATTATTTGTTTCTATTGATTTATGATTTTTCATATTTTGTAGGTCGGAATGGCAACTAATATTCCTCCACATAATCTTGGGGAGTTGGTTGATGCTCTCTCTGTGTTAATTCATAATCCAGATGCCTCGGTATTTTTTCTATCTTCTAATACTAGATATATCTGTTTCTTATTATTATGCTGTCGAATTTCAACCATTTCTTTCGTCTACATCTGCTATTCTACTGTAAACTTTTTTTGGAAGTTGAATAAGCTGAACTAATTGCAATATGAGCTCTAGTGAATTTTGTGTAAAGAAATTATACTTTGGCAAATAGTAATTCCTTAGTTATTTTTTGACTTGTGTAACAGATAAATGAGTTGCTGGAATACATGCCTGGACCTGACTTTCCAACAGGAGGAATCATAATGGGAAATCTTGGGTATATTCTCTTTTCTTAAATATGTTTGATCAAGAAGTTGCGTGTATCATGATTAATGATTTATCATCTAAGAAACAATCCGGATTCTGTTTTTGTCATAAAGCTGTAGAATCAACTCTTTTTTTTATTGATTCAGCATCTTGGATGCTTATCGAACTGGAAAAGGACGTGTTATAGTCAGAGGAAAGACGGAAATTGAAGTATCTAATTCCAAATCAAAGAGTTCTGCAATTATAGTTAAAGAGGTTACTCTCTATGACTTTGTTATATTCTACAAGAAGGAAATTCATGTCACTTTGTTAACGTACACTGTATCTTATATATGGAACAGATTCCTTATCAGACCAACAAATCCTCTCTTGTTATGAAAATTGCTGAGCTAATCCAGAACAAGGTACACATCATTTTTGTTATGTACACCCTGCATATAACTTGATGTTCCATAATGATCTGAATTTAGACTTTATTTCCTTTATTAAGACTTTGGAAGGCATAAGTGATATCCGCGATGAGAGTGACCGGTCTGGAATGCGGATAGTCATTGAGGTATCTATCTGATTTTTGGCACTAATCCTCGGTGGTAAAGGAGTCTTTGATGTTTTACTAACTTTATGTTCTTCATTTGAACTTTTCAGCTTAAGAGGGGGTCTGATCCATCCATTGTGCTGAATAACCTTTATCGCTTCACTGCTCTACAGTCAAGTTTTAGCTGCAACATGGTTGGGTGAGTGGTTCATAATTGGTGGCTTTTGTTTTTTAGTTGCTCTAAAGTTATCTAGAGGTCTTGATATTCTTGCTAAGATAGTAGAATAACGAAGTTGATAGAAAAACAAGTTATATAGTTCACAAGATGGGCCAACTGAATTCATGATAATTGCTTTTTAAGCCTACCCAAACACCCTAGATTTGCTTGACATCTGAATTGTTATGTATAATTGCTCTGGCAGTATTATTGATGGACAACCTAAGCAAATGGGCTTGAAGGAAATGCTTCTGGTAACTTGTTATGACCTATTCTGGGACCTTTCACAATTTTGTTTGCTTATTGTTACAGAGAATTTGTATTAATTACTTGTTCATTTTATTGTACAGGCCTTCTTGGATTTTAGATGCTCAGTGATTGAAAGACGAGCAAGGTTTAAGCTTGCACATGCACGTGACAGAAATCATATTGTTGAGGTATTCTAAAATGTTCCTAGTACTCTTACTAATTGTTAATGTTATTGAAGTTTATATACTAAAAGCTTTACCGTCAAATGATAATTATCTATGTTATTTTCTGTAAACATCCACCAGTCTGTTATATAGCTTCTAAATGTTAACTTTGCTCTACTTTTATATATTGACACATGTCAATCTATAGCATACAAAGATATAAGTGGTGTTTTGTAGCAATAGCTGACAGTAATGGATATTGAACCCTAAAAGCACATTATAGAATACAGATAAGAGATACTAATGCTCTATGTATATCAGTGTGCTGGTTCTAGAACACAACTAAAGTGGATAACTAATTGGAGACCTGCAAGAAACACTTAGCACTTCACAAATTTGAGTGTGAGTATGTATAGCCTTTGTTTTGTTTTAGATAGAACTACAAATTAAGCTGTCACTACTCTGTTGTAAACTTTCTTGAAGTAAGTTGATCAATTCTGGATAGGCTCTAAAATTTAGATCATATTATTTTGTGGAAATATTATGGAATTTTCATAAATTAGTATCATAACACAAATTAAATGAATTTAACCTCAGTCCTGTTAACATATCATTATTTTTATTGTAATTAGTATTGTATTCGATTTATCTCCTTTGTATAACGTAATTAATATTGATTTTAGAGCAATTTTAATCGGTTTAAGATCTAATATACACAAGCATTGTATTTCAGTTTACACCTATATGCATGTACACATAAAGTGTCCTTCTGTGCATTTGTTTACTTGAAGTATTGATTATTTATTTTTGGGTATTTCAAGGGTATCATAATTGGGCTCGATAATATTGATGATGTAATTGATGTAATCAGAAAATCTACAAGCAACTCAATGGCATCAGCTGACCTGAGGAAAAGTAAGCCCCATTGTTTCATCCTTTATGTATGGCAACATGCTTTAAATTTGTACTTGCATTTACATTTCATGATGTAAAGTCATTTTTATATGATGTATATCATAAGAACAGCTTCTACTGTACCATGATTTTATAAAGTCATTTCCATGTGGAAGTGGTATTCTTGTGAATCTGCAAGATAAACTTGTTTTTATACTGTAGATTATCATACTTAACATTGATTGTTATCTATATTGCAGAATTCCATTTGTCTGAAAAACAAGCTGAAGCAATATTGGATATAAACTTACGTAGACTTACACTGCTTGAGGTGCATCATTTTCTCTTATCTGTTGCGATAATTCTATTAGCCTGCTTATTTTATTTGTCTTATTCAGTAATAGAAACACATAACTAATTTACAATTTTTGTTGCTTTGCAGAGAAGTAAGTTCATTAATGAAGGAAAATCCTTGATAGAACAGATACGTCACTTGGAAGAACTTCTATCAAGCAAAAAGCAAATGCTGCAGGTGGACTTTTATAATTACAATGCTTAATTTTTTATACTCGCATTTCTCTATTAAAGTATATAGCATCTACTGAACCTTAATCTACTTGCTACTTAGTTAATTGAACAAGAAGCAAGTGAGATCAAGAATAAATTCTCAACTCCACGACGTTCAGCTCTGGAGGATGCTGATAATGGCACACTTGATGAAATAGATGTTATCCCTAATGAAGAAATGCTATTGGTAACTTAGAAACTCTACACTCGATCAAACAGTATTTTGATTCTCTTAAACATACTGTAAGATCTTATATTGTATGAGCAGGCCCTTAGTGAGAAAGGGTATTTGAAGAGAATGAAGCCTGACACTTTCAATCTACAAAACCGCGGAACGATTGGTAAATCGGTTGGAAAACTGAGGGTTAATGACAGTATGTCTGACTTTCTTGTTTGTCGTGCGCATGACCGTCTCCTGTATTTCAGGTGCTTCTTACAACTTCCTTCCACTTCTATGTAGTATGTTTTCTGTTAACATAAAATGTTTTCTTAGACAATTTAAATACTTATATACGTGGCATTTAGTATTAAAACACTAAATTTGGATTAAACCGAGTGTCGACATCAGCATAAAAACACTCGATATGAAAACTACTCTGAGTTTGGTCAATCTGAGTTTTGAAATCAGCATAAAACCATAAAGTATCTACTCTTTTGCTAGAGAATTCAAACAGAATATTTGTACTTGTTAAATATATATAAAATGGGACATAATATTTTTATGATTGAGATCCTCACATGTTCAATTTGAACATGAGACTTCATGTTGAGAGTTATGTGAGTGGTAAAAATAATAAACAATTCATTGTGGGACATCTATTTTATTAAAAGATAAAATCACCACTCACATAACTCTCAACATGACTTCTCATGTTCAAATTGAACATTAGAGGATATCAATACTATTTTTAATGACAAACAGACGAGAGCAGGAAATTTTATGTATTTTGACGCGAATAGACCTGATTGTCAACAGGAAATGATAAATTACTTAATAAATCTATATTTGTGTAGCGATAAGGGTATCGTGTATTCCGCATATGCATACAAAATTCCGGAATGTTCTCGTGCAGCGGCTGGGACACCCCTGATACAGGTATGCTAAATCATCAAATTTTTTCATGAACATGGCATTTGACCTTTATGCCCTTGTGCTGACTAGTTTTCCTTGTCTACTGTTGTGTGATTCAGATTTTGTCATTATCAGATGGTGAAAGAATTACCTCTATTATTCCTGTTAGTGAATTTGCTGAAGATCAGTATCTTTTGATGCTAACCGCAAATGGCTACATTAAAAAAGTATCTTTGATGTACTTCTCATCTATTAGGCAAACAGGGATAATAGCACTTCATCTGGTTTGTCATCTTCTTGTAATGCTTGATGTTTAATGCTAAAGTATAAAGGTGGTGAAATGGGTGGGTCAGGTCACAAGTCAACACGTGTTTCTGTCAAAATAGGCTATTTATATGTGCAGCTGGCTCGACCTACTAACTAATTTGTACATTGTTCTGTAATTAAAAAAAAAATAGAGGTTTACAAAGATTAATGACGTAAGCATGGGAATTTTGACCCGTTTACTTGTGCAACCCATTTGACCCGTTTAATATTTTAGCTATTCATATAATTCTACCCGTCTGACCAGTTACTAATATAATACAACCCAAATTGACCCTGTTTATGGGTTAACTTTGCCACATTTACTAAGAAGAATACGATATCTCTTGAGTAGGTTCCTGGCGATTCACTGAAATGGGTTCGTCACTGCACAAATGAAGACTATGTTGCAATGGCTTCACAAAACGGATATGTTATACTTAGTTCGTGTGGGATTGTAAGTTCTTTAATTTTACTTCTTTTCAATGTACTAAAGTATAAAACAAAATAACCCAAAGGTTAACTGAATTTATCTTTACCTTTTTATAGATCCGAGCACAAGGAAGAAATACCCGCGGTGCAGCTGCAATGAGACTTAAAGAAGGTGATAGAATGGCATGTGTGGATATTATACCTTCAACAAGACAGGAGGGAATAGAGAGCTTGCCTGACGATCACCACAGCCAGTAATTTCTTTAACCATGTTTATATTTTTTTAGTACTTTAAAGTTATATTACTAAATAAACTTTTCTATGTGCAGTAAGCGAACAGATGGCCCATGGCTACTGTTTGTGTCCGAGAATGGTTTTGGAAAACGAGTTCCTCTTAGCCGTTTCCGTCAGTCTCCTTTGAACAGGGTTGGTTTAATAGGTTACAAGGTATGTTACAAGTTTAATGTCAATATACTTATTTCCCATTCTTCATTCTTCTTCTGTTATTGTCACTGTGCTTTGGTAATATTATGATATAATTTTATTTTAAATAATTTTAGTTTTCATCCGAAGACCGCCTAGCTGCTGTTTTTGTAGTTGGTTTCACTTTAGCAGGTAATTTGGTTTCCTAGTTTTTGTCTGGTTCACTGGTTATCAAGCTGCCAGGACAATTGATAATTTTTCTTGCGTTTTATCAGATGATGGTGAGAGCGATGAACAAGTTGTTCTCGTGAGTCAGAGTGGCACAGTGAACCGAATTAAAGTCAGGGATATTCCTATACAATCACGCTATGCAAGGTAAACAAAAAGGGATTTAAATATATAAGGCATACAATTTATCGTATGTGAACATATTTCTTTTCATGTGATCACTATATGAAAATTACTACTTTATGTCATATTTTTGTAAATCAATTTATGTATTAAAGGCTTGCTTCTTTTAGTGATTTGTGAAAACGCCCATGGTTCTAATATAAACTACATCTCAGGGGAGTGGTATTGATGAGGCTTGAGCATGCCGGGAAGATTCAGTCAGCTTCCTTGATTTCAGCTTCAGAAACAGAGTTGGAGGAAGTTGAAGCTGCTGTCGATAGGGAGTTCAAATCAACTTAACCATGGTTTGTGGTTATGTGAAGATCTGTGTCCACCCTGGTTAGATTTGATTACTAATACCACAATCTTGCATGACTCCTGATTGAAACTATTAACTATGCGTGATGGAGTCATGGGTAACCTACTTGAGAATTTTGTCTAAATGAAGCTCTTGCAAGGGAAAAACAAGTCGGGTTGTGGGAAATGGAGTTGTGACTTTTATAACGCTAGTATAGTAGTAATTATTTGTATCTTCTTTTTTGCATTTTGGGAATTTCAAAAAGCGTCTCTTGTGCAATATGATGTGTAGAATGCGATGAATTAGTGCTTTTATTATTCTGAATATTGTGTATTTTATGGCGAGAATGCGCGAGAGTGATGGCTTTATGGTGTAAGAAGCCAGATTGACACACCGTGAGTTGCATCGGCCTTTGTAGGCCACAAGTATTGATTTCACTTGTGGAACCAAATGGACCATAGCGATTTCTTCAGGCAATGCCATCCTCGCAGAAATACCTTGACAAAATGACATCTAGCTTACACAAGTACCATAGTATGTATTTTATTCTGGAGTGACGTTTCTTAGAAATATTGTTCCATTGGAAGGTTTCAAACACCAGTCATGCACATGATCAGGAGACACTGAACTGAAACCAGTCACTCGTTTCAACGAAAATTCTATAGTTTATGCAAACTGGGATATTGTCTAGTCTAGATAATGTATGATTAGTGAGACCATTGCCAAGTTGTCATGATTATGTTTCATTGTTTCTGGTCTACAAATTTATTCATTTTCTACGATACATTTTTTGTTTGTGCATGCATTTAATCATCTTTGTTTCTTAAATTTTCATGGGTCCTGAAAATCCGTGTACTTTCAAACATTGTGATTTTCATAAAATGGGTGAAAAACCTATCGACTTAACTACTAAACATAAAGTGTTTCTGGACCATAATTGTATCAAATAGTTGCAAAATATACTCAGATCTGGTAACAAAGAAATAGACTTTGGGTGCAGGAAAGTTGGTTTCTGGTGTCTAAAAATGCGTATATAAGGACTATATGGTATTACCCTTTTGAACAGTTACCGTTGACCTCTCGGTGATGCCAATCGGTTGAATTCAGCCCCTCATATAGGCTTGGGTTCAGGCGAGGCGAAGGTTTATTCTTGCCATGAATTAAGAGTATATATGTGATGTAACTTGAATCGAGTATGGTCAAACAAGTCAATTAATATATTTCATTGCTAGGAGATACATTAAACCTTTCTAAGTAAACATAAACACGTGATAAATAAATAAATAAGCATAAGGACAAATTATGACTTGGCCTAACTATAGCATGACCTTGTATATTGAAATTGAAAATGATTTTCATAACTAAATGAATGTCTCGACTTGCCGCTTAAACTGGCATTATATTTTCTTTATAGCATGAAAAAAAAAAAAAAAAAATTTTCTTTTAGTTTTAAGATGTGTATAGTTTTGTTTACTATTTTACTATCTTAACTACTTCTAAAACATATCTCGTAATCTCTTAAAATTCTTAATTTTTGAGTAATGTTCTTTAACTATTATACCCCTTATTAAAAATGGCAAGTTAGCACAAACTTAAGTAAAAACAGTTTCCAAAAAATCATACTACTATCTAATTTATAAACACTATACAATTTTTTTTTACTCTTGTCTTAATTTATAGTTAATTTGATGGATATGTGGCTGATGAAACGTTTAGTTTAAAAGTATTTAATTGCTAAGTAATTGCCCATAAACAAAGCCCACACCGTGTCTTCTCTTTTCTGCAAAACAGGGAATAAATCTGATTTTTAACATTAAAAAAAAAGGAGATTAAACTAATACAACCCTTAATTTACTATTAGCGAATAGATTGTAGCCGTTAGTTTCCTTTATGTTTCATGTATTCTCTATAAATTGTGATTGAATAATACATAATACCAACGAATGTAAACATACGGTTCAACATTTACTACATATTGTAGCAGCCAAGATTGACGACTTGTATTATTTAAAAAAAATAAAAAAATACTATTGTAGTAAGTAGTACCAGCTCATCAAACATGCACGCACAAAATCACATAATTGTTTTAAGTTTTAAGTTTTCTAAGACCGCGTAAACACGTAGTATGTTTATTTCGTGGTAGGTCCTCTTTCACCATAACTATAAACATGATCACCTAGTTCCACTTTATGCATACTATCATCAATCACCTCATTGTTGTTAACAAAAATGAAGTCATTTCAAGCTTAACATTTACTTATTTTCCTTCCAGTTATAGCAACATCTATAGAAGTACCAAACTATGCCAAGCCAGGTTGCAAAGATAAGTGCGGGAACGTGAGGATTCCATACCCTTTTGGAATTGGAGCGAATTGTTCAGTCAATGAATGGTACAATGTTGATTGCAACTCCTCTACGCCATATTTATCTGCACTCGATCACCTTGAAGTTCTTGGTGTAGACTTGGAAATTCAAACGGTCACAGTTAATATGCCAGCAATCTCTAAATGTAGCCAGACCAAGAGCGTCGATCTTGGTAGGAGCCCCTTCCTGTTTTCCAAATCTTACAATTGGTTTGTTTATGAGGGGTGTGGAAATGCTGTCATGATGGATGATCATGGAAGTGTTCTCACCGGGTGTTCTGCCACTTGTAGCAATGATAATGACGCTCTTAGAGATAGTAATAAATGTTTTGGCACGAGTTGTTGCCAAACCACAATTCCCGGTTATCTCAAATCGTTCAGCATGAATGTCACAAGTTTGGTAAGTCAGGATGGCGATAGAGCTTGTGGGTCTGCCTACTTGGTGGATAAGAATTCACATGCTAAAGGAAGGTTTTCGAATAACACTTTTATTCCGATATCACTGCTGTGGACTCTAGGAGACCTTGACTACGATCAAGTCACTTGTTGCAACTACAATGAAAGAGTTATAGTGAATCTAGCTAATGGTACATCAGTAGACACTTGGAACTGCTACTATGATAAGCCATTAAAAGGAAACCCTTATTTATTCAATGGATGCTATGGTATGTAATTCTATATTTGATTAGTACTACTTTTATTTGCGTGTTTACTGTTTTACCCTCTGACCATCTCTTTATATGACCTGCTCTTAAATTAGATACCGAAGAGTGTACAAGGTGCAAGGATGATGGAGGTATGTGTTACAATGAGGAAAAATATAGCGTTGATGGTTTGGTTACCAAATGGAGACAAAATTGTACTCATACTCTTTACCTTAAAAATGTAAGGCCCGTGTCTAAAAGCAAATCACACTTGGGTATTTTTCTAGGTAATGCCTGTTCCCCGTGCTTATAATCCATATATTATGTATATTCTACGCAGCTACGCTATCTGTTCAGGTTCTGTTTAGTTATTTAGCACACCCCATTACCACTTAGGTATCTGAGGTGCTTAAGAATGCACACCATGACTCACAATACTAAGAGCATCTCAAACGTGTGCATTAATTATATGTACATTTTGCCACTAATCAATACGTAGTATTTGCTCATAAAAAAACGTAGAGTTTATACAAAGATATTTAAATTTAAAAATAAACTTATATAAGATTTTTTATATTTTTGTAAGTTTCAAAAATCTTCTTTGGCTTCATCTTAGTGCAAATTTACAGTGCTAATTAACACTGGAGATGATCTTAAGGGCTCACCCAAGTACCGATTTATCTATTTGTTTCATATCCACGGGTTATAAATTTCTCTACCATTTATTGTTAGCACAGGTTTGATAAACTTTAGTTCTTATTACTCTTGAATCAAATAACTAGATTAATTAGGTTGGCTTAATTTGTCTGCAAAAAAGGTATACGTGACCCTTGTGGCAAATGCAACACCTTTTCAACAAATAAATTGAAGTGTTAACTATAGACATTTTTGAAAGTTCTAGACTTCTAGCCATGAAAAAGGGGCAGAATAGTATGAAAATTAGAGCTCCAGCTAAGTAGCTTAAAATACGATAGCAAAGAAAGTTGGCCAAGGGATAAAACCTCTGAGCTGCAACACGGACTTGTTGATTTCTTTTAAAGCAGTTAGACAATATAGTAATCAACCAGCGGGTTTTGTATTGGTCTTCATTCAGGTGTTGGCATAAGCACTGTAATGGTTTTAATCACAACAAGTATCTGTGCATCCTACAAAGTATACAAGAAAACCAAAACCAGAAGACGGAGAGAGAGTGTTTTTAAACGGGTTAATGGTGAATTACTTTTGAAGCAACAAAAAGAGGCTGGCCCAACTTCAGTTCGTAAAACCATACTATTCACATCACGTGAGTTAGAGAAGGCCACTGACAACTTCAATGAGAACAGAATTCTTGGCCGAGGAGGTCAAGGTACTGTGTACAAAGGAATGTTAGTTGATGGAAGGATTGTGGCAGTCAAGAAATCAAAGATAGCTGATGAAAGCCAGATAGAGCAGTTTATCAATGAAGTGGTCATTCTTTCACAAGTTAATCATAGGAATGTGGTCAGACTATTGGGATGTTGCTTAGAGACGGAGGTGCCTCTGCTCGTTTCTGAATTCATTTCAAATGGAACCGTGTATGACCGTATTCACAATGAGAGTGAAGAGTTCCCATTTTCTTTGAACATGAGATTAAAAGTCGCTTCAGAGGTTGCAGGAGCACTTGCTTACTTGCATTCAGCTACTTCCATTCCAATATATCATAGGGATATAAAAACCACTAATATTCTTTTAGATGATAAGTACAGAGCCAAAGTATCCGACTTTGGAACTTCAAGGTTCGTCTCAATGGATCAAACTCACTTGACTACCTTAGTCAAAGGCACATTTGGCTACCTAGATCCCGAGTATCTCCAATCTAGCCAATTAACTAAAAAAAGTGATGTCTATAGTTTCGGAGTTGTTTTGGTTGAGCTATTGACCGGAGAAAAGCCAATAACCTTAGCTAGATCAGATGAAAATATATCCCTGGCTACACACTTTATGTCGGCTATGGAAGAAGGGCGTGTTGTGTCTATTTTTGATGCAGTGGTGATTAAAGAGGGTACTAGGGATGAGCTTCTGCTCAATCCCTAAAACGGTTATACCGTTTCTAAACGTTGTAACTTATCTAAAAAACCCAGCCCATTAGTATGGGTCGGTTTATACTAAACCTTACAGAATATATAACATAAAATTACATTAAACTACCCTTAACTATATTAAACATACTACTAAGTTTCTGGTTTTGTCATTTACATCCAACATTCCCCCATAATGACAAAATCAGTGCTTCCTTTATTCTTTCTTTCTTGACGAGTCTTCACAGCAATGTAGGTTCGGTGTCAGTGTCATAGGTGAGATGTGACTCTTCTTGCTTGTTGTATTTCCATTTCGTGCATTCTTTCGCAAAGTGTCCATGCTTGCCACATTCATAACATCTGAGCTTGCTCTTGTCGTTAGTTCCTTGACTCGTACTTGCATTGTGTGCATTCGAATTATTCTTACATTCCTTGCCTTCTTTGTTGAAATCCTTACCTCGCCATTTACCATAAGTTTTGTTGTTTGAATTTGCCATGAGAAGCTTGTCTTGATCATTTGCCTCTAGTATGTCTTGACTCTTAATTCGTTCTTCATAGGCTGTTAACCTTCCAATGGCTTCTTCAAACGACATTTCGTCTAGATCTTGATATTGTTCTATAGTTGCCACGATCGGTAAAAACTTCTTTGGAGCAGAGTTAAGTAGTTTCCTTACTAGCACCTTATCTTCCAAGGTTTCACCAAGTCCTCTAAACTTGGCCTTTATACTACTTAATTTTCCTCCATAGTCACTTACTTTTCGTTTGTTTTATCCTTAGCGTCTAGTTCACTTCTCAATGTTTGTAGTCGTGCCTTTTGAACAAGATCGGCTCCCAGTGCTTGACTTTGATTGAGTCCCATACTTCCTTTGCGGTTGAGTATTGTGCAACTTGCATTAAAACATCTTCCGGCGTTGATTGGAAGATTATTGCCTTTGACGTGTTTTCTTTCTTCTCATTTGTTGTTGTTCTGTCTTTCGCAACTATCATTTCCCATATGCCATATGCCTTCAGTTGCTAACCTTGCTATGCGATGCTTAAATCCAATTGGAAAGAATCGGCCAACAATGAAAGAAGTAGTTATAGAGTTAGAAACCATAAGAATGTCACATGTTTGCTCCTTGGTTCAAGCTAATATCGGATCGGTGATGCATGGGGAGGAACTGCCCGTTCCAACTTATGTTGAATCAACAACAACAGTGAAAGATGTAGCTGTAGAGTTACAAACCATAGGAACAACGCACACATTCCTTTTATAGGTAGAAAGAATACGGGATCTGAGTCAATATGGAGGAGTTACGGAACCTTGCCAACTTATGCTGTATCATCATCAAAAGTCCGAGTTTCAATAATAACGTTACTCAATGATGCAAATAGCCAAATAGGCATTTGTTCCGTCATGTAATAATATATTTCCAAACGGTAAATTACACACCGATAGCACATATCTCACTCATAATATATCTAACAAATGTCTCTAACGATATTTAAACCACAATAACCAATAGACCAAAGTCTTTTAATTTATATTTTAACATGTAATATAATTCACCTAAGATTGCTTATATACATCTCAGTGTTAGATAATGTAAACCTCAGCTCGTGCTTTCATTAAATACCAATATTCTTATATTCGGTATATATAATCACAATATACCGATTACATATCAAAATCCTTTCTTAGTAAAACACATTTTGCTTATATTTCATACTTGGATATTGCCTTTCTATACCACAAAAAGAAAATAAGAATTGCAACATAGATAATCCGAAAAAACTAAAAGATTAAAACAAGTAGCCACTTGATCTTTATTGATCTCACTATTATCCATCCAATATATTTCACACCATATATATTTTCTCTAGTGAAAGGAAGATATTTCATTAATTAAAATTAAATGGCTAACAAGATCTAGAGTTCAAGCTCAAACAAATAACTAGTGACATTTTTGCACACAACTATTTGACACGAACCAACTTACTAATATTATATTTCAGACTCTTATCAATATAACACGTTTTCGAAATCAAATATAAAAGAACCAAACACATGGATGACGAGGTTGAAATGTGATGTAGTGTAGTCAACAGACAAAATCAAGAAATGTAATCTATCCTGCATTCTACATATTTAGAACTTCTATAAAGAAAGTCTTAAAATATAAAGCCTCACACGTATTCTTATAATTAGTAATTCATAAATTAAAAAAACATAATGTACAACACTTTAATGCACATAATTTTTAGGCGTACAAAACAAGAAGAAAAGCGTACACCACTTTAATGCACATATTAAAAAATAAAACACCACATTAATCTTATTTAATATAGTCAATTAATTAAGCGATCAATAAATTATTAATACGGATTTAAAACACCCCTAACATAATAAATACAAATTATCAAGATATTATCAACCAAATTAAACACAATTCCTACATTAAATGTCAATTCTAATATTGACCCGAGGCGAGGGCTGTTTATTTGGGATTGAGCATTTAGTTATTGAAATTCTTTCTTAAAAATTTATTGTCAAAATTAATAAATACATAAATGATTCATAAATTTTATTTCGGGCAAAATGGGCTTGAGCGAAGCAGTGACGGACCAACGGGCTCCAAACTAACGGTATGAATGAAATGGGCTCGAGCGTGAGCAGACCAGCAACAGCTCGAGCAGCAGGCACCTGGTAAATGAAATTTCGATATCCAGTAAATTTATTGTCGAAAAGAATATAATAAACTAAAATCATGATTTGAAAAATATATTTGACTAGTCTTAAATAAAACTAGTCTTAAAAATATTAATAAAAGGCACGCGCATTTTTACTACCCAACAAAATTTAGCCTGTTGTAACTAGTAAGTTGTTTGTTTGAAAATGAACACCTGCGGAATATAAGATTTAAATTTAAAACATGCAACCATTAATTTAGTGTGCAGCAGCCAAGATCGACGACTTACATATATTATTCTGAAATAAAGTTGACAAATTATTATGTATAAAAAAAACTCTATGAAGTATGAACCATTAAGCTAGTACTTAAAGTTACAATTCTTTAATGAAACCGAGTAAACTCGTATGTATTTTTTTATTGGCAGGTCCTCGTTTTACACCATAATATATTATAAAGATGAACACCTAGCACCTCATGCATACAATACTATCAATCACATCATTATTGTTGTTTCTTGCTAAGAATAATGAAGTCATTTCAAGCTTACCATTTACTCATTTTTCTTTCATTAATAGCAACATCTGTCTCGTCTCCACACTACGCTAAGCGAGGATGCAAAGATAAGTGTGGGACCGTGCGGATTCCATACCCTTTTGGAATCGGAGCAAAGTGTTCTATCAACAAATGGTACATTGTTAAATGCACCTCCTCGACGCCATATCTACCTGCAGTCAACCACCTAGAAGTCTTGGGTATCGACTTGAAAAATCAAACAGTCACTCTCAATATGCCAAGGGTCTCTGAATGCAGCCGGACCAAGAGCGTTGATCTTGCTAGAAGTCCCTTCCTGTTTTCCAAATCACAGAATAAATTTGTTTAGGGTTAATAACCTTTTAAAGATTATATTGATGAAATATTGCTGAACTAAAAAATAACTCTTTTAGACATTAAACTTGACATTTTTGTCTTCCTTTAAGTATTATGACCAAATTATGACCATTTTACCCTTTCTAAATTTTTTGAAATACTTTTTTTAAATTTTTTTCAATTTTTTTTCAAAATACATTTTTTGAAATTTCGAATTTTTTGAATTTCTTTTTTTTTGAAATATTTTTGAAGGGTAAAATGGTCATAATATTTGAAGGAAGACAAAATGTCAGTTTAATGTCTAAAATTTTAGTTTCGCTACGTCGAACAATATTCATGACAACTATATCTTTAATAGGTTATTAGCCCATTTGTTTATGAGGGGTGTGGTAATGCTGTCATGATGGATGATCATGGAAGTGTGATCATGGGGTGTTCAACCTCTTGTCGCAATGATACTTTTAGCGATAATAACAACTGCTTTGGCATAAATTGTTGCCAAACTGAAATTCCTGGTTATCTCAAGTCATACAGCATGAGAATCACGGGTTTGGTCAGTCAGGGTGGAGATAAAGCATGTGGGTCTGCCTTCTTGGTGGATAAGACTTTATATGTTAAGGGAAGGTTTTCTGATAACGCATTTATGCCGGTATCACTTCTTTGGACTCTAAGTGACCATGACTATGATAAAGTTAGTTGTTGTGATAACAACGACGGGTTACAAGTTGAAGTGGATCTAGGTAATGGTACTTCAATAGACACTTGGAAATGCTACTATCACAAGTCACTCACTGGAAACCCTTACTTGTTCAATGGATGCTATGGTATGTAATTCTATATTTGGTATACTTTTTAACAACGTAGCCTTCTGTTAATTAGCTTACATGATTTGAATATAGATACGGAAGAGTGTAAGAGGTGTGAGGATAATGGTGGTTACTGTGACTATGAGAACATATACGACGTTGATGGCTTATTTAACAAATGGAACATCACTTGTCGGGGATTAATTATTGTTGAGGATTTAACATCTAATGATGTTATCATATCATACTTGGGTACTATTCTAGGTAAGTAATGCCCATTCTTTGTGCTTATAATTCAATCACACTTTATATTTACCTTGCTATAAATATAATGCTATATACTGTACTACTTCTTATTACTGTTAAATCAACATGTGGCAAGTGCAACATCTTTTCGACATGTTAATTAAAGGGTTTGAACCCTTAGATCTCTTATTAATAATCTATTATCTATAACATTTTTGAAAGTTCTAGCCACAAAAAAGGCCAGGATGGTATGAAAAATTATAACTTCAGTTTTAAGTAGCTCCAATCAGCTACGATTGCAAAGAAAGTTGTAACTAATATAACACCCCTATGAGCTATAACATCAAATCGTTGTTTTTTTATTACACATGTAGACAACTTGCCAATTCACTATCCATTTCGTATTGGTAATTTATTCATGTGCTGGCATAATCAGTGTGTTAGTTTTTCTTGCAACAATCATCTATGGATCATACAAAGTATACATGAAAACAATAACCAAAAGACGCAGAGAGAGTGTTTTCAAACGCGTCAATGGTGAATTACTTTTGAAACAATAAAAAGAAGCTGACCCGTCTTTAGTTCATAAAACAATACTATTCACATCACGTGAGTTAGAGAAGGCCACTGACAACTTCAACGAGAATAGAATTCTCGGCCAAGCCAGATGTTGGTCCCAATTGGATGAGTAAAACAAATATAACGAAATTGCAATATAAACTAGAATAACTTGTCAATATGTTCTAACTGTCAAATTCTGTATCATGTTCATCTATATATAGTTTTCGAATGGACATGGCCAAACGATATGATGGTTCTGTAAATAACTGCCATAACTAATTTGTAACCGCTATTTGGTTTAAAAGTTTGAAACGGGCAACTTTGGTCCTTCAACTTTCAGTCTTCATAAATGGAGCAATGATTTCGAGATTATCTGCTCACATTCTCCTCCTTAATCTTGATCGTTGCTTCGTCCTAAGTCTTGAACTCCGAGCATTTGTCGCATAGTCACGAACTTGAGTCTTGGTAATGCTTTAGTTAAAATATATGCTCTTTGAAGTTCTCCACTTACGTGTTCTACTTTGATATGACCATTCTCTACGCATTCCCGAATGAAATGATAGCGAATGTCTATATGCTTGCTTCTTCCGTGAAATACTGGGTTCTTTACGAGTTGTATTGCTGATATATTGTCAACTCGAGCGTTATCTTCTTTTCTTCTAATCCGGTTAATTCACCGAGTAATCGTTTTAGCCATAAGGCTTGACATGTTTCTTCGATAGCCGCCATGAATTCGATTCACATGATGAGAGCGCTCTTGTCGGTTGCTTCGAGTACACCAAGTGATAGGTGACTCTCCAAAGTAAAATACTATTCCGTAGTTCCTTTTCCTTGATCCGTATTAACTCCATAACTCATCGTCATTGTATCCTGTAATCTTGCAGCTTCCGTCTTTCTTGTATATTACTCCATGGTCTTTTGTTCCTTTGATGTATCGGATTACTTGTTTTACTGCCTTCAGGTGATGATCCTTTGGGTCTTGCATAAATCTGTTGAGTAGTCCGACTGAATAACTAAGATCTGGTCTTGTATGCAGTAAATATCTGAGACTTCCAATTAAACTTCGGTAATAAGTTGCGTCAACTGGGTTTCCATCTTCCGCCTTGACCAACTTAGTGCCGGGATCCATCGGTGTCTTCGTGTCATTACTGTCCGTCATGGTTGTTTCTTTCAAGATCTTGTTAATGTATCCAGTTTGCTTGATTGTAATCTCTCCTCCCGTCGTGTAACTTCTATCCCAAGGTAATATGCTAGCAACCCTAAGTCGCTCATTTCAAATTTATCTTTCATCCGGGATTTGAACAAGTCTACTTCCTTCTTTGGAGTGCCTGTGATTATCAAATCATCCACATATACTCCAACGATAAGTGTAGAAGTCTTGCTTCTCTTTGTGTAGATCGCTTGTTCGAGATTACATTTCTTAAAGTCTAATGACTTTAATGTTTGGTCAAGCTTCACGTTCCAAGCTCTAGGTGCTTGTCTTAAGCCATACAAAGCTTTAGTTAGCTTGTAGACTTTTCCTAGGTTTCCTTGTTGAATGAAACCTTCAGGTTGTGTAACATAGACTTCTTCCTTCAATTCTCCATGTAAAAATGCTGATTTTACATCTAAGTGGTGTACTTGCCATCCATGATATGTTGCTAGTGCTAATATCAATCGAACTGTCTCTATCCTAGCAACTGTGCAAACACTTCATCAAGTCTATTCCTGTTCTTGTACATAACCTTTTGCTACTAATCTTGCTTTATACTTTATGATCCTTCCTTGTGCATCTCTTTTGGTTTTATAAACCCATTTGAGTCCTATTGCTTTCGATTTTCGAGCAATGTGGTAAGGGTCCATGTGTTATTTTGTTGATTGAATCTAATTCAATTTTCATGGCCTCAATCCACTTCTCATCTTTTGATGCTTCCTTGTAATTACGGGTTCTTCTTCTTATAAAGAATAAGCTCGGCGCTTCTACTTCACGTGCAGTTTGGTAGATTTCCGTAATATCCTTTAAACCTTGTATAGGTCTATGATCAAATCTAGGATCTGAGCTCTCTAATGAGCTTATAGTAGCTCTTTCTTCATCTTCTGAGTTAGGGTTGTAAGTGTATGATGGTGGTGTGATTGGTGAGGGTGGATCTGGTATAGGTTCTTGTTCTTGATACGTGTTGTCGGTGTTTTCTATGTTGACTGGTGTAGGATTATCATAGTCAACTCCATCTATTACAAAGCTAGTCCAAAACGTATCCTCAGTACTCGTATCCTCTTCATTATTATTCCAATCCCACGGTTTCGTTTCCATAAACTTTACATCCCTACTAACATGTTTCTTCTTTCCTACTGGATCATATAGCCTACATGCTTTTGATCCTTCTTCAACTCCTAAGTAAATCATTGGAATGCTTCTATCATCTAGCTTCTTCAAGTGAGGTATTGTTACCTTAGCATAAGCTGTGCATCCGAATATTCTTAGGTATTCTAGGTTTGGTTTTCATTGTAGGGGCTTCATATGGTGTTTTGTCTTCCAGGGCTTTCGTCGGTACCCCTGTTGAGTATGTAAATGGCGTGCCTTCTTGCTTCCGCCCAAAAGTTAAGGGTAACTTCATCGCTTTCATCATACTCCTAGTCGTTGATAACACTGTTCTATTTCTCCTCTCTACTACACCATTCTGCTGCGATGAGTATGGTGCTGTCAATTGTCTCTCAATTCCATTTTCCTTACAATATTTGGTGAATTCATGTGATGTAAATTCACCTCCTCTATCAGTTCTTAGCATCTTGATTTTCAACTTCAACTTTGATTCGATCTGGTGTCTAAATTCCTTGAATGTGCTAAACGCTTGATCTTTCGAGTTTAGAAAGTAAGCCCACATAAAACGTGTGCAGTCATCGACTAATAAGAAGATGAGCTTCTTTCCGGAGTGTGTTGTTGGACTTATGGGACCACAAAGATCTCCATATACTAAGTCCAATGGGTTCTTTGATCTGAATTTAGCTTGGTTTGGAAATGGTGTTCTGATGTGTTTTCCTAATAAACATGCATCACAGATTTGTCCTGCATGCTTTATTCTTGGTATTCCATCCACTAAACCTTTCCTTGTCATTTTATCTATTGCGTCAAAGTTCAGGTGACCTAATCTAGCATGCCATAACCATGCTTGGTCATCTACGTTTGCTAAAAGACATATAGGTGCTACTATATGTAATCTAATACTGTAAAGTCGATTCTTAGATCGTTCTACCTTCATCAACAACTTCTTGTTCTTATCATACAAAGTCAGTAAGTTTCCATCCATGATGATCTTGCAACCTATTTCAGTAAGTTGTCCTAGACTAAGTATGTTGCTCTTGAGGTTTGGAATGTAGTAAACATCCGAAATCATCTTCTGTTGTAAGTTTCTACATCCTAATAATATTGAACCTCTACCCTTTATCTCTACATACGATCCATCTCCAAAACGAACACGTCCAGTGATGTTTTCGTCAATATCTTTAAAATGGCCTTTGGTGCCTGACATATGGTTACTTGCACCATTATCTAAATACCATATGCTAGCATCTGTCGTAGCATATTTTCGGGGTTGTACTTTTTCTTCATTTAACAAGATTTCTTCAGTTTCGTGTGTAGCCATTAGTAATGATGGTTCATCGTCTTCTAAGATAAGGTTTGATTGTTCCTGAGTTGTTGGTGGACTTCTACAATTCTTCTTGTAATGTCCGAGTTTTCCACAATTATAGCATGTGATTTTGCTCTTATCCCATCCTTGTTTTCCATTATTCGACTTATCTGAGTGGGATGAGTTTCCTCCATTCGAGTTGTTTCTATTTCCTTATTCTCGCCAGCTCCTCGTGAATAGTTTGATCTACCTCTATATTTGGTAAATCGTTTCTTATTTCTAGAGTGTTCGCCTTGTGCGAATAATAAGTTGTCCTGGCTATCTACTTGTCCTCCCTTTCGGAGTTTTATTCTCTCCTCGAATGCCTTAAGTTTTCCTGTGATCTCATCTAACGTAATGTCATCGAGATCATTCGTCTGTTCTATGGATGCTACTATTTGAATGAACCTATCTGGTGTGGAATCTAATAGTTTTCGTACTAAAAGTGATTCATCCAACTCTTTTCCTAATTCTTTAGCCTTCGTGGCGTAGCCGTTCAATTTGGCTGTAAATGCATCCACCGTTTCATCCTCCTTCATCTGAAGAGTCTGAAATCCAATCATCAATGATTGTAATCGTGCTTGTTGCACTTTTTCTTCTCCAACGTGTCTCTTTTTCAACGAATCCCATAATTCTTTTGCTGTTTTGCAACTTGCTACTTGTAAGATCACATCTTCGGTTAACGCTTGATATAAGAAGGCGGTTGTTGCCTTATCCTTCTTAACATCTAATTGTGTATCAACCTTAGGTTCTATTGTTTCCCATAATCCTTGTGCTTCTAGTATCACCTTAATTTGTATAGTCCAAACTGTGTAGTTTGTGATTTTGAGTTTTGGGCATTGATATTGTGTCATAGGGGTTACGGGTTTTGGTGCAGTGTTACTGCCACTTGCATCGTCACCGGGCATTTTGATGGTGCTTATGATCTTCACTCTCTAATTCGTATAGGGATTTCTAACTAGTGGTATCACTTAATACTACGGGAACAGAAATAGTTATCCGGGAATCCTAATATGGAACTATGGATTTCTAATAGTATAAACTAAGTATCTATACTATAAATATGAAAGGAAATCCAAAAGTTTAAGATTTTTCGTGTGACCTGTTTTTGTCACTTGGGTATTCCCTTCTTGTCGATACTAGAATATACCAACTATGTCTTTCTTTTCCCTTGTATCACGTTGTCCATTCTTTTGTATCGAACTTGCTTCTTTTATCTCCAAGTCTCGAATTCTGTGTCGACTTGCTTCTTTATCTCCAAGTTTTGAATAAACACAAAACGTTTCAGAAATTAGTCTCGGTAATTTCTTCCAAAAGACCAAGCGAATTGCTTGTCTTCGTTCTACTACTCGACGGTAGTATGTCAACAAGTGATATCCTTGTTGCCCTCGTTGCTTGTCCGCGTTCCACAATACTTCTTCTTCTTTATTCCACACCGTATCTACAACAACCTACGTAAATACCAACGGTATCCTTGCGAGCAAATGATCGGGATGCTCTGTTGTTGTCCCTCTTTGTATTATGACGTTTCTCCAAAACAAATGATTGTTTTCTGGTTCGGTACCTTTTCTTCTCTTCAAGCAACGTTCTCTTTTTTTCTCACGTACGTCTTTCTTCTTCTCTTCTTTTGTCTCGGCAAAAGGTTTGTCTTCGTTGTATGATTTGAAAAAAAATAACAACGAGTATAACAAAGTCTTACTTGCTGCGTTCCAAATCAAATCAACGTGTGTATCAAGTCACCACAGTTTGGTGGCTTGTCGAATGCAATTTCTACACAAGTACGGTCGTGCACTACTTTCCTTGCGTTATCAAGTTATCCGAGCAGCGATGGTTCAATGAATACGTTGCGTTTCTTTCTTCTTCTTCACGAAACAAAGTTTCGGTAGCGTCTGTTGGTTCCTTCTTCTTCGTTCAAGAATTTTTTCTGGTTTTTTTGTACTCGTTAATCAATGATTTGGTTTCTATTTTCCGGTTCTGAATCTCGTGTTTGAGATGATGGTTGTATTGATGTAACAAGTGTATGTAGGCAGGCTCTTGATGCCAAATGTTGGTCCCAATATGAGTAAAACAGATATAAAGAAATTGCAAATAATATGAATAACTTGTCAATATGTTCTAACTATCAAATCCTGTAACATGTACATCTATATATAGTTTTCGAATGGACATGGCCAAACGACATGATGGTTCTGTAAATAACTGCCATAACTAATTTGTAACCGCTATTCGGTTAATATGTTTGTAACGAGCAACTTTGGTCCTTCAACTTTCTGTCTTCATGGAGCAATGATGGAGCAATGATTCGAGATTATCTGCTCTGAGTACTTCTGTTCTAGCCAATTCACTGAAAAAGTGATGTTTTTAGTTTTGGAGTTGTTTTGCTTGAACTGATAACCGGAGAAAAGGCAATTTCGTTAACTGGATGTAGTGAACACAAAAGTTTGTCTATGGAATTTATGTTGGCTATGGAAGAAGGGAGTTTTGAGTCTTTATTTGATGCAATGGTAATTAAAGAAGGTAATAGGGACGAGCTTCTTCTAGTAGCTAACCTTGCAATGAGATGCTTGAATCCAATCGGTAAGCATCGGCCAACAATGAAAGAAGTAGCTACGGAGTTAGAAACCATGCGAACGCCGCACATTTCCTCTTTGGTTTAAGTGGAAGATTGGTTTATTGATGTATGAGGAGGAATTACTTAAGCTAGTTAACTTATGTTGTATAAAGACATTCTTTAGTTTCATTGATAATATGCAAAAAAGCCAGGTGCATTTCTATTAAGTTATAATTTTACATTAAATATGCCACATTCTGAAAAAAAGAAAAATTTTACATTAAATATTGTTGCAAAGTATGTCATAGAGTTTTTATGTAATAGAATTAAACTCTTCAAAATTATTCATCTAGATAGAATAATGCATTCGATCATAAGGCCTTTTGCAATCATTTTGTTATTGTACATGTGTCTAAAATTGAAGGTATATATATACTTTGTTCACATGTAAAAATATGTATGATATTGTTAACGTCATAAGTTTTCTAAATGTAATTTTAGTCACATATTTAGTCAATTTCTCTAATGTTATGGTTTTGATAAAATAATCACATTCCTTTGAATTAGTTTGTTTATAAAATACGAAGCGCTTTGATACAATTTACATGACATTTTACGAGTATTTGTTTAATCTCTCGTAATAATTGTTAACTGCGTCAAGTAAAGCACTCATGTTGCCATTAACTAAACCCGACCCGATTCGTCAAAGTATACATAAAACAATTTTATTTTTTTGTCGATGCCCCCTTTAATCACATTTTCTAGCTCCGGCCACTGTCTAGAGCTTTTCTGATATGACTACAACTAACAATAGTCAATATCTAAACTAGACTACTCAATGAAAAGGAAGTACTCCGTACTACTACAACTAAAAGTAAACATACGAAACTTGGGACAATTTTCTCTTCTTTCTTCTTGTTGATTCTCAAAGCAAAGTACATATTTATAGTAAACAATAACAACTACTTCCTAGACTCTAGGACACATGAATGAGAACATGAGTTACTCTACCACTACTTACTAGACTTTAGGAATAATAAGAGGGCACGGTGAGGTAACGAATAACACGCAAAGTTGCAACCATCATCACCAATGGCGCCGCCATTGCCTCACCATCTCCGGCGCCATTCGTCCGCCAAAAGCATTTCCGCCATTGAAATGGCTGACGCTAAACGATTTTTTTTTTTTTTTAAGCGTTAATTTATGTTTAATAAAATGAAAAAAGTGGGACCCAATAACGTGTTATTGGTGTGTTATGAAGGCGAGTATTTTAGTTGTTGGTGTGTTATTGGGAGGGTGATGAGGTGGCGGCATTGGCGGAGCAGAATAACGTGTTATTCGTCGTTCTCACCTTGCACTCTAAGAAAAGGGATGTGATATACATACCCACATCATAGAGTTTTGGTCAAACCGTATAATCCGCGATGCACACCGTACAAGTTCGCAATGCACACAATCATTGGATACCCTCCCTATGAGAGGGTGTGAATAACTTGTCCCTAAGAAAAACATGGAAACATGCATGTAACAGTTAACTAGAATTGGTCTCATGGAATTCGGACCCATGAAGAGGAGGTGACCAAGTCAAGACTAATTCAGAAAACTAATACTAAACTTAAAGGAAACTTGATGTGCCACTTGTACTGGTAGCCCACGTATCATTTTCACTATTTTCACATTTTAGGCAATAAAATTTTATTTTTGCTCTTTAAAGGGTAACTGTACTAAGAAAACATGCTAATCAAGAGAAAAGAACAAATATAACCATTATAGCTGAAATGCAACCAAATGCGGGTAGAGGGAAGCTCTGCTAGAACCCGTATATTTGGAGATGACCCATGTCAATACTATGGGTCAAATTCAATGTTGGTAGAGTGAGCATTGTGCTTAAACCCTGTAGATTTGTGATGACCCATGTTGATACCAAATTGTTAATCAGATGAGCGTTTGTAAATCAAATTGCTAAATTTGGTAACAAAATGATTATATGCTTATATGATGATAACATGGTTGCTTATATGTTTATAACATACTGAACACTAATTAGATCAAAGCAAGTTGATTTGAGTATAGACATCAGTTGTGGATTTGATTTCAACTTGCTCTGCGCTCTGTGATGATGCTGGAGAATCTGCGCATCACCTGTTTGTTGTATGTCAGATTGCAGCAAGCCTTTTAACCATGCTCCAAAACTGGCGGAGATTCAAAAGACTACCTGACTAATCTGTCGGATCTAATCTCATGGGGTGACTCTACAGTTCTGTTAAACTCGGTGACATCATATTCTGATGTGATGATTCGAACAACTGCTTTTTTGCCCCATCCTTTTTTTTTTTTTTTTTGCCCTATCGATTTCAGTATCCATGTAAATACCCCAATGGCCCAATACATGAGATAGATTCTTAATGAACTTCTATGGAGAAGGATAACAACTAACAGCCTATGATATGCATGCCTCGGTCACATACTCACATGTCTGATATGGAACCATCTACGGAACCAACTACTTTGAGGGTCTTGGATGACTATGTCCACACTCTTCAAATAACAAATAACAAATAGCAATGCACTAAAGTAGATGCCGCTAAGCACAAGGGTCACCCACTACGTGCAACAATCCAATGTTTATTCCTGAAAAAACTAGGCGCTCCTAAGCTCAAGAATTTGGATGTCTAAAGTCTGCAAGTTCCACAAATACAGCACACATAAGATAAGGGTAAGGACTAATGTGCTCTAGAGCACACTAGGAATGTGTGGGACACTTCTAAAACAAGTGGGAAACATTCTCATGAACCTTATACATGTTTATAATGCACAAATTCTTATGGATCTTGGATGCCTACAGTTCTCGAATCACATGAATGCCCTACAAAAAAACTGAGTAAGCAGACTGATTAAAAAAATACAGTATGTACAGAGAACGCTAGTTTGTTTTGGAATGGCTAACACAAAAATTTGACACTCCCATACATGCTGTAATACATTCTTGACAATCATCGAACTTTACAGTCTGTAGTGTTCCTATGCTTATTAAGTTTGGGGAGTTTGTTTCAAACTTACTTTTGCTTAGTGGCAACAAGTTAACAACTTACTATAACACAGATGTGGCACGCAAAAAGAGATCAACCAATTCTCCTAAAAGGCATATCACCTACTTCTCATTTCCACTTAGAAAATGAAGATAAAAGAAACCCTTTGTCCTAGCAAATTATGAGCCGAAAAGAACAGTTACAGAAGCCACATAAAACAGATGGATAACTGGTTCGGTCAGATACAGTCAATAATCAAGGTCAATATACACTACTTGCCTCTCCTAAAAAATTGCCTGCAGACCAGATGCATCATGAACTCAAGAGGTTTGGTATTGGATTCAACTTGCTGTGTGATCTGTGAATATGCTTTAGAATCTACCCAGCACCGGTTTGTAAACGTCCGGTTGAAGCAACCCGTTGGACCACAGTACAAAACTGCCAAATCTAATTTCGTGGGGGTGACTCCACAGCTTTGCCAAGTAGGGTGAAATCATGTTTTGGTGTTGTTTATCAAACAACTGCTTAGTTTATATGGAGATATAGGAAGAAGCAGTAAATTAATCGATATAAAATCAATAAGACAGCATTCATTCGAAAGATAACAAACATCTAAATCAACAACACATTTCAGTTTCAAAATGATTCATTTATTTAGAACAACAATCTAAGTCAAAATCTGATAGAAGTAACAAAACAAACAAAGAAAAACCTTAAATGAGTTTAAAAGGGAGAGGCCAAGGAGTAGATCTAGGAAGCTCAAGCTTATCCTTAATCCGTTGAATCTTTTTATCTTTTTTAGGCCTTGAGTTCCCGTAAGTTCCTTTGAAAATCTTCCCCTTTTTTGTTCTTTTGTCACCTCGTCCGCATAAAACAGGTGCAGCCTCTTCAACTTTGGATACTAATTGCTTCCCCCATCTTGAAATCATCATCATACTCATTTTTGCCAAAAACCCTAATCAAATGCTTTACTGTATTCCCCTCTTTTTGTTTATTGTGTTCTTGAGAAAACCTTCGCTAAAGTATATGGGCTCTTTGGATCAATTCTTTTGGGTTGGTCGGTTTAAGCCTTTCTTTCAAAACATGTTTTCTTTTTTATCTATACTTTCTTTAAAGGATATAGGAAATTCTAAATAAAAAAGTTTTAAATTTTTTAAGACCAAAAATATTTTTATTAAAAGGAAGATAATTTTTTTTGGAGCAAAAAGTAAACTTATATTATTACTTCCAACCAATGTACATCATGAGAAATAAACATAAAATGAGCATACCCAAATCAAATACAAACACAATACAGATACAACACTAACACTTAACATCCGATATCATATACTACTACAAAGATCCCAGACATGTTCTCTAATATCATTCCAGAACAGAGCATGAACAAATCACAGCAGAAATATTCCATCAATTAGCCATTCTCACATTAGAATTCACATTTTAAAACCATCTAGCTAAAAGGAATATACTTTGTCAAGCATACAAATTTCAGCATACAAATAATTATAAGTTACATTTAAAATTTAAGTGTCTTTATATCTATATTTAAAAATTTAAGTGTTTTTATATCTATATTTCTAACAGTCATACACTACTAATACACTACTGTAACAACTCATTTAAACCATTACAATATTGTAACACCCATTAAAACCATTCTTGTAACAGCCCAAACTCACTTGATATAAAAGACTCAACAAAAACATACTCAACACAAAAACACACATTCAAACCCGACACAACAATCTCACAAAAACATTTGTTCGTCACAAAAATAGATATCGGGTACCAGCCGCTGCATTGCGCGGGTACCCTTTTAGTATTTCTTACTAACTTGATGCTGTTTTGAAAAGGGCATTTGCGTATATATCTTTTCAAAGTATGCATAAAAATTATAGTATCATATACATTAAAAGTTTATACCGAAGATATATATGCAATTTTAGAGACTATATACAGTTCCATATCTCAAGGATTTGTTTTAAGTTAATAGTTCATTTTAGAGACTATACTACTTGAGTGTTGTTGAGGTAAAAATGTGTTTTCACCTAAACAAGCAAGTATCCTTCGGCTAACCCTTAGCTTAGCTCTCCGGATTAGGTCCTTCGGATATGTTAACACAGAAAACACGCGTTAGCCTCGCCTAGGGTTTTATCCCTAGACCAAGCTCCGACGTGAGAATGAATATAACGGTATTGTCAGAATTACTATGTGTAAAATAGGGTAAGAATGAGTTAACCTTTAATGCAGTAACTTTGGTCCTTTTATAGGTGAGGAATCTTGTCCTTACCCGGGGGTCACGTGGGGTGATAGTGACTCTTTTGGGCGGGAGTTGACTTGCTCTTTCTGCTTAGGTCAGGCGGGAGCTTGGCTTGCTCTGTTTGGTCCCTGTCTAAATAAGGTCAGGCATTCTGACTAAGATTCCTTTCCCTTTATGTATAGTGACGCCATGTAGCCGTTGTGCCGGGGGGTTGTATCCAACCCTTCGGCATGTGTTGACTATTGGCTCAGCTTTACTTGTTTTTAACTGGTTGTATGTTTATCCGGGCGGTTTGGCCCTTGGTACGCATCGCGGATACATACGCCAACATGTCCCCCGTATCATGTTAATGGATACATTCATTACATGATATTGGGAGTATTTGATGATTTCTTTCGGCGAATAGTGCTCCGTCCTTTCTTTTCTTTTTTTTTGACACGTGGCAGCTGATGTGCGTTGTGTGGTGGCCATGGTGGCACGTCACCGTCTGAAACGACGGGACGTTTCACCTATTCCTTCCTACGCCAATAAATAGCGCTGTCATTTTCATTTTTACCACTGTAAAATTTTCACGCCCACACGTTTTCTGCGTTTTTCAGCCGAAAGGTTTTTGTGTTCTTCTTCTATTGTCCAGGTACTTTCTAGATTTCCTTGTGTTTTAAACTTAGGCTATTTCAATTCCCTTTTGGTAATATGTCAGAACCGTCCGGCTCATCACCCGGTCACGACTCTGGCCCTGCTTCTGAGGTCCGTCGCGACCGAAACCTAAGTTTGATCTTGACAAATATACTTCGAATATGACTGAGACGGGTTTAAAATGGGCTATAGAAGAATTTGGGATTCCCCTTGATCTCCATCCGAGGCTCCCACCGACCGATTTTACGATGGGGCAATTAGGAGATGATGCTATAGGTTTATACTTGGAATGTTTTATGGAAGGGGGATTAGCGTCCCGTTTTCTACTTTTCTTTTAGATGTTCTTCACTACTCTAAAGTTCATATTTCCCAATTAGTGCCGATAGGTTTACATAGGGTTACACTTTTTGAGGTATATAGCCGTAGCCTTCACATCATTCCCACAACCTCCTTTTTCAGTGCCTTCTATAAATTGCACAAACAAGGGCACTGGTTTACTTTTGCTAAGCGAGACGGAAAAAACCGCCGGGTTTGTTTTCAGGAAATTTTGTCTGGGTTGAAGGGTTGGAAGCGATAGTTCTTTTTAATTGACTGCCGGGCTATCCCCTTTGCAATGCCGTGGAGGCATCCAGATTCAGATGTCTCTGACCCTTTTCCTACCAGGGAGTTTTCCGTCTTGGGACCTTGATTCGTTGTCGGCTAATATCATTGATTTGATAAAGATTCAGCGGGTTTCTTGTCGCGTTGGGTTATCGACCAGCGGAAGTATCCAGTTCTGGGCGTCTCAAGATCTTAGGGGAATGATACTTAGCATGCGTTCTACCTATTTAGTTAGGATTTTGTGTTTCTTATGGTCTTAATAGTTTCTTGTTTGTTTTGCAGCTTTGACCATGTCAGATTACTTGATCAAGCCAAGGTACCGTAAGGGGGCAGCCATGACTCAGGGAGATAAATATCAAGACGGGCAGGCTCATCTGATGCATGTCACCCTCCCCAGCGTAGCTGGTACTCCGATTCCACCCAAGACGGATGCTATGAGGAGGGTTGAGGTGGCCGACCCGAAAGTCTTGGAGGCGAAAGAAAGGAAAAAGAGAGCTGCTGAGGCTAAGGCCGGAGGTTTGAAGTCGCGAAAATGCCCGGCTGGAGAGGGTGGTTCTGGGCAACCACAAAGAAGGAGAAAAAGTCCACCGCCATTCGTCAATGTGGACTCAACCACCAACCATACGCCGCTGAATGTTATACCCCCCCCCCCTCGAGGGTCCTCAGCCGAATGACCCCTATACCGTTGAGAAGGATAATCTGGAGGGTCATTCCAGCAACAATCTAGATGTGGCCAATGCCGGTGGAAATGCTGATGGGAATGCTAAAGACCATGATGAAGATCGTGAGACTTCTCGTGTTGTTGAGCAACCTGCTCCCTAGGAGAATAGTAAGTTGTCTTTATTTTCTCTCCGCTTCTTGTATATTTTATTGTGTCCTTACTATTCGTCTTTACTCGTATCTCTGTAGGGGTTTCTTCCCCTCCTCAGCATTGTGCAGATAAAGGTGGCGATGGAGGAGAGAAAGCTACATCCAGTGCTACTTACGTGCCGGGGTGGTCTATCAAAAAGGATGAGAGAGTTAAGGGCTATGACAAGTACATGGATTTGATCGTTCACTTGCCTCCCCCTGCCGAAGAGGCGTATTTACAAATCCTGACCGATACCGAGGCAACTCATAGGTCATGGACTATTCTGGCCAGGGGTTCTCTTGCCTTTACTGACATGCTTGTTCGTTTTGAGAATCTTGATCTTACGCATAGAGAATTGGTTGAAGAGCATAAAGGGTGTGAGACTGCTGCCAAAGAAAATTTTGATTTTTTGAGTAAGACGCTGGAGGAGTTGAAAGTTGTGAGGGATGAGCTAGGTGAGTGTTCTGACCGGGAGGGGGGTTTGAAAAAACAGGTACGTACTTTAGAGGCTGAGAAGGCCGAATGGTTAAAGCTGTCCTTAGCTCAGAGTGAGAAGATATCTGGTTTAGAGAAAGATCTGATGGAGGCTAGGGGAGCCTTGAAAAATGAGGAAGAGGAGAATGCAGTTCTCCGTAAGGAGCGTACTGAGATTGTCGTGGCAGCAGGGAATCTGGAGATTGCAAGGTCTAACCTTGTTAGGGACTTCCTTCCTACCTTCGTGGCTTGCCTTCTTGGTAGTCACGAGTAAAAATCTTCCTTGGCCGCCCCTTTTAGCTTGAGCGAGATGGCTGGGTGGTTGGATGGGGTGTCTATTGAACGTTCGGAGGCAGATGTGAAGAAAATTTTGGATAGCACTGAGGATTTGGACCTAGAGGCTCCCTTCAAGTACTTGGCAGCATATGATGAACTTTTTGTAAAGAAGTATCCTTATGTTGATAAAGTTCAAAATGCTTGCCACCGCTCGATTCTTGAGATATAATGGCTCGATGCGGATCTGCTCCGGTAGCGTCTGCTTTGAGTTCTAGAGGGAGAGGCTGGGGAGAAAGATGGGGAGAATAGGGAAGACGGGGGGAATAATGTTCATCCCAACTGAAGCTGTCTCTTTTAGTTAAATTAACTTATTAACTATGAATGTGTTGTAAGACTTGTAATGTTGACAAAAAGGCAATTTTGCGCTTGTGCCTTGCTTATCTTGATGGTTAATGGAATTCCCTTTGGTATATTCGGATGTGAACTCTCTATATATTTTTTTGTTAACTTTCTGAACATATGTAGCAATGATTTGTCGTTGTCTTCGCTATTCTTCTTTGGTGTCTGGATTGTCGTGTAGAGTATGACCCGTTCAATTTCTGTTTCTTGGTAACTCTTGGGTATGAACCATTTGGTTTTGTACCTCGGCAAACCTTTTTGGGTATAAACCGTTTAGTTTTGCACATCGGCAACCCTTTTTGGGTATGAACCGTTTAGATTTGTACTTCGGCAACCCTTTTTGGGTATGAACTGTTTAGTTTTGTACTTCGGAAACCCTTTTTGGGTATGAACCGTTCGGTTTACTACCTCAGCAACCCTTTTTGGGTATGAACCGTTCGGTTTTTTCTCATGGCAACCCTTTTTGGGTATGAACCATCTTTGAACACTGACCATCTTTCCCCGGAGGTCGCGAACCTATTGGGGGGGGGTCACTTAATAATTATGTTCAGTAAACAGTTAAAATATGGAAAATTGCTCCTCCGACATCCGGGGAGCTATACTTTTCATTAATAAACAGGGTTGTAATTGGTTGCCTCTTGGGCTTAGGATTACAAAGCTTTCCCTAACCTATAAGAAACATTTCCTCAAGTTCACCGCGTTCCAAGTGCGGGGTACTTCCTTTTCTTCGGTTGTCTGCAACTTGTACGAACCGTTATCATATGCCTCCACGTTACGATAAGGGCCTTCCCAGTTTGGTCCCAATTTCCCTTGGTTTTCTTGTCTGCTAGCTTCGTTTTTTCGGTAAAAGAAGTCTCCCACTCTGAATTTTTCTCCTCTTACCCTTCGGTTGTAATATTTCTCCACCTTCTTCTTGTATCTCGCTTCTTCCACTGCAGCCGAGTCTCTCCTTTCTTCCAGTAGGTCTAGATTTAAACGGATTTCCTCTTCACTCCCCTCTTCTGTTACCGTCATCGTCCGGAAGGTGGGCATCCCAATTTCTGCGGGAATTACTGCTTCGCTTCTGTATGTTAAGCTGAACGGCATTGCGCCGTTGCTCGTCTTGATAGATGTTCGGTGAGCCCACAACACGTTTGGTAGCTCATCAACCCATCCGGACCTGCTTCTTCCCAATCTTGTCTTGAAACCGTGCATTAGGATTTTGTTCGCCCTTTCTACCAGACCATTGGCTTGGGGGTGTGACACAGCGGTGTTTATCTGTTTGATGTTAAGTTTTTCACACCAACTCTTGAAGGGGTCGTGGATGAAATTAGTCTTGTTATGCATTACAATTATGTATGGTGGTAGAGCGACACAACATTTTCCCATCGAACTTTATGACCTCCTTTCTGTAGTTTTGCCAGCGGCTTGGCCTCCATCCATTTTTAAAGTAGTCGATAGCTACAATGACATACTTTACTTTTCAGTGCTTGGGAGAGGGCCCGTCGTCCATTCCCCATTGAAAGAAAGGCCAGGGCGACATAATGGAAGTCATGAGAGTTTGAGGTAACTTAGGTACCGGAGCGTGTATCTGGCAGGATTCGCATCTTTGAATGACCTCTCTGGTGTCCCTGTGCATTGTCGGCCAGTAGTAGCCTTGCCTGATTAATTTTGCCACTACGGATCTTGGACCTGAATGCATCCCACATGCTCCTTCGTGCACCTCCCTTACCACGTAGTTGGCCTGTAGTGGGTCCATACATCTTAACAATGGGCCCAAATATGATTTCTTGAACAACACCCCGTCTTCCATTGTATAGTGACTGATCTTCATCCGAAGGGTTCTTGCTTCGTTTTCGTCGTTCGGCCATTTCCCTTCGGTGATGCACCGGATGATTGGAGACATCCAGTTCTCCTCTTCTTCCTCCACTATTGCCCCGATGATCTTTTCCTCTGTTGAAGGTGTTTCCAATACTTCCACGAGTATTTCTTTGGTTAAGTGGTCAAATGCAACAGATGCTAGCTTGCTTAACACATTGGCCTTCTGGTTCTGTGCCCTGGGGATGTTTTGTATTCTAAACCGCTTAAAACATCCAATGTACTCTTTTACCTTAGCCAAGTGATGACGTACCCTCCGATCAGGTCGAAGGACCCCCCTTCGGCCTCAGTCGAACTTGCATTACGAAGACCCAAGTCTTTCTTCATAAGTCATTGGTGGCGTAAAACCATTCATCATTGACATGGTTACCGGTGAGGAATCGCCGGTAGAAGGCCTATGCCCCGGTGTCTTCTCTTGAAGGCGCCAAGACAAGGAGAACCTTGACTTGGTCTTCCCCACGTTCCACTATTTCCTTAGCTTCCCGCCAAGTCAGAGATAGTGGGGATGAAGCCTAGCGGTTACCACAAATCGGGGGCGCCCCGGCAGATCTCTAGCGTGTGCTAACACTCTCCAAGCTATTTTCTTCACCTATAAATAGGTTGGACGAGTCATTCAATGGTATGTTCACTCAACACATGTTTCACATACTCCATATTATTTACAACACATATCACATACTTACTCTCATGGGAGGTGGTTCGCGAGCCCGACCCTGCGAATCATAACGAAGTGTCTACTATTTCTTATTGCAGTTGGCTACAAGTTTGGCGTAAGCATATCACCCTCACACCCTTGATCACCATCGAGAGCTGGTCGTCTGAATTATTGTACAATCGGTGGCGCCATCCGTGGGACTGCTACTATTGGTCTCGTTATTCCAAACTTACACCTAGTCGATCACTCTCACTGGTTTCATGGCATGAATCAAGGAAGAAAGGATACACCCTCGGGTTTCTCGACCTTGACACCAATCGATCAATGATCCTAACAACCTTCCCAATATAACCGCATCCGCCTTTACCACACGATCTCACCCTGAAATAACTCCTAACAACCATGCTTGACCTCGGCTAACCACGAGCCGTGTCGATCCGGTTTGTCGAGCTAACATCGAAGCATTAAAATCTTCTTGAGGGCTCGAAGGAGGCAAGCTCGGAATGTGGAGATGCGTGGGGTTAGAATACTCAGCGATGAGTATGAAGAAGAGTTGGAAATGGAGCTAGGCCCTTGGCTCACAGGGCTACGCTCGATGCTAAGGATAGGGTCTCGGCGGTAGAAAGGCGAGTGGAAGGTCGGTTGGTTTGAAGATGTTCGAGAGGGCTCGACAAGAAGGGAATGAGCGATAGAAGGCTCCAATGGAAGGAGTCACCGAAGGGATACTCTGGAGGTTAATTTGCCACCACTTTTGGCGGCTCATCAGGGAAGAGGCGGGGGTGCAGTTGCGGCCTTCTCACGCATCCGTGAGAGGCAATCCATCTCAAATGAGCGGGAGAAATCTTCCTCCTCATGGTATGTACCCTCCTTTTCGGGGCTCAATCTTACCCGAGAAGTCTATCCCCACCTAATGGGCGGGCTAGCAACCCGGTTTTACTCGACCATACGGAAGCATGCCTACAGGCAACCTATGGTATATCCTTCGTGCCACAGCCGAGTCGCCCACCTTATATACCTCACGCTTACCCTCGATATGTTAACAAAACCACATTGGAATACCTCCAAATCATAACCCATACAATGCTACCCCTACCTACATGTCACCTTATAAGCGCCTTTATTCAGACCCTTGGGCTCATGACCTCTCGTAAGATGGATGAAGACTACCCTTTTCTTGATGGGTTGAAAATGCCGCACATATTGGTACTTATGATGGGAAGGGGACCGGATAACTTCTTACACTGTTCGAAGGGGCTATCGAATCTGAGTGGGTTATGCCCGTTGCTTGCCACATGTTTACATATACCCTTGAGACTCGCTTTCGTATATGGTGGAGCAGGCAAAAACCGGTAGCATTGTGAATTTGGATGATCTCGAGGCCAAATTCGGATCACATTTCGACCAACGAAAAAGTTTACAAAACGCACCTAACGATTGCACAACATCAAGCGAAGAAAAGCGAGAGCACCGGGGCTTTCATTACGAGATACTGATGACACCTTACGGATAATGGGCTTGCACAAAGACCAGCGCATCTCGGGTTTCGTGCATGGCCTTGAAGCAAGTTTGGTTAATTCCTCTCCAGCGACCTTCACGCAACTTATAAGGGTTTAGTGGAAAAGGCGTACACGGATCGAAGCCAAAGAAGTGTCTACCAACGGGGCTCGGTCAAAATAAAAAAGTCACAAAAGCCCAAAGCATCCTTTGTGGGAAGGGTTAAAAACAGACACAAAGGAAGGGACATGTTTACACCATACCATAAAACATCAACCACGGTCTCTTGGCTCATCATCCAAATCTCGAGGAGATACTAGCTCTGGAAAAGGCTGCGAAGACCTTTGATCCTCCTCTCGCTTGGCAAATAGAGGAAGGCCGGAGATACTTCAAATCTTGCTACTTCCATGGCGATTCTGGACACGACACCAACAATTTTATAGAGCTCAAAAGCAGATAGAAGAGGCCGTGAAGTCCGGCCAATTGGGACATTTGGTGAAAGGTATAAAGAAAGGTAAAGAAAAGGTCTCGACGCGGTTGGGAAAGACACCATACTGCGAAGCACCCATCCTCATGGTGTACAAAGATGACTCTGGTTTAAAGAGGAAAGAAGCGGAGGAGGCATTATGCGGAGTAGGAGATGTCACTTTTCCTTCAATCGCGAGGAAAGTTCTTTCAAATGACCTCGTGGTCATCAAGGTCTTGATCTCCAGCGGAGAAGCAGGGGCCTACCTAGGCGTGGTAGCTCTTGTGAAGTGATCTCTGAACCTTGCTTTCTAAAGCTCGAGCCTTGATAAGGTCGAAGAGTAAATCGAAGGTACCCTTAGTAGGGTTCTCGGGGAACACTCATGGCCCGGGAGAAGTCCCTCAGAGGTTATGATTGGAGAAGGAAGGCTAAAAGAGCGAAACTCGGTTTTCACTATCGTGAGTCTGAATCTCCTATAACCTATTGATAGGGAGAACGGCAATGCGAAAGATGGGCATCGTTGTCTCCACTATACATGCCGTGGTAAAATTCAAACACCTTCGGTATTGGAGCGGTTTTCTCCGGCTACAACATGAAGAAACCTACGGAGTAGGCAAAGGTCAAACAAGTTTGAAAGAGCCTCAGAAAGATGTTCTTAGCTGCGATCTTTGAAGAGCATCGTAAAGCGATCTCTATCACGATCGACGGTGGTAATCGGAAGCGACTCCCTACCTCCTTTAGGGCCGTTTTGGAAAATGTCACAATTCTCAAATTCGGTCATTTCTTAAATTAAATATGCATCATGTTAGTTCATTCATGACATTGCATTTCACATTTAACGTGAATTTTATATTAAATAAGCGTTATCGCGTGAGTTATTATTTTAAATATTTAATCCGTTACTTTCAAAATGATCCGACATATTTTATACTTACATTTAGTTGTAAAAACTATATTTTGAGTTTAACTAGTGTTTTGAATTTATTTGGTATATAAATCGTTAAAGTTATATTATTCTGACGTTTTCTTAAAAATTTCACGATAATTATTTTATCACTCAAATTTCACAAGGAATGTATTTTTACAATTTTATTATCTCATTACATTCTATTTTGATCTATTAAAACCTACTTGTACCAAAAGTTTCCATTTACCTTACAAGTTACATTTTCCTACAAATATACTTACACTTTCCAACAAATTATTCAAGTAAATGTTATACACAACATTTAAAAAAATATATATATATTTTGCAAATCCTCCCCTTGGCGACCAAGGGAGGGTGGTAATAAATGTTGGCATGACTTCTTTGATTGTTAAGATTTTTACTCAATACATAAGTCTTACACTTCATTATTTTACCTCATTCATGTATCTCATTCACTCTATTATTATCAAGTGTTAGAAAAACATTTCTTCTCTCTTTGTTGCTTCATCAAAACCGGCCATCATAAGGGTTCTCCAAGGGATCAAAAATTTTGCTAGCTCTAGTGTTTTAACAATCTAGATAACATTCTTTATAAGGTTTTGAAATAAAAACCAAGAGTGTTTAGGATTAACCTTGGTTCTTTGCACCTCATCATAGTACTTGTAAGCATGTTTCTTTCATTTTTCATGTTTCCTTATCATCTCATATCCATCTCTTCATTTTTGGAGCAAGCATGCATGAATTGTGTTGTTTATACCATTTTTCCATTGATTTTAGAGTTATATATATATATGGTCATCCTATAATTATCCCTTGATATATGTTGGTCTTGATGATGATTAGGAACCATGACACCCTAAGAAGGTGTATGGTAGGATTAGATTAGTTTTGGAGTTGATTTGAAGGGATTAGAATAGGTTTGATGCGAGAAAAACTATTTTCGATCACGTATAAAATATGTTCTGTCCTTGTTTTGATTTTCTGGAAAATCCGACGGTAAACCTAATTTTGGCCTTGATATTTAGAAAATATACTTTAAAAGCGAATCCGTGGCCGCTTGAGCGGATAAAAGCGGAGTTATAACGAAGAAGTTATGAATTTTAAAGTTTGACGAAATATATATTTTTCGAAAATTTCAGCAAAGGGTTTTACTTTATTCGAGGTCAAAAGCGAGTCCTAACCTTTACAAATTATTTCGACTTATCGAAAATATATTAGTATACTTGATCTGAAGCTAAGGGCGTATTATCGTGAAAGCAGTTTGAAACGACAAAGATATGCACATTTTCATAAAATTGCAGTAACTATTATTTTACGAAAAACTATATTATTTTCTGAGACAAGTGTTACGGTAGCTAAAGCGTCCATGTTGAGGGCTGTTTTTAACTATGATGTAGAACTTTTGTAACGAGATGTCTTCAATGAAATTAAGATCACCTAGCATATTTTCTAAAGCGACCAACCGTTTGTATAGCGGAGTTTTAATAAATTATTTGCGGATGCTTAAAATTGGCGAAACTCACTTTTACACAACAATTAGACAAAATCACCATCTTTAAACCTTATTATCTTTATGTTCGAGACCTTTATGGCGAAAACTCTGACTGAAACTTCTAGATTTCGATACAAACTTTCCAAAACCGTCGAGTTCGTTTCTAACGATTGGCCTTTTCCATTTTACGACTAGTTTTCCAAAGCCATTTTGTTACTTTTATAAAAATTCCGTGACTTTATTTTCTGACGAAAAGTGATAAATTCACTATAAATCATTACAAAACCATTGTAGGATGACATTTTGGCGTAAATACTTGTAAAGTCATTTTGAAAGGTCAAGGCGTCAAAAAGAGTATTTTCGACGATAAGTATTATTTTTTCAAAACTACGCAAATGGTATAAATAGCATACGAAATGCATGCATAACATTACATTGCAACTCATTACATATCATATCATTGGTAATAGGTCGATTTAAGCATCACATTGTACCTCGGTGTACTCGCTCTTGTCATCTTTTGAGTTTACCAAGTGAGTAATCACATCCCCTTTTACCGTTTTAATATATTTTGGGGCGAAATGCATGAACCATACTTGAACTAAATTGATTCCTACTTTTGTGAACTCTTTTGGCTTGAACTTTTGAACTTGAATCAAATCCTTGAACTTAATTACGAACTTATTACTTGTTTGAACTTATTGAACCGTACATGCTATGACCTAAAAGTCTCGCCTTATTGGTGGGCGTACAAAGTCTCCCATGTTCGAACATCACTATAAAGTCTCCCATGTTCGAACATCAACTTAAAGCCTCCCGGTCCGGAGCGAATGTCTCCCATGGAACGGAGCATTTTCAATTTAAGTCTCCCACATCGGGACGGTGCAAAGTCTCCCGTGTTGGAGCATCTACGAATTATTATATACTTGGTACTATATTGTGAACTATTATGACCGCTTATACTTGACTACTTGACGCGATATATTTTGTGCAATGGGTTGTGTACACAGTTGCAAGTTTTGTATGGGCGGAACTTGGGCGAGTGGATACACAATGCCTTTGCTTTGTGGACTATTTTCGATGACCGAAACCTTTGACTCTTTCATACGAGTTTTCTTATTTTACTAAACATGTTTACTCACCAACTATTTTCATAGTTGACCGTTTTCTCTCATGCATTTGGTGATCGTTAGTAAGCTTTTTCTACGGTCTTGCATAATGAAGTTTTCACTTGTCACTACAAATCATTATGTAATAGAGCATATATTTTGGGAACTAAACTTGTAATATATTTGCCGATGTGGCTAAACTAGTATTGTAATGGTGTACTCTTTCTTTTAAATATTAATGTTGGTATGTTCTATTATCTTGTGCTTATGTTCCTTAGTTACACCTCGTGTTTCCAGCCTCCGTGAGGTGTGACAGAAAAGGTCCTCTGAACGTCGGATGTCTTCGCATGGACCTACTCGACATACGAGGGTCCCAGAACTCTCACCATAGATGGAAAGCCCTTTGGCCTGAACACAAGCTTAATGAGTTCAAACATATTGAACCTATCAAGCAAAAGCGTCGAGCTTTGCTCTGAAAGAAATCTTTGCGACATGCAAAAAGTGGATGAGCTCGTGGCGGCGAGGCATACTCGGGGAGGTGAAGTATCAAACTTGGGTAGCTAATCCGGTGATGGTCGAGCAGCATGAGGGTGGCGAATGTGTGGACTTCACGAGATATTAACAAGGCACCTTGAAGGGCTGCTATCCTCTGCAATCGATTGGAAAGTAGAATCCTTGTCAGGGTTTCGGCTAAAGTGTTTTCTGGACGCTTATAAGGGCTACCATCAGATACAAATGGTGGAAGAAGACAAAGAGAAGACAACCTTTTTTACAGGAAAAGGCGTTTATTGTTACAAAAAGATGCCTTTTGGTTTGAAAAATGTAGGTGCCACCTACCAACGTTTAGTTGACAAAGCCTTCCACAAGTAGATAGGTAGGAATCTAGATGCGTACGTAGACGATATGGTTATCAAAAGCAGAACGGAGGAAGATATGCTCTCCGACATCAAGGAAACCGACCGACTTCGCGCCATCAACATGAAGTTAAATCCCAAGAAATGTTCGCCGGTGTGGAAGAGGACAATTTTGGGACACACGATCACCAAGCAAGGTATTAAGGCCAATCCTTGAAGGTTAAGGCCATCACGGTTTGCGACCTCCTAAGTCCCAAAGGAAGTGCAAAGTCTAAGCGAAAGCTAGCGACCTCGGCGAGGTTCTTATCGAAGGGTGCGAGATAGATCTTTGCCATTCTTCAAGACACTCGAAAGGATGCGGATAAAAAGGCGTTTCGGTGGAGTACTGACGAAGCTTCCTTCCAAAAGCTCAAGAATTCATGGCTATTCTACCTCACTTACCGCCCCAATCAAAGCGAAGTGTTGTTTATGTATCATCGCAACCTCCTTGAAAGCTTGTCAGCGTTGTGTTGTTGGCATAAAGGGAGAAGAAACAAATACCTATCTACTTCGTTAGTAGGGTTCTCTGAGGGCTGAGTTAAATTATCGGCATTGGAGAAGCTAATTTTGGCTTTGGTCCATGCCTTGAGGCGCCTTGAAGGTACTTCCAAGCTCTCCCATGCCGTGCTGCAAACAAACCCATTAAGCGGATAATTTGAGGCGGAGAAATGGAAGGATAGCTAAGTGGGCTGTCGAGCTAGGAGAGCACGAGATTGAATACAAGGGTAGAAACTTCGGTCAAAGGGCAAATATTGGCGGACTTCTTAGCGAAACACCCTCAGACAAAGCGGGACACAAAAGTTCTTTGAAAAGAAGCTTGATAAAGGCGATCGAAGGATGGAAACTTTATCTTGGCAGACCTCCGGCTCAAGCGGTTACAGCGTGTCTCATGCTTGTTGACCCCAAAGGAAGGAGTACACCTATGCACTCCGCTTTGAGTTTGATGCAACTAACAATGAGCGAGTCTGAAGCCTTGCTAGCGAGGGCCTTGATTGGCTAAGCACATAGAGGTAGAAGACTTGGCCATTTTGTTGACTCTGGCGGTGGCCAATTAGATAAAAAGCTCTCTGAGTGAGACAACACGTGATCAAGCAATACTGGATAAGGCCAAGGAAATGCTCGAAGGGTTTACATCCACAACATAGAGCATGTTTGGAGAAATCAAAACAAGAAGGCGGATGCACTTAGCAAGCGGCATCAATGGCATTTGCTCATTTAACTAAAGTTACGGTGAGTGTTGGCGAGATGGGTCCATCGTCCAGAAAGGTGTCGACATATCTTGGAGGAAGACTCAAATGGATGACTCAATTAGAGAATATATAATAAGTGGTATCTTGTCGAAGGATCGAAATTAGCTCGAAGGTCGCATCAAAGCACCGCGATCTGAGAATCATGGGGAACTATCTATACAGAAGATCCTTTTTGTCCCCATGGCTTCGTTGTGTAGGACCTAGGCAAGCCGCCAACATCATTCAAAGTGCATGAAGGATCCTGCGGGCTTCGCGGGACCCGCTCCGTTGTTTCAAAAATCATGAGGATCGGATATTCCGGCCTTGATGCAGGGGCTGTCGAAATCATTGAAGTGTGAAGCTTTGTCAAGTTCACTCAAGGGTTCCAAGGCTACCAAAACAAGATATGACCTCATGGCGTCCACATGGCCCTTGACCAATGGGGATGAACATCGTAGTTCCTACGCCAATTGTTCGGGAGGAGTAAAGTTCTTGGTCGTAGCCATCGACTACTTCACTAAATGGATGGGCGAAGCCTTTGGCATCCATCACGGGAAGGCACATGGAAAAGTTTGTGTGGGAACATATTATCATCGGTTACGGTACCCGCATCATCATTTCGAGATAATGGGAAGCGATTCGCGAAGGGTATTCCAGTGTTTTGCGAGGCACGAATATCAAACAATCATTCACTTAGTCTATCATCCTCGAGGTAACGGACAAGTGGAAGTTACTAACGAGGACATCATCAAGGAATAGAGCGAAGGTGGGATCAGTCACCACGGTTGGGTAGATGAACTACCTCAAGTACTTTGGGCTCACGAGCGCATACAAAGTCAAGTCATGGGAGGCGCTTTTAGCTTGACATATGGCACGGAGTCGTAATCCTTCCGGAGTAAGTGTCAAAACATAAAGGGTCATGAACTTGACGGTGAGACAACGAAGGAAGACTCGTAGCAACCTAGACCTACTCGAAGAACGAAGGAAATAGCCTCAATCGGGAGGCTATCCATAAGCAAAAATTGAAAGATACTACAACGATCGGGTTCGACCCTCGACCTTGACGCGAGGGAATCGTCCTCCGACTCAACAGTATAAGTAAAGTCGAATACCGGGGTAAACTAGGACCTACATGGGAAGGGCCCTACGTTATTAAGGAAGCATATGGCAGCGGACCTACAAGCCGAAACCTTGGATGGAGCATTGATAGAACACGGAATGGCACTACCGCCCGTAAGTTCTCGTATGAAACTTACAATGTCTAAGGACATTTTTTACTTTGCTTTCAATCAATGTATTTGAATTCTTCTCACTTGGGGAAAGAAGAATTAATGGTAGGCGTCTAGTATTCATTTCTTAAAATGATGTAATCCTCCCTACCCACTTAATGATATAACGCATTTCCCTCAAATCTCTTGTTTCGTTCAATACAACAAAGATTTGTCCACCAAGTCGCTTTATAAGTTTCAATGTTGAAGGGATGTACAAAGACTAACAACATGTCTTGCTCATATGCATAACATCCACCTCAACTTCACATTAACTTTCCTATATGGCCTTAAGGTATTTTAAGCCTTTCGTTGCCCAAAGGACTAAGATGGAGTGGGTGCAACCCTTTGTCGTGATCAAATTATCGATTGCTAATATTCTTGGTGAAGTAACTACACACAATGAGGCTATGCATCTACCATACGCCTTAGGTTGTAAAACTTGTTTCACGCAAGTAAAATAAAAGAAGAATCACACATGGCAAAATGCAAGCCTAGTGGATTTAATGTAGATTAATGACTAGTTTAACTAGTCTAAGCAGTAATGTAGCCTTAACGATCCAACCAAGCAAAACATTGTCTTAGGCCGTAGCCTACATCACACACACAAAATGTTAATTGTTTCATCGTGCACAAAGCACGGAAAGGAACATGAACAAATTGTTTTAAGCAGGGTACATACCACCTGGGGATCAAATTACAACCACATGGTTGCCTTCATTAAACTTTGGAATGAGTGGGATCGGTGAACACAGGGATGGAGCCTTGGGTGACGGAGTCTTCTTGAAGGAGGCGGAGGCTGGACTTTCCTTGGCTTCTTGCCGGCGGGTCCTCAATAGAGGCACTGGGTCCTTCGTCACTTACATAAGGAAAGGGAACTCTAAAGCGATTAAGTGATTACTGCATCATCATACTCTTTCTCATGAGTTGCCACAGTAGTAAGGAACTTCTGCGGCTTCACGGGTTCTGCGTCACTATATCTCCTCAAGTGGTACACTTGCCATGGAATATGGCGCATTTACCGAGTTCCCAATTGCAATCCCACATCATCGCTATGGTAAAGTTCCATGGCAACGTGGGGATGACCTTGGTTACCAAGTCCACCCTATCCTTCTTGACATCTTGAGACGAAGGTTTAACCCATCTACCTTTTCTCGAGCTTGATCTCTTGGTCCAACACCCTTCGCTCTCTCCTTGAGGCCTCTACATTTGGATGAAAACGGATATATGCTCTTTATAGCCTCGACCTTTGAGCCTTGATATTTAACTGCGCATTGACCTCGCTCATTGCCGATTGACCTTTGAGCTTTTAATTATCGGCTACGAGATCTTGCACCAAGGGTTCTTGTCAAAATCTTCAAGGCATCTTCACACTTCTTCTCAGTGCTGCATACTTGATCCCTAGCCTTCCCTTCTCGGCATAACATCCATTTGTTCTCGAGCTTTGGTGACGATGAGGCGACTCCTTGTCCTAGCATTGAGTTGGTTGTCTAGCATGCATTTGTCGGACATAACTTTTGTCATGAAGGTCATGAGCCTTTCTATGGACATGTTGTCCATCACCCCTTCCATTGGGTGGGATTACATGGCCGAGAGTTGATGACAAGCTAAGGGAGAGGAAGTTCTTCGTGTCGTGAAGTCTGCGGCATATATAAATTTGTTAACATATTATTCTTGGTATCTAATTTTTTGTTACTGAGCAAGAAACATTACCATGGATATCATCACCACTGGGCCCTTTGATGGTGGAAATACCACGACCTTACCACAGGTACTCTTTTCTTAGGGTAGTTCGAGAGGAGGAGTAGGTAGGATAGGTGTAACGCCCGACCCGCTAAGGGTAAAGGAATCACAAGTAATGGTGTCATATCAAAGCAAAACATTCATAACCAAAAGAAAGTCTTAACATAAATGCGGAAAATCCAAGTCAAATGACTTCAATACATAGGTCAGTGGAGCATAATAACTTCAAACATAATATCCGAAATAACATAAGTCTAAATGGCATCATAAGAAATCAAAGCTAAAAACTCTAAGGTAAGTCCACTCAAGCACTCATCCCAAAGCAAACCCGACTTCAATGCTTAGATACTGCGGGAAGAAAAGAAAAGTCTTGGTGAGCTTAAAAGCCCAGTGAGCAGATATGAAAGCAAAGCGAATACTAAACAATAACGGATGTGAAATAAAGTGAATGAGCAATAACAAAACCTTTATCATTTTCAAAGCATAAGTCATAATTTCAAAAGATATTTATAGTCAACTACCACGAGCCCGAACTTATATCGGATCACATTCATATTCGCACAAGGCAACATTTTTGTAGGGAGACCTACGAGTTATGAAGGGCGTGCACGCGCGCGACATCAATCATCGGATAACATATAACAGATAACATATAACGTATCTAGGATGCATCCATCGCCCCTTCCTACATATTCACAAATATGCTTCACCATCCGTAGAGGCGTGGCGAACATCACTCTCGCCTAGAGTCATATCGAGGTGCATCAACGTCGGACATGGAACCCCCATGACTAGTTAAATATTTGGCTCGGGTGTCAAACTATCTTAGGTCAAATCGAATGTCATAAGCGACCACGGATCATATTTTATCGAAAATCATTCATGTTTCCAAAATCATAGTTTTCATATCGGATAGTTCAAAAATCGGATGTTTCATAATTCGAAATCAAAGTTCGGATAAGCAATAGCTCAAACAAATCGATTTGGGATTCATAGCAAAGGCTCGGAAAACCTAATCTGAAAGAAAAACATTAAGAGAAACCTTTCTTGAAAGGTCGAATATCATGCCTTATTCCAATGCAAAGATCGAAAAGCGAAAAGACGAAAACAAAGGATTACTCCTCTTCACGGAACCTATAGACATTAACGGTCGTCCAAGTTATTAATGATTCCATAATCGTCAAAATGATCTTTTAATATTTAGTATCCATAATTAGTAATCTTTATACTTTAGGGTTTTATTAGTGAGTCTTAAATATTTATAATCAATGTTGTAGATTAGGGTTTGTTATATCCTTTATTAAAGTCCATCTTTAAATGTGAAAATAGTTTTATAAGTTATAACTCACACATGAAATAACACTTACTATATTTAGCTCAAACCTAATATACTCTCATTTACGTTCTAGGGTTTCTTACTCTTTAATATCTCATTAATATGCATTCATTTTACATGTTACGTCTTAATGACTCTCCACTTAACCAAATACGAAATTAATAACCTTCTTTACTTTTACTCTTTATCATGCAAGTTATGATTTCATGTGACCATAAATTATTAGGGTTTAGTATACTTTATACGCTTCCCATATTAAAACTAGGGTTTATGTTTACGTACTCTTACTTATTAATTACACGTCCAAAACTCATATATATATGCATTCGGTTCACCTAGGGTTTCGGCTAGCATGTTTTACACAAAACCTAGCTCATCTAAACATGTTTCATATACAAGTTAATATGTTTTAAACCTCATTCGAAACTCATGCATGCCTCGTCCAACTCATGCATGTCTCGGCTAACATTAACTCAACATATACATGACCCGATTCAATATTACTTATCACTTACGTTCCTTATTAATTACAAGGTTAAAATAAATTAGGGTTTCTTGTTCCTCTTGGTTACCACCTCTCGCCAAAACAAAACAAAAGAAAAGCGACAAAACAAAGTATATCTCGACATATACATGCATAATACGTTAAAGGAAGATGAATAACGTTATACCTTCACTTGAATAAGAAAAATCGACACCAAGGGTGTTTGGGAGTTCTCGGCGAGCAAAAGAAAAGAAAAGGCAAAGCAAAACTAGGGTTCCAATTAAGTGATTATGTAATGTATTTATAGTTGTAGTATTTGAGTTAGAATAGGAAAGTGATTGGGTTTGGGTTGGCTTGGATCCAACCGAATACACACACACAAACAAATGGGCTTGGCCCCTCCTTGCTCACGCGAACACAACAAACATCCTCTTGGGCTTAGGCTTGGCGCAAAACAAAACAAAGACACGAGTCAAACGGCCCAACTTATTAGCGAAACATTTACATCCTTCGTTGTACCAAAGTCATTCACGAAATTATATTTGTTAAGTTTTATTTATTAGGTTTTTAATTTCCGTACTTTATTATAAGCGAGTTTCGTATTTTATTATTCTTGGTTCCAAGGGTATTTTAGTCTTTATATAGGTTTTAGATTTTCGGGTTTACAACTCTTCCCTCTAAAAAATTTTAGTCCTCGAAAATTGAAATAAACGGAAACGAAACGATAACGAAATGAGAACATACCGAACTATTCAAAGAAATGAGGATAACTAGCTCGCATCGACTCTTGGTCTCCCAGTAGCCTCACGCTCGGGTGATTTTCAAGAATCTTAACAAGCGGAATAACTTTACTTCTCATGACTCTTTCTTGTCTTTCCAAAATAGCTTCGGTTCTTGAGTGCAAAGACATATCGGATCGAATCGATCAAGCGGATCGAAACAGCGTGTAATGGATGATAATTGTATCCTCTAAGGAGATACATGAAACACATCATGAACATGCGATAAGCGAGGCGGAAGTGCTAATCGATCTGAAACTTCTCCTATCGTTCGAATTTCAAACGGACCAATGAATCGAGGACTAAGCTTGCCCTTTATTCCAAAGCGTTTCACACCTCTAAGCGGTGAGACTTTCAAAACACACGATCCCAACACAAAATTCTAAATCACGGCGATGCTTGTCGGCATAACTTTTCGGCGAGACCTAGCCTCCTTCAACTTCTCTCTGCAACGACTACTTTCTCATTAGTGATCTCAATCATTTCCGGTCCTTGATCGGGCGTTCACCTACTTCGTCCCAACAAGTAGGTGATCTACATTCCTTCCATAAAGAAGTTCAAGCGGTCTTTGCCTTAATGCTAGCATGCCAAGCTGTTGTTGTATGCAAACTCTACCAAACACAAATATTCATCCCACCGCCGGTCCATTCAAAGCACAAGCCCTTAGCATGTCCTCTAAGGTGCGAATAGTCCTCTCGGTGACCATCTGTTTGAGGATGAAATGCCGTACTAAAATTAAGTCGAGTACCCCAAGCTTTACGCAAACCCTTCGAAGCGAGAAGTAAACGCGGATCCCTATCGACACAATAGCCGGTTGAGTACCATGAAGTCTAACTATCTCTTCTTGAAAAATCTCGACAATGCGCCAATACCATAATCCTTTCTAATTGGTAAGAAATGAGGCGATTTGGTTAGTCGATCAACAACCACCCAAATCGCATCATGCTTCTTCTTAGTAAGAGGTAGTCCACCACAAAGTCCATAGATATCTTATCCCACTTCCATGTCGGAATATCCAATGGTTGTAACGATCCACTAGCTCTTTGATGTTCAATCTTCACTTGCGACAAATCATACACTTCGACACAAATGTCGCCACATCTTGCTTCATGCCGTTCCACCGAAATCTTGTTTCAAGTCCCTATACATCTTGGTAGAACCGGGATGAATAGTGAAAGGAGAACTATGAGCTTGATCATAACTTTCTCACGAAGTACTGATCATTGGGAGCATGAAAGTCTATCTTCATACCATATAATCCCATCGTTATCAACCTTAAACTCCGTCTGCCTTACCTTCTTCAATATTACGAGCTCGGCCCACATGACTCGCCGTCATCTTTACGGGCTTCCTTAACTTGCGATTATAGGTTTGACTCCACCTTCATACTAGCCCGGTATCCACGTAACCTCGTCGCACAACTCCACATTCAAAGCGTTCTAAGTCACGAATAATCCTAGGTTCAATCTCAATACTTGCAATCATACACGATTTAGGCTAAGTCGTCGGCAACTTCATTAACCTTACCGGGATGGTCTTGAATGTTAGTGTCATAATCCTTAAGAAGTTCTAACCATCTTCTTTGTCTCATGTTCGGTTCCTTTTGGTGAAAATATACTTGAGACTTTTATGGTCGGTGAAAATATCACCGTCTCTCCATACAAGTAATGTCTCCGGATCTTCAGCGCAAAAACCACCGACTAACTCAAGATCATGAGTTGGGTAATTCTCCTCATAAGGTTTCGATTGTCTTGAAGCGTAGCTATCACCTTACCATGTTGCATCAAGACACGCCCAATCCTTTCTTAGATGCATCGCTATATATTGATATCCTCGAACCCGGATGGAAGAGTCAAAATAGGGCGAAACCAATCTCGTTTCAACTCTTCAAAACTCTTTTCTCTTTCATCCGTCCACACGAATTTTTCACCTTTCCTCATCAATTGGGTTAGCAATAAGCTAAGCGAGAGAAACCTTCAACAAAGCGTCGATAGTATCCGGCCAAGTCCTAGAAAACTCCCCGACCTCGATCACCGTAGGTCTTGGCCACTTAGTGATAGCCTCAACCTTAGGCGGATCCATGGTTATACCATCGGTGTCGATATGACCAAGGAAAGCGACTTGTCCTAACCAAAATTCACGCTTGAGAATTTGGCGTACAACTTCTTCTTCCTCGGAATCTCCAAAACTATTACGAGATGTTGTTCATGCTCTTCTTGGACTTAGAGTAAACCAAAATGTCGTCGATGAAAACAATAACGAACTTGTCGAGGAACTCATGGAAAACACGATTCATCGGTCCATAAACACAGCGGCGCGTTCGTCGAAACCAAATGGCATAACGAGAAAATCATAATGACCATATACGATACGAAGCGCGGTCTTAAGAACATCTTGCTCCTTCACACGTAGTTGATGGTAGCGGACCTCGGTCAATCTTGAAAAGAACTTAGCTCCTTGCGGTTGATCAAACAAATCATCTATGCGTGGGAGAGGATAGCGGTTCGAATAATGTCTGGTTGAGTTCACGATAGTCAATACATGAGGCGCGTACTTCCATCCTTCTTCTTCACAAACAACACAAAGTGCGCCCATGGAGAAACACTAGGTCGAATGAATCCATTATCTATCATCTCTTGCGGTTGTTCCTTGACTCCTTGAGTTCTCTGGTGCCATACGATACGGAGCTTTGAAATCGGTTTAGCACCGAGAATCAACTCAATGCTAAACTCGACTTCTCGGTGGAGGAAGTCCGGGGAGTTCATCGGAAAAGCGTCGGTGAATTCACAAACAACGGAAAGATTTTCAATGTTAGGACTCTCCAAAGATGTGTCATTAACGGATGCTAGAAAACCTTGACACCCATGAGCAATCATGGTCCGTGCCTTCATAGCGAAATGAACTTAACAGATTTAAGTGGTTTAGAACCATAATAAGCAATTTAGGATGTTTCGTCTCCAAAGATCACGGTTCTAGCATAGCGATCGATGGAAGCTCTATGATAAGCCAACCAATCCATGCCTAGAATGATATCAAAGTCGACTATATCGAGAGGATACGGATGTGCATGGCGAATCGATCATCAAAGCGAAGAGGACATTAACGTATTTATGATCAATGATCATGTGACTTTTCATAGGCGTAGATATCGATAAGTGATTCGTTAGTGGTTGTGGCTTCATATTAAGTTTCTTAGCACATGTGGCGGATATGATGGAGTGTGTGGCGCGATGTCAAATAAAGCGAAGCAGAATAATCATCAATGAAAAGAGTTCCGTAATGGTACAAGTATGCTCGCTTTGATTCCGAGTAGTAGCATAGACACGTCCGATGGTAGGTGGCGGCTTGGTATAGTTTCCGAGAATCGCGGGTTCCTCTTAGGGCAATCCTTGATCTTGTGAGTAGTAGAACCACAAGAGAAACATCCACCGATGGCCTTGAAACACGGTCCGGATGAGCCTTTCCACAAGTAAATGCAGATAGGTGGGGAGGCAAAACTTGGTATCCTTTCTTGACGAAGATCTGAAGCACCACGATTCGATCCTCGAGTCGGTGATCTTTGTTATGTGCTGGTTATTGTTACCACGATTACGGCGATCACTTCCATTCTTGCGGCGGCTACGCTATCGACCCCTACGCCTCGGGCGCTAGAGTCCACATTCCTTCCCGTGACCCGTGATCATAACCCTTATCCCTTGTCCCTTTGAATCATAACTCCGCTAGTATTTCCTTATACTCATTACTTTGAGTCCTTCCTTGAATCCGATCACCATCGCGATTACGCTTGTTGTAACACGAACCCTCATGAAAGATCTCAATGTTACGAGTTGCATCATTGCGGGCCGACACATCCTCATAGTCGGTGTTAGCGATCGATCCAACACCCACTTCTTGGTCCCCATTTGAAATGCTTAGCTTGGCGCCTACCATCTCCGGCAATCGCTCCAACAAAGCTTACCAACCTCATAAACCTACTCATGTACTCGTTGGAGTTCTCATTATCAAACCGGTAGATCGCCTGATAATCCTCTCATACCTTTTTTGTTCACATCGTGGAAATGTGATTATAGAAGATAGTCCGAAACTCCGCCCAAGTACAAGTAACGGTAACATCTCCTCCTCGTGCTTGTTTCAATGCTTTCCACCAATTCAAAGCATCACCTTCCAATTTGAATGCGCTAAGCGAGTCTTAAACCCATCTCCACAACCCAAGATGCTTCAAACGACTTCTCAACATGAGTGATCCGGTCCTCGGCTTGGTGGGAGTAGCGGCGGTGCTAAAGAAAGAGGCTTGAGCTTCAAAACGCTCGAGCCAAGTATGTATGCCGACGGGTTGAGCACCTCCACCGCTTCCAAGGTTCACGGTCGATTCGAATATTGTTGATCACCGCTCCATCATCTCGGTGTAGTCAAACCGAGGGAAAAGAGAGTTGAGAGCATTCGCAATCGCGACATCCATGTTAGGAGCATCATCGTCATCATCCAAATGTTGACGAGTTCGAACCATCTGAAGGATATTCAAACGATTAGCAAAATGAACAAAGATGAGATCGAAATGGAAGTTCGCGAGAAGGAAAACCTAAGTCTACCCAATCCTCACATGTCAAATCTTAATTCTAAGGGATAACTTAAGGTTCTTATGTTCACAGTCCCGACTACAAGTCGTAAACACAGGCTCGATGCCATAAATTGTAACGCCCGACCGCTAAGGGTAAAGGAATCACAAGTAATGGTGTCATATCAAAGCAAAACATTCATAACCAAAAGAAAGTCTTAACATAAATGCGGAAAATCCAAGTCAAATGACTTCAATACATAGGTCAGTGAAGCATAATAACTTCAAACATAATATCCGAAATAACATAAGTCTAAATGGCATCATAAGAAATCAAAGCTAAAAACTCTAAGGTAAGTCCACTCAAGCACTCATCCCAAGCAAACCCGACTTCCAATGCTTAGATACTGCCGGAAGAAAAGAAAAGTGCCGAGCTTCAAAAGCCAGTGAGCAGATATGAAAGCAAAGCGAATACTAAACAATAACGGATGTGAAATAAAGTGAATGAGCAATAACAAAACCTTTATCATTTTCAAAGCATAAGTCATAATTTCAAAAGATATTTATAGTCAACTACCACGAGCCGAACTTATATCGGATCACATTCATATTCACACAAGGCAACATTTTTGTAGGGAGACCTACGAGTTATGAAGGGCGTGCGCGCACGCAAAGATCAATCATCGATAACATATAACGGATAACATATAACAGATCTAGGATGCATCCATCGCCCTTCCTACATATTCACAAATATGCTTCACCATCCGAGGCGTGGCGAAACATCACTCTATCGCCCTAGAGTCATATCGAGGTGCATCAACGATCGGACATGGAACCCCATGACTAGTTAAATATTTGGCTCGGTGTCAAACTATCTTAGGTCAAATCGAATGTCATAACCGACGCGGATCATATTTTATCGAAAAATCATTCATGTTTCCAAAATCATAGTTTTCATATCGGATAGTTCAAAAATCGGATGTTTCATAATTCGAAATCAAAGTTCGGATAAGCAATAGCTCAAACAAATCGATTTGGGATTCATAGCAAAGGCTCGGAAAACCTAATCTGAAAGAAAACATTAAGAGAAACCTTTCTTGAAAAGGTCGAATATCTGCACCTTATTCCAATGCAAAGATCGAAAAGCGAAAAGACGAAAACAAAGGATTACTCCTCTTCACGTAACCTATAGACATTAACGGTCGTCCAAGTTATTAATGATTCCATAATCGTCAAAATGATCTTTTAATATTTAGTATCCATAATTAGTAATCTTTATACTTTAGGGTTTTATTAGTGAGTCTTAAATATTTATAATCAATGTTGTAGATTAGGGTTTGTTATATCCTTTATTAAAGTCCATCTTTAAATGTGAAAATAGTTTTATAAGTTATAACTCACACATGAAATAACACTTACTATATTTAGCTCAAACCCTAATATACTCTCATTTACGTTCTAGGGTTTCTTACTCTTTAATATCTCATTAATATGCATTCATTTTACATGTTACGTCTTAATGACTCTCCACTTAACCAAATACGAAATTAATAACCTTCTTTACTTTTACTCTTTATCATGCAAGTTATGATTTCATGTGACCATAAGTTATTAGGGTTTAGTATACTTTATACGCTTCCCATATTAAAACTAGGGTTTATGTTTACGTACTCTTACTTATTAATTACACGTCCAAAACTCATATATATATGCATTCGGTTCACCTAGGGTTTCGGCTAGCATGTTTTACACAAAACCTAGCTCATCTAAACATGTTTCATATACAAGTTAATATGTTTTAAACCTCATTCGAAACTCATGCATGCCTCGTCCAACTCATGCATGTCTCGGCTAACATTAACTCAACATATACATGACCCGATTCAATATTACTTATCACTTACACGTTCCTTATTAATTACAAGGTTAAAATAAATTAGGGTTTCTTGTTCCTCTTGGTTACCACCTCTCGGCCAAAACAAAAAGAAAAGAAAAGCGACAAAACAAAGTATATCTCGACATATACATGCATAATACGTTAAAAGGAAGATGAATAACGTTATACCTTCACTTGAATAAGAAAAATCGACACCAAGGGGTGTTTGGGAGTTCTCGGCCGAGCAAAAGAAAAAGAAAAGGCAAAGCAAAACTAGGGTTCCAATTAAGTGATTATGTAATGTATTTATAGTTGTAGTATTTGAGTTAGAATAGGAAAGTGATTGGGTTTGGGTTGGCTTGGATCCAACCGAATACACACACACAAACAAATGGGCTTGACCCCTCCTTGCTCACACGAACACAACAAACATCCTCTTGGGCTTAGGCTTGGCGCAAAACAAAACAAAGACACGAGTCCAAACGTCCCAACTTATTAGCGAAACATTTACATCCTTCGTTGTACCAAAGTCATTCACGAAATTATATTTGTTAAGTTTTATTTATTAGGTTTTTAATTTCCGTACTTTATTATAAACGAGTTTTATGTATTTTATTATTCTTGGTTCCAAGGGTATTTTAGTCTTTATATAGGTTTTAGATTTTCGGGTTTTACAATAGGCTTCCTCTTGAAGCGGACTTCACGATTTAGCTCGGTACCTTTCTGCTTGGACCCTCTCACCAATTCGGAGGGTCCTCGATGGCCATTGTCATTCGGAGGCTGGTTCATCGAGTGTAACATTCTCCACAAGTGGTCTTCCACATCTATGGGTTTCCTTTGACGGGAGCGGAGGATACAAGTTCGATGGGTGGGCTTCCACATCATTGTCATTTATTGACAGCGGAGAGAGCCCATGCCATAGCTAAATCTCTTGGGGATTTTTGGAATGAAGCTCACCTCCTTTGCACCACCGGCTACCACAAAGTTTACGAATGACATTTCGCATCGAAGGAGCAAATAAGATAAATATCGAAAGATAAGTTTTATTTCTTCATTTAATCAAAAATACATACTTTCTCCATCACAAATAATCTCGGTACCAAAGGAGATCCTCCCATCTTTCGCCAAGGCCGACCATGAAAAGAATTGGCTCGGGGAATGTTTGGCAATCAGCTGGATGACGAGCCAAATGCTGATACAAAGGATTCCTCCTCACAGTATAGGGCAAGGGATCGTTGAACCTTTTTTCATCATATTGGAACTCTGGGTTTAACAATGCAGGGAAAGTCGGAGGGATAATGGTGTTTTGGATATAAAAGAACTTGCCTTTCCAGTTCATGATGTTTGTAAACGGCCTATCTATGAGAATGGGCACATCCCTTTCACCCCTCTTAGCCAAGGTCAACCAATCTTCTCCAGGGTATAAATTCAGAAAACCCCTAAGCACAGTTAATGATGGTTCAAACCCATAAGCTTTGCACATCACAATGTATGTCGTAAGCTTGGCTAGGCCAAAAGGGTTGAACCTAGATATGTGTACCTCATAGTACTGGAGGAATTCTAAAATCAAAAGGTGCAAGGGTATCCTAAGGTTGGAGGTGGTGAATGCATGGGTGTACAAACCTACGTAGTTTTTGGGGGCATCAAATATCCCTTGATTTCTACTAGGTAACATGATTTTATGCTCTTTTGGAATTGGGTAATCGGTGAGGAACGCTTTGAGCTCCTCCCTTGTCAAGGTGCAACCTTGTTGTTTGATTACAAATTTTTTATTTGTAGACATTGATCCTTCTAAAATCCATAATAAAGTATTTGAAAAATAGATACGAAGGAACACTTTACCTTGTTTAATCGAAAGCTTGATCGGAAGAGGTTTTAGTAGGTGAAAAACTTGGGCGTAAGATAAAATAATGTTAGGGTTTTACTATTTTTTAACTTTATATACCCTCACATATGTTAAATCTCGGCCCTACACGTGTCCTGACTTATCCCCTTACCACCGGATTTCAAACCCTTTTAAATTTTGAAATGATGTTTTCTTTACCGAGGAAAGGGAGTGGTTAGGATAAGTGTTTGCATTAATTACGGTCAATATGTACAAGACTTCTCATCTTCGTTCGTTTTTGTGACGAAGGGAGGTTTCGTTCTATTTACGAGTCGCAAGCAATATTTCTTGTTCGTACATATCACTTTCATTGGGGGCTTGATGGCGTACCTCAGGTCGGTCGAAGGACCCCCTTCGGCCTCGATCGAATTTGCATTACGAAGACCCAAGTCTTTCTTCATAAGTCATTGGTGGCGTAAAACCATTCATCATTGACATGGTTACCGGTTGAGAATTCACCGGTAGAAGGCCTATGCCGCCGGTGTCTTCTCTTGAAGACGCCAAGACAAAGGAGAACCTTGACTTGGTCTTCCCCAGCGTTCCCACTATTTCCTTAGCTTCCCGCCAAGTCCGAGATAGTAGGGATGAAGCCCTAGCGGTTACCACAAATCGGGGACGCCCCATGATCTCCTAAACGTGTGCTAACACTCTCAAGCTATTTTCTTCACCTATAGGTTGGATGAGTCATTTCAATGGTATGTTCACTCAACACTTGTATTTCACATACTCCATATTATTTACAACACATATCACATACTTACTCTCATGGGAGGTGGTTCGCGAGCCCAACCCCAAGCAATCACTTAACGAAGTGTCTACTATTTCTTATTGTAGATTGGCTACAAGTTTGGCGAAGCATATCACCCTCATACAATTCGATCACCATCGAAGTCCTGGTCGTACGAATTATTGTACAATCACCAAGTATTTTGCCATGCTTTCTTTGTAAGTGGTGAACTCTCCATTGATTTGGCTTGATACTAGGTTGGAGTCTACCTTAGCGTTCAATACTTGTATTTTCATGTCCTTGGCTATTCTTAGACCGACCAGCAACGCCTCATACTCTGCCTCGTTGTTGGTTCTGGGGAAATTTAGCCGAAGAGCGTAAGTGTATTATGTTTGATCTGGGCTGATCATCACCAAACCTGCTCCGGCGCCTTTTTTGTTGGACGCCCCGTCAGTGAATAACGTCCATTCTTCCTCGGCCATGGAGATGTTGCATATTTCCTTGTTTCTTCCTTGCTGTCCCCCTTCTTTGCCAACTGGTATTTCGTTTATGAAATCTGCTAAGACTTGGCCCTTGACGGCGTGCCTTGGGATGTAGGTAATTTTGTATGCTCCCAACTCTACTGCATACTTCATCAGCTTTCCTGAGGATTCGGGTTTGTTCAACACGTCCCGAATGGGCTGGTCTGTGATCACCTTGATGGGGTGGGCTTCGAAGTATCTTCTGAGTCTTCTGGAATAGTGTAATAGATCCAGAGCCAACTTTTCTAGGGGAGCATAATTCCGTTCGGCCTCGTGTAGCATCCTACTGACATAGTGTAATGGCATTTGCTTTCCTTTCCTTTCTACCATTAACACAGCGCTTATGGCTTCTTCGGCTGCTGCCAAATACACGAAAAGGTCTTCTTCTACTATCGGGGCGGTTAAGTTGGGCAACTCCAAAATTATACTCTTCATCTTCTGAAATGCCTCTTCGGCCTGTTCGCTCCATCGGTATTCACTTTGGTTTTCCTTTGTTATGTTCTTTAAAGTGTTGAAAAATGGTAAGGCTTTCTCTGCAGATCGTGAAAGGAATCTATTCATGGCTGCAAGCTTCCCACTAAGGCTCTGCATTTCCTTGAGTGTTTTGGGTGACTGCATGTCAGCTATCGCCTTTGTTTTCTTAGGATTTGCCCTTATCCCTTCGGAAGTCACCACGTACCTGAGAAACTTTCCTTCTTCAACTCTGAATGAACACTTTTTTGGGTTAAGTTTCATGTTGATTCTCATGAGATTATCAAATGTTTCCGCCATGTACGCTAACAGCTCCATTTCACTTCTGCTCTTTATTACCATATCGTCAACGTATACCTCCATATTTCTACCAACTTGCCTTTTGAAAGTGGAGTCCACTAGCCTTTGATATGTTGCCCTAGCATTTCTCAAACCGAAAGGCATTTTGGTATAACAAAAGGTTCCATGTTCCGTTTAAAAATCTGTTTTCTCTTCGTCTTCTTTGGCCATCTGAACTTGGTGGTATCCTTTATATGCATCAAGAAAACATTTGTATTTGTATCCCATCACAGACTCTATTTTCCAGTCAATCTTTAGGAGGGGGTAGTAGTCCTTCGGACAAGAAGCATTGATGCTTTTGAAGTCCATGCACATTCTCCATGTTCCGTCCGGCCTCTTTACCAGCACCGGGTTGGAAATCCATGTGGGGTATTTTACTGCCCGGACAATTCCTGCTTTCAACCATTCTTCTACTTCGGTGTTGATTGCTTAGTTTTTCTCAGCTGAAAAGGTTCTTTTCTTCTGGGCGATTGGCCTATCGTGCACATTGACATTTAACTTGTGTTCTATGACTCGCCGAGGAACTCCTGTCATGTCAGCCGGTTGCCATGCAAAAACGTCTTTGTTGTTTTTCAATAGTTCAATTAGTTGTCTCCTGCATTCTTTGGAGAAGTTGCCCCCAACGGTGACCGGCTGCTGAGGAAATTCCGGGTTTATCACTACTTCTTCCGTTTTTCCGCGGAGTTCTTCTTCTGCGGTGCATTTCCCATCCTTGCTCTTCGAACCTTTCAGGAATTGTTCCTCCAACCTTCTACATTCAGAGATTACAACTAATCTGGTGACAAGGGTTGCGATTCCCCTTGGTGTTGGGAACTTTATCATAGAATGGATGGTAGAGGGGATCGCCCTTAACTCTCTGATGCCCGATCGTCCTAGTATGATGTTGTAAGGAGAAGGGGATCTTATCACCGCAAATGTCATCACCGTTCGGCGATACAAACCATCATTTCCGAAACACACATTTAGGTCAATTTTTCCAAGAGGTTTAATTGCTTCACTTGAGAATCCCACCAGTGGTGTGTTCGTTTCTCTCAATCTTGCTTTAATTGTTGGGCACAAATTCTGGAAACAGTGTTCATACATTACCTCTACCGTCGCTCCTTGATCAACATAAATCCTCCTGACTGTGTATCCTTCGACATCCGCTTCGACTATCAATGGCTCTTCGGATACATCTCCGGGTAGGATGGGAGGGAAAGCTATAGGAACGTTCATCCAACCTTCCTCTTGATCGGCGGCTTTTCTTTTTCTGTCTTTTCCCCCACTGTACACCATATTTATGACTCTTCCTCTTCCGGGCTGATTGTCCCTTGGGGGATTTCGACCTCTCTGTCTTACGTCTTTTAAAAGATGGTCTAATTTACCAGTGTCCAAGGCTATCTTTAACTGTTCTTTGAGATGGTAGCAATCGTTGGTGAGAGGACCTTTCTCGCCATGGTAGTCACAGAATTTGTCAAAGTTTTCTCTCCTTGGTGCTCCCCTCAGAGGTGGTGGAGGTGGTAATTTCAACTGAAGCTCTATTGCTAGTATTTCTTTGGGTGGTTTTGAGAGGAGATTCAAATCTATCGGACGAGTATCATTCCTGAATGGTTTCTCCGGTATTCATTTCTGGGGTTATCTGCTTTTGTCGGATAGTAGGGGGTGTATTGGTTGCGAGGTCTCTGTTCTATCCTCCGGTCTCCTCTTCACATATCGGAGAATTTGGCGTTAGGAAACTTCGGTCTTGGTCTTTGGCGTGATGTATGATTCTGGCTCCATTATCCTCGCGGGAGCTCCGTGGTGTTGTAGGCTTCTTTGGAGCGTACAAAGTCATCTACTGTGGTCATCATCTCCGTCACGGTTTTTGGGATCTTGTCTGAGAAACGCTTTACCAACTCCGGGCATTTTCTCCCATTTATGAAGGATGATATCTGCATGATCTCCGGCACCCCCGGAATGTAACTGGCCTCGTCAGTCCACCTTTCCTTGAATTCTGGCAATGTTTCATTAGCTTTCCTTACGATTTTTGTGATTTCCATTGGATCCTTGAGACACTTCCTCCTAAGCGCGAATCTTTCCAAGAAACTCTCTCGGAGTTCCTCCCATCTATCAATATTGCCGTTGGGTAAACGGTCGAACCACCCACTCGTCGGTCCGTTCAATGTCTGCTGAAACATCCAGCACCACACTGGCATTTGCCACCCTCCGTGGTTAGCTGCTCCGGAAAAACGAATGACGTGATCATCTGGGTCTGAGGATCCATCGTAAAGCTTGATGTTCTTAGGTAGCTCATGTCTTGGACCTGCGAATTCTATGATTCGTCGGGTGAACGGGCATCTGGGGGCATCCTTGTAGAGTTTTTGCAAATCTTCCTCTACCCTTTTTCCCTTAAGATCTTTTTCTTTTTCTACCTCTCGGGTTGGTTCCTCAGTTTCATCACCAAAGTCGATTCGTATGGGCTTTAGAGGGCTGTTTCCTTTGGTGTTGTGTTCCTTTATCAAGGCTTTTAGTGATGTGATATGGCTTAGTATTTGTTCTTCTAGGTTAGGAGGGATGTCTCCGGAGGGTTTTTCGGTTGAGGGGCCCGCCATTTACTAGACTTGGTAGTTTGAATAGCGGTCCCACGGATGGCGCTAATTTGTTGAGGTAAAAATGTGTCTTCACCTAAACAAGCAAGTATCCTTGGCTAACCCTTAGCTTAGCTCTCGGATTAGGTCCTTCGGATCTGTTAACACAGAAAACACGCGTTACCCTCGCCTAGGGTTTTATCCCTAGACCAAGCTCCGGCGTGAGAATGTGTATAACGGTATTGTCAGAATTACTATGTGTAAAATAGGGTAAGAATGAGTTAACCTTTGATGCAGTAACTTTGGTCCTTTTATAGGTGAGGAGTCTTGTCCTTACCCGGGGGTCACGTAGGGTGATAGTGACTCTTTCGGGCGGCAGTTGACTTGCTCTTTCTACTTAGGTCAGGCGGGAGCTTGGCTTACTCTGTTTGGTCCCTGTCTAAATAAGGTCAGACATTCTGACTAAGATTCCTTTCCTTTATGTATAGTGGCCATGTAGTTGTTGTCTTGGGGGTTGTGTCCAACCCTTCGGCATGTGTTGACTATTGGCTCAGCTTTACTTGTTTTTAACTGGTTGTATGTTTATCCGAACGGTTTGGGCCCTTCGGCTACATTCGCCGGATACATACGCCAACAAGTGTTGCGATGATTGACACTCATGTAACTAAATAACTCAAGCTAGCAAAATGCATTTATTTTATATGTTTCCGGTGAGAATCAACTTATCGATAAGGTTTCTAAAATTGTTGATCTTAAATAATTGGTCTCAAGTAAAACTTATTTTTTGTTATTTGTAGGGGTCGAGCTCGAACTCAACTCGTTCAAGTTTTATAAAGCTTGAGCTCGAGCTCAACTCGGTTTGATCCTTGTGTTTTAAACTTGAGCTCGGCTTGTGGTATATAATACAAGCTCGAGCTCGGCTCGTTCATACGATGCACCAATAAAAATTAAAGCTTCGCTTCATTAATAAATGAGCCGCAATTTAGGCTCAGGCTCGAGCTCGGTTAGGCTCGGCTCATTCGAGCTTTTTACCGATTCGATCCCAAGCTTTTCACGAGCGGCTCAGCTCATTTCCACCCCTAGTTATTTGTATTATGACTTTGTAACATTGATCTCAACTAAAACCTATGTAGTATAAATATTGTTGTAGGTTGAAATTGGGAAACTATAAATAAATATAGGGATTCATAGAATAGCAATATATTTTTTTAAATGTTCCATTTTAGTACGTGTACTTTTTTTAAGTTGTAGAATAGCAATGTAATTTTTCAAAGTGTCATGTTTTTGTACATGTACTTTTTTTTAACTTTGTTTAAGTTGTAGAATAGCAATGTACTTTCCATAAGTGTTTCAATTCGGTACGTGGATGACGTATCAAATTGGAACACTTATGAAAAGTACATTGTTATTCTACAACTTAAACAAAGTAAAAAAAAAGTAACCAAATTGGAACACATTGAAAAAGTACACTCCTATTCTATAACTTAAAAAAAAATACACATTCCAAAACATGACACTTTGAAAAGTACATTCTATTCTACGACTTAATCCCATATCGCAAGTTAGCTAAAAAAAATTAATGAATTTAAAGTTGTAAAAAAATAGAAATCAGTTATTATTTTTTTCTTAAATTTTGTTTTTTGTCAGTGGATTACATTACTTGATCAGCTTGAACGATGTACTTCTCAACTTTTTTTACAAGTTTATTATAATAATAACAATTATTATTACTAGTTTAGAGTCTTGTGCACGCGTAACGTTTTGACATAAGTCACAACTAGTTAATATTTGTGTTTATATGTGTTATAACTCCGTGCATACGCGTATTTTTATATATAGAAGTTAATTTAAAGTAAGAACAATTTCTATCTAAAAAACTAAAGGCAATGTTTCATGTATTTATTTGCACATCTCAATAACCCGTGCTTCAACTTAATATTTATATCTTGGACGCTTACGAAGTGTTTAGGTGATAGATGAAATATATTATTCCCAAACAAATATATACAAGAGACATACTGCTAGACTTAGTGAATTTGGACATTCCCCAAAAACAACTAAGTTGTGAGAACAGACATACAACATCAATACTTGTATACAACAATCAAACTAGTTATCTAATGCAGATAACTAAGCTTTCACCTATTTCACAACTGCAAGCTGAGGATATCCCATCACTTCTGACTACATTTCCCTATTGTACCAGCAATCCTGCATCACCATTATGCAGCAGACCACCTCACATATGGCTGATACATGAAACTGATACAATAAGGCATCATTATCAGTTTTGAGATCACTCAGTGCATCTTACCAAGCATGGCTACATTTTCAGAGATATGGTCTCATCATAACTTTGAGTTCTCACCATATAGCAGATATAATCATCCCTATAAATATCCCACATTCGTTTAAAAATGCGCGCATCATTGCATTGCATTTAAGATTTCGCATCATGGTGCCTAATGCGAGGCCATCTCAAAATGCGCTCACGTTTAACCGCAATTTTCCGCATTTGTGTAATGCTAGCAACAGTCGCAATTGTCGCAATATGAAACTTAGGTAATTTTGAAAAAATTAAATCATTTTAAAGAAGATAAAATATTCAAGGACTTTGATAAATAGAAGTTTTTTAAATACGTACACAACAAACACAATAACAACATTCAAATTACCCTTCGGTCCATGATCATGCACCATTAACATGATTTGAAATCTCACAAACAATCTTCTTATTCCAGCTTCATGTTGCACAAGAGTTCATATTGCTCTTCTATCATACGTAATCATATATGTTAAATAATTGAGGTGGATATCAAATGTGTGATTCTAATTTGACTCAAATATTTAGTTCTAACTTTTGTTATTAATTTAGTTATGAATGAATTCAGATTGTTAGCTACATATATAACTTATGAGTATACCTTTAATACATTAAAACATCATGTCATCATGCATATGTATAGAATGGACTTTAATCGTTCACATTCAACCGCATTGACTGGTAACAAAAACAAGGATCCATGTAGGAATTATGGAATTCAAGATCCAAAATTAAAAGTAACTTTACATGTTCGTTATGTTCGAAAGTCACTAAATTAGGAGGTCTCGTTCAAAACAACATTTAGTGGGAATGGATCCACTAAGAAGAGAAAATAAAATAAGAAAAATGAGAAATGTTTGTAGTCACACATTTCAAATGAAGAAAGAGAATTTCATGGGAGATGCATTTTATTTTATAGGTGCATTTGAAATGTGTATTTGTGGTTACTTCTCATCTTTCTCATTCTACTTTTGATTCTCATTTGATCCTTACACAGAGGTTACAATGTTGTTTTTAAGTATTTTTTCATGACTTAGTGACTTATTTATTTTACAAATAGATTATTCGCCTAATTTTTATATCTTGATCACTTATTTGTAAATTTATTGCATTTACTTGGTACGTTATTTTATATACTACGTATAATTTTTTTTAATACAAAAGGCATCGGGTCTAAAATGCATTCGCATTTGCAACACGCATCACGCATCGGCCTTTTAAACCTTTAACGCATTTGATCGCAAAACACAATTTTAAACCAAATATCCCATAATACTGACTATATTTCCTTTTTGGACATAACACTCAGAACATGCTAAAATGCAGTTATCCACCTCACACAATAGTTATGCATAGTCCATGTCCAATCAAGCATCATCAATAAGTAGGATCACATAATGCTAAAAACCAAATATATCATAACCTGATGAAGAAATCTACCAATTCAATTCTTCTCCACTGTTTTTATTTTTCCTTTGAGACTTTTGAAGATTCACCAGGGTATACGAAGTTTTAGCATTACAATCAATTTAATAATAATAAGACTAAAATACACCGTTGGTCCCTAAACTTGGCAAAACGCACCGTAATGGGACAAAACTCGGCTCTATCATCGCCAGAGGTCCAAACCTTGGCCTTTTAATGCCAAAATCGTCCCTTGACCAGGATTGGCATTGTCAAACCTAATTTTCTGGATTTCCTTCGAGGGTATAATAGACCATTCACATTTTTTACCCAACCTTCAACCCAGGGACCAATTGTGAGTATGGCTACTAGCCGTTTCTTCCCTGATACGCTTGCATTTAATTTCGCGAGAACCAATACACCCACCCAACAAACAAATTTACCAATCATAATATACCATTATCTAGAAACGTTAAACTGAAAATCGAAATCAAGAATATAAATCCTCATTTCCAGAACTCAAAAGACCAACCCAACTTCTAACAAAACCATGTCGATCGATCGTATTAGCAACATGTCAGATGAAATGATCACTAACATTTTGAATCGGTTGCCTTTGTTAGAAGCGGTGAGAACCTCTAGTTTAGCGCGAAACTGGAGGTCTAAGTGGACTTTGCTCACCAATGTCATAGTTGATGAGGATTTCTTTTATTATTTAACATATGAGTTTGATGGGAGGCTTGTTACTAGATTCTTAAATCGGCTTATGGGTCCAATAAGAAAGTTTGTCTTCGCTGTAGAGCCAAGATCAATTATTGGAATAGACAACTTTCATTATGAAGAGATTCATGAGTGGCTCTTGTTTTTGGTGACCATGGAATTGAGGAGCGATTATTAAAAGCGGTATGGTGACCCGATTACGTTCCCAACCCAACTTTACTCTCGTAGTGAGTTGAAACATCCGTACTTCATGTTTGTGCTATGGCTACTTTGGAATATTTTCATGGCTTTCCAAATCTCTTGAGCTTAGAATTGATTCATGTCAATTTTATAAGCGGTCAGCTTTGGGACTTTATTCTTGGTTGTCCTCACTGAGTCTCTTAAAATGAATCGTCCTAGTACAAACGAGATGAGACTATGGGATATTGCAAAACTTAGGAATTTGAAGAAGTTACATTTGTCATTTAGTCGTTATAATGTTGTGACGACAATCACAACATCCGATATCTTTCACCTGACAAGAATTCAAAATCTTGAGACCCTTACATTGGATTTTGGTGATTGCACGGTAAGAACAATTTTAGTTTTACAACTTATAATTTTACAATGTTAAAGAGATGTGTAACAGTAATGAAGTTTAATCTTTAAAACTTGTTGTAGTTGATACATGAAGCTAATCCTAGGATGAAGGTGCCCTTTGTTTCCTGATTAACCTTAAGTCATTCGATGTCGATTTTGGGAATAGTGTTATGGTAGCGTTCACCATTGTAATGATTCGGTCATCTCCGAATTTGAAAATCTGGATACCGAGTAAGTGTAATCTTCAGTAATGCATATGTATCAAATAAACATTCCTAAATTGCCATGTTTGTGTATCTCAACACTATTTGATTTTTCGGTGCAAACACGCTTAGTGATCTACCTTTGCAAAAAATTTCCATTGTTGTGAGCGAAACACATTCACCATGGCCAACTACGACGGTAGTGTTTGAGCTTTTCCTAGAACAGAGCATGAAATAACTTTAATAAAGTGTATACTTGCGTGTTCCGGTCGCTAAAGACAATCAATATCAGGCAAATCGATAGGAGTCATGATGGGAATTGTTAATACAAATAAACCGTAAAAACGTTTATTAATATTTTGCGATCTCTTTGTGTTTTGTTGATAACAAATATAATGTTATCTTAAGTATAATTTAAGGATACATGTTATTTTGTAAAGCATTTACATATAGCCATTTAAATACAAAATGTAGTAATTAAGCATTTGTTGTAATAGTTTATTAGGATGGGTAAAACCATAACCCATGAACCATAACCCATGGATCTTAACCCATACCCAAGAAGACTAGATACAATGTATACTTAGATACATTGAATCTAAAGAAAACCCATGGACCAACCCATAACCCATGACCCATAACCAAAAACCCATGGGCGAAGGGCGTTCCACGGATCCCTAGGTTTACACTAGACGGATCCCAGTGGAAGGATCCGTGGGATCCGGGAACAGTGAAGAATTTTGCCTATAAATAGAGAGCCATTTCTTCATTCTAACTCACCCTCTTCTTACTAAATCTCTCATACACTCTCATTCTCTTCTAACATATAGATCACTTGATCTAGAGTTGTTCTTCTTTCTTTCTATTGTGATCCTCATATAGGTCCTTCTCAAGGCGAGATCATGAGCATTCTACAAGTCATCCAAGCAAGGGGTCCTTGATTGATTTGTCACTCCAATATTTACGTAGCAAAGATCTTGTATTTGATATTTCACATATTTGTTGTGTAATAGTCGTGTTGGTTTGGTCCACCGTGTTCTGGACTCGGTATCTAGCTTTGTACCGGAAAAGTGTAAGCAACGTTGTGAAGCTTCTCCGCCAAGTGAAGGAGTTTGTTGACATAGTGCTTGAACTCTCGAGTAGGTGACTTGGGGAGTGGAGTAGGGCGAGGAAGGTGTCCTTGTGGCGAACCACTATACATCGGTTGTGTCTTTTCTTTCCCTTTGCTTTACTTTATTTACTTGCTTTATCATTAGATCTATACTTTCTCTACATCCATAAGATCTCACATATTAACGAATCTAAAGTTTTGAAACTAACGTAAAATCGGCAAAACTATTCAACCCCCATTCTAGTTTTCCACAGAATGAAAATACCGTGAACAACTGGGGTTGGCTAGAAGTTTGTTGAAACTCCACCGAGATTCCCCACGTACCGGTAGATTTCTTTGACTGGTTGTAGTTTATGTTTGGGTTGAATACCCTATGACAATTAATGTTGCAAAATAGTTTTGGGAATTTGGTACATAAATTGTTTATATGGTTTGCTTAAAATTAGATTGTTCATATGTTGTTGTTTGTGCGTATTGTAGGTGATGAAAGTTTGACATTCGAAAGTTAAACTTTCATTTAGCATTTTAATTTGATTGTAGCAAGTAAAAATGCATTTCCAGTTTACTTTAGTTAGTCAATACTTGAAAATGGTGAATGGGTTAACTGTGAACAAGAGTCGTAATGTCAGAAGGATTGAAATCCTTTGGAAGATTAAGTGCAAAAGCCAGAATGGTATTTGAAGTTTGATGATAAGGATGGCTAGTGGAATGTTCAATAACATATAGAATGGTATTTGACTTTGTAAAGTCAATATTGCAAAACCATTACTCAATATTTGTTTTGGAGTTAATTGATAATTTGATATGTTATAGAAGTTTGACTTAACAAAGTCAAACTTCTAATGGTTTTACGTAAGTTGGCAACTCGAGGACCAATTGTGTATTCTAAAGTGATTATTGGGCGGAGTTTTAAGTATGACAACGGCAACCAAGACAAATTTAGGGACCGAGTGTGAAAAATAAGTAACTATTAGACCTTGACCGCCTCTTACCGGAGACGATATTAACTAGTGCACACCAAACGATAAACTCATCTACCACTTTTTCCACACACAAACAATTTTCCAATGATGATTTCCCATTTTAAACGAACTCATGGAGGTTCTTTGATTCACCAAATTTGAATGATCGTATGGCTATCTGGTTTGAACAAGAGGTGCCTAAGAAGGATTCGAAGAAGCTAGTTCTTGATGCATTCAAGATCTCAAGACAGGAATCATCAAGCGTGGGGAGTCGATAGAAGAATCAAGCTCGGGACCTCGTGGAATTGCGCTGATGTGTGGATCTGACCAAAATCCAATCGAGGCACAAAGCAACTTGCCCAACTCATACAAATTGTTGGTCAAACGGATGAAGGTATTCGTTCAACCAAGAGTTTGTTAAGAAAATGGTGAACATAATGCACGAATTTTGGGTTTTCCATGGGTAGATAAAGCGGTCTTTTGGGTGATAGTTTTGGGAATATAGGTTGCTAAAAGGGTATGTAAATTAGATTTGATGTAGTTGTTTATGATGTTTAATGAGACTTTATTAATGATAAAATATCATTTGGGTTATGTGTTGTTTAATCTGTTCTTGTATTGTGATATTTGGTGTATTTTAGTGTAATTAGTATCAACCAAACCAAACATCCCCTTATATCAGCAAAACCAAACAACCCCTTGTATCAGCAAAACTTTAATCAACAAAACCAAACACCCCTTTGTATCAGCAAAAGCAAAAGCAATGGTTTAAAAAGATGTGGTGAAAATGCAAATAGTTTAGCACAATATCATAATGTATCACCAAACATCCCCTTGTATCAGTTAAACCAAACAACCCCTTTTATCAGCAAAAGTTGTTACAGCAAAACCAAACACCCCCGTATCAGCAAAATTAGAGGCAGTGGTTTAAAAATACGGGTTGAAAATTCAAACGCTTTAGCAGTAAACAACAATGTATTAACAATGGTGTATTGTAACATCTTGAATTTTGACTTACCCAAGTCAAAGAAACTTATGAAAGGCAACAAATTGTAACTTACTATTGTGGTATGACTTGGGTAAGTCAAACCTATTAAGAAATGCAAAACGATTTCAAACACAATTACTTAAATAAGAACCCAATTTTTTATTCATCGATTTCATGTTCTCAAGAACTACAAATGTTTACTATCATCTAAACATACACTTAGCTAGACGCACAACTCTCCCTATCATCATTTTCCTTCTTTTCCTTCCTTTCCTTAAGATATTTAAACAATATTTCCATTTTTAATCCTTTCTCCCAAATCGTTAAACTTTGATAACAAGATGTCAAGATCTTCCTTCTCCTTCTTAACACCCAAACCCTTTTCATTTGGGCAGTCTGCTTTCCTCAACGAACTCAACAAAGCCTTCCCCTTATCGTTTTGTGCCATTATTGTTTTTTTTTTGTTTTTTTTTTGGGTAGAATGCGTGTTGATTGTATTTTAGGGTTCAATGTTGGTCGTAGCCGATACATATATGGTTGAAGGTTGGGTTACATTTTAACTAGGTTGGGTCAAAAATGTGAATGGTCTATTATACCCTCGAAGGAAATCCAGAAAATTAGGTTTGACTATGCCAATCTTGGTCAAGGGACAATTTTGGCATTTAAAGGCCAAGGTTTGGACCTCTGGCGATGATAGAGCCGAGTTTTGTCCCATTACGATGCGTTTTGCCAAGTTTAGGGACCAACGGTGTATTTTAGTCTAATAATAATTGATTTATGTGTTGATAAGACAGGTCATCGCTCTTGACGCAGATGGTATGGTCGATTTTGTGCTCAGTCGTATGATTGAGGCCGACAACAGTAAACGCGTCAAGTATGAGGCTAAATCGTGGATATTGGATACGGGTTTCTCCCTTCTCATTCTCTTCTTTTAGGAAACTTGAAAGGATCTGATGACCTTATCGTCGAATCCGAGAATTCTCGGTGACTTAAGATATTGGAGACGTCGTCTTCTTTTATATTTTTAGTAGGATTAGCTTTTCTATAAATAAAGGGTGGGGCTAGTTAGTATCTGTAATAATAATAATAATAATAATAATAATAATAATAATAATAATAATAATTTTTTATAAGTTTAAAGTATATGTGGTATTTGTTAAATTTATAAATTTACTAAAAATTACAGAAATGAAGTATTTTACACTTAAGTAAATAAACAATTTAGGATTAGCTCTTTTGGAAAGATTAGAATGTAAATTATATTAACCAATCAAAATATAACGTTATTTTATATTTAAGTCAAAAGGTAAAGAAGAAGAAAAAAAAAAAAAAAAAAAAAACTCCCAATGCCATGTGTGAAAATCAATCGAGGTCCAATTTGGTTTTGTGAAACACAGATTTTGCAAAATTGATAGTAAAGGAGTGTTAGCTTTTATTGTATAAAAGATTAGGAATAATCATATAGAAATGCAGATAACTTGTCAATTTTTCTAATTCGTGTAGCCTTTTTTTTTTTGTAATTTTATAAATATTACTTTTGAATTCTGTTTATGGTGAGTATTTTGTTATCATTTTACCCATCTTTTATCAATAAAAGTGTTAATAGAATGAAAGATAAAATGTTAATAAAATACACACAATAGACGAAATTTAAAAGTATGATTTTATAAAAACATAAGAAGAAGAATATTTCACCGCTCTATAAAGATTGACAAAGTTAGCTTTACATTTTTGATAATAACCTCAAAAGTTTATTATTATTTTTAGAAATAACATGTATAATTTACAAATTTGTTATCACGTTTGAGCAGCTCTTTACAAGTTGTAGTAGGTCTAATATCTTTGATTTCAAGACTAAGCAAACTTGGTAGAAAATCTCTTTCATTAGTAGATAACCAATTGTTACATATAGAAGCAACCTTTTTTAACCACTCCAAAAACGACTTCACGAACTTAATTAACCAACGAAAAGCTAATTGGCTAGAAACAATATAAACCCAAATAAATAATTTGGTCAAACACCAAATAATTCCAGCCAACCATTGCTACCCATCGTAATCTTAGACAAGAAAATATCACCTATATTAATTCCATGTTTTAGATTGTCATGCACGCTATAGACTCTTTGATCTTAGGTAAGTTGTTCTTCCTAATTATCATACCCACATATATAATCATCTCCTTATATTTTATATATCTAAACAACAAGAATGATGTTAAATCAAGCTTACCATATTTTACTAGTTATCTTCCTTTCATTAACAACAACATCAATTTCATATCCAAACTATGCTAAGCCAGGCTGCAATGATAGGTGTGGCAACGTGAGGATTCCATACCCTTTTGGAATCGGAGCAAACTGTTCTGTCAATGAATGGTACATCGTTGAATGCAACTCCTCGACACCATATCTATCTGCACTCAACCACCACCTTGAAGTGTTGGGAGTTGACTTGGAAAATCAAACAATCGTGGTCAATATGCCAAAGTTCTCTGAATACTTTCAGACCAAGAAAGTTGATCTTGGTAAGAGTCCGTTCCTGTTACTTGAATCATACAATAAGGCCATGGATGATCCAATGTCACTACTGTGGACGCTATCAGACCGTGACAAAGATCAAGTAAGTTGTTGCGATAATTATAATCCAAGAGGATATAGACGCAAAGTGCATATAGGAAATGGTACTTCCATGGATAGTTGGAAATGTGCCTATTATGAGTTTTATGAAGGAACTCCTTATTTAAGAGATGGATGCGAAGGTATGTAATTTTATATATAACTACTGTTTATTTGTTTGTTTTAGAGTTCTAACATGGACATCTCTAGTATAGACTATCCTACAGTTACGGAAGAGTGTGCAAGGTGCGAGGACAGTGATGGTTACTGTCACTATGATACCATATATGACGTTGACGGCTTAGTTTACAGTCAGAACTTTACTTGTGGTTTTTATGGAGATTACAATACCGATGAAAGCAGATCAAGCAAACCATCCATGGGTGTTCTAATAGGTAACTTTTCTAGTCTATAATTGACTTTTACGTATGTTAGCTATATTCTGGGCGAATTGTTAAAGTTTCTGTAACAAATACAGAACTCTTAGCCTAGCTAAGCAGATTTTATATGGACCAAATTACTTGGAAATGGCTATTTGATTTGAGAATTTCCATTTTGTATTGGTCTTCATTCAGGTGTTGGCATAAGTGTGGGGTCACTTTTTCTTGCAGCAATCATCTATGCATCCTACAAACTAATCAAGAAAACGAGAACCAGAAGGCGGAGAGAGAGTTTTTCTAAACACACTAATGATACTTTACTTTTAAAGCAACAAGAAGAAGCCAACCCGTCTGTTGTTGATCAAATGTCACTTTTCATATCATGTGAGGGAGAAGGCCATCGACTACTTTATCCAATATAGAATTCTCCCTAGGAGGTCAATGTACAGTCTGCAAACAAGTCCGTTCTTGAGTGTGTGCGATCGTAAATGAACTGGTTGTATATAATACAGCTAAACATATAGCCAAAAAAAAATGTCGATCCAATATGATCTACCTCTGGTTGGTTCATAGTCTGCATATGCAGGGGAGCTGTTCTTATTCATTATTAGGTTTGACCAATTTCTAAACCATGAATATTTTTATTAGTTTATATAAACTTTGGATCGGACAAATTGGATTAACTGGATTATATGGTCTAGCTAAATTCTTGCTGCAAAGGTCTCGAGGATACGTTGAAACATATAGTGTGGGATTGAAGGAAACAACTGTCAATGAAAATATGAGATTTATTACTATTTTTAGTTTATCAAACATCATTGCTACAGTATTTCTTTTGCTAATGTACAATGTCAAGGAACAGTTAAACATCATTGCTACAATATTTTCTAGGCTTGTTTTTCCGTTTTTGGGCCTCATCTTTTATATAATAAAGGAATTACATCATTTCAGAGTGTCTTTGAAAACTCATTCTTTATGAGGACCAATAAGAAAGCTCAATTTTGCCACCTAATCAAAATCGAGCAATATGACGTGGCAATTAAAAGTCAAAATTGAATCCAATTTGGTCAACATTAAACAAAAACGCCCAACAAAAGTGATTTATAAAAAACGACAAACACATGGGTTAGAAAGCAATTGTTTAATTATCAAAGTTGCAATTGTAACTTCTTAAAAAACAAACCGGAAAGAAGGTTACATCCACAAAACGAAAACCTAAAATCATAAAGACCAAAAGGCATAACAATTACCAGACATAACAATCGCATCCATCTTCTATAACCTTAATCAATCCCTACCTTACCAAAATCAAAGCGATTGGAGAATCAAAATCGAATATTAAAATCTAAGAATTCGTATTTATTGTGAAACAACGGATAAAAAATCGATTGAAGGTACGGTTTTGGTTTGTATTTTTTTTTAATTCTCTTCGATTGTTGGATTAATTAAACTTTGATCATAAATTTGGCAATTTTAAGCTTAAAACGTATTAATCATCGAGATAGGTTTTTTTTTTTTTTTTTTTAATTATCTTTGGTGTTGTTTAGTTGATAAAGTTTTTTTGTTAAATTTGACTTTGTGTTTTGTTGAAGTTTTGCTTTTATGGGTCTTTTGTATTGTTTAGTTGATAAAGTCGTGAACTTTGTTGATTTTAATCGTGATTATGTTTGAAATTTTGATTCCTATAGCGTTCGAGCATATTAAAGGGCCAAAGGGTGATTGGTATGCTTTCGTATGTGTTATTTCTTATAATGCCATGTTCGTTCTTGAAAGTGGTAGCTACTCGGAAATGCTTAATCTGGGTTTTTACATACCGACATAGATATATAATGGAAGGACAAAAACAAAATAATCCAAGTTAACACAAAAACCATCTTAACCCAACACCAACTGAAAATTTCTGCACATTTTGGACAAAGTAGTATGACTCATAGGTGACACTATAGATTTTTTGTGTTTATCTTTGAAAAAAGTAAAGTTTTAATCGACACACATTATGTTTCTATATTAAACAAAATAAGATAGTGAGAAGAATTATGGATATTGATGATATCAAGTAAGAATCTTCCTCTATTAATAGTTGTAAATGGAGTTTGTATAAATCAATATAGTGTTTTTGTGTATTTGAAGTTAAACTAATATGTTGTCAAGTGAGTTTCGACATGTTTCCATAGGTCTTGGATGCAAACTCTATAAGATTTGACACAGAGATTCAATGGCGTACAAGAAATTTATTTTGTTTAAAAAAACAAATTGGGTGTAACAATTTACAATTATAAACTCATTATATGGTGGCTATCTGAATTGCAAAGAAACCTCACGTCGAATATTTACTCTATGGGTAAATTGCGTATCTTTATAAAGGACTCTTTGATTGGGACATAATGGAGTGTTGTTCTTCATATGATGTGGGGAATGCTTATATATCACGCTTGAAAAAATATAATGTGTTGCAAAAGTAACCGTTATGTGCCTTCTAATAGAATTTGAATCATTAAACACGGCATTGTAACACTAATCTTTAGAATTTGAATTTGATTTGCATTTTAAATCATTTAATATTAACCTTGGGGTGGTTATAAAAAAAAGATATTATTCGGCCTTTGTGTGTAAATGCTTAGTCCATATAACTGTCATGTAGATGCTAGAACCTAGAAGAAAAAAACATAATAAGAACTATAATCAATAAATTAATCTCATAGATACTTAAGGGGACTTCAATTGCAAGGGCAGGCTACTCAAATTTGCAGGAAGCAACATGATCATGGTGTCATGGTATGTAGATTATATATTTTGAGTATAGTGTATTATCTATTTGACGTCTTAGATGAAATACACATATGGAGCATATTTTGATTTGTAGTGCACCTTAAGAAATATCCTAACAACACAGTTCCATGGGTTGTGAAGTGAAATGACTTATAATTATCTTGATGCTAAGAGTATATGAGTGGTTTAGACATGCAACTGCATGACACACAAGTCTTAGCATAAAAAAATGTATATCATTATACTTGATCTGAAGTTTCAAAGTGATAATATAAGTTGTGAGATTGGGAGATTCAATAAAAAGGAAAGTGGTATGAAAGAACATAGTCTTCATAGGATGTCAAAAGGGTACTCATGTTTAACACACAAGAGTCTTCCTTTAAGTAGCATATATAAGGAAATTGGAAATCTTGCCTATTAAGTCACCCATTAAATATTTCTATGTTAAGGTGCATAATTTTCTTTTTTGTATCAGTTTTTGTTGGTTTACTTATATGCCCTTAGTTTCATACTGATAGTTTTCATTTTCTTTTGGCAGGACCTGATACGCAATTGAAGTAGATAGTGATGGTGTGTGGAGCGTTGGTTGTGGCAAGGTATTTAGTACATTTGTTCACATTGTTGTTTTATAAAATCATGTAGCAAATTCATAATCTTTACAGGGATATGCATGTTTCATTAGTTTAGTAATTCCTTCATACAATATTTTGGTTATTAATGTATAATTTTTCTAGACATAAAAGTATATTTTGACTATCTGTCTAGCGTTCTTGGGCCATTATATTTCATGGTGGCATGCACAACGACACATGCTTTTGGAATCAACTTATATAATTTAATAGTGTTTGGGATTGATTTCACTGCTTAATTTATGGGTATTTGGGAGTGTTTCGACTGCTGAATTTATGGGTTTTTAGGACTATTTTCACCGCTGAATAAAGGGGTGTTTAGGATTGTTTTTGTTTGAGAATCAGTTAGTTAATAGAGGGAGTTTGGGACCGTTTTTTTGGGTATTTTGGCCGTTTATTTATTAATGTATTGTAAACATTTTCCTATGTTTTAAAAAAGTTTCGGCTTGACTTTAGCATTTTTGGTGATTGACACGTTAATTGAAAATAAGATTAAGGGGTGTTTGGGTATGCTCATTTAAAGGGATTTGAGGTGAAATTGTGATGGTTCAAAGTGTGATAACAAAATGCTAAAATTGTTACAGTTCAGTATTTTGAACAAAGATGTGCCTGCAACAGAATATGGATGAACCATGTACACCATTCGGCGAAGAATCAGGACTTTGCTCATGAGAATGGAAAAGAGATATAATTAGTTCATTATTTCGGTCTTTACTCTATATATAATGATACGCTTAAACTTATGTCACTACCATCGTGACTTGATAGCGATGAAGACAAACTTTGGCGGTTGTAGTCATGGTTTAAGAATCATTCGTATGTTTTGTTGGTTGGCGGGAGCGTGGAAACTAAGCTACGAAAAGGAGATCATCACGGTGAAAGGAATTATGGAATAGTTAGTGGAAAACTTAGAAATCCAAGTATGTTTCCATCTCCATAGTTTTAGTGTAGCATGTGTTATTTACCGTAGTAAGTCATATTTTCGACCTTGATACTACTTATGATAATGATGAACATAATGATAAGTAACATTATGTTCATCATAAAATAAGCTCATTATCTTGCATAACATTAGTTTGATAAAAAAACAAACTAATGTACCTTTGACTTCTACGGCCCCACAAGCTAAACATTAGCTTAATAGCGAAATCTAATGATAAGGTCAGTTAAAAAATGTATGAACATAATGAAGTGTAAGAACTTTCAAGAACTTTTCAATGACCATGGAAGGTTTGTAGCAAACTGTAATAAGTTGCTGGTGTTTAACTGTAACATAAAGACGTAATTTACAGCCATATTGAGTTGGAAGATAGCCCAAACTCAGGCATTCGTAAGCATAGAAGTTGAATTGCTGCGTGAGGTTAAAAAAACATAAATTACAGCAAGCCACATTCCTCCCTTAAACTTCCACCGTATGATTTAGTGATAGCTACATCTGTTTCTTCTAAGCATAACAATCAACATAAGCATCATTCTAACCGTGTATCTAATATCCTCTTTGCCAGGTTGATACAGTGGCATATCATGTCTCTGTCGACGTATATCCAAACGGTATGAATGTTCTCTTTCTCTTCTCGGGCATTGGTGGTGATGAGGTTGCTCTCCATGCTCGTGGATTCCTTTAAAAATGGTCTCGAGTCAATATTTCGAGGCCAACCGAGATTATCATGAGGAGTCGGTGGCGGCAAAGAATGACCAAAGGGCAATCTTGAACACTTGGATGATGTTCAAAATTAGACCCGCACAAACTTGGAAAAAATGATAACATATATTGCGGGTTTGATATTATTATTGGTGGCAATCCATGCAACAATATGACAGTCAGATCAAGATAAATAGAGGCGGACTTGAAGGTGAACAATCGTCATTGTTTTACGATTATTTCCGTATCCTAGACACACCAAGATCATAATGAATGTACACAACTAATTATAAGTATGGTAAAGGGTCGAAACATGGTTGATGCTTCAATCAGATATATGTTTACATCTCCATGGCCCTTCATTTTTTGGAAACAATTTAGATCAAGACTCGGTAGCAATAAATATACGGAATTCGAACAAATGACTTTGGGGTATGGAGACTAGGGTCTGAACTTTATGTATAGATAATTATAATGTTTGCAGATATTATGGTAAATGCTATGGAATTGTTATCCATCTGATTGTTAACTTGCTACTGCATTAGGTTTGTAGTTTGTTTGTTGTTCAAAGAACGTTTTATGTTTATGAGTTCCAATGAGTAGTTTTTAGTAGTGTCCCCATGTTCAAACTGTTTAGGTGCACTCTAATTCACCAACAATGCAAATGCTAATGAATGTGTTGGCCAATATGCCCAAGTGCATTGTTTATTCCTTGAATGCTGATTCAAATTACACCGATCCAAATAACAATATAACATGGATCCTAGATGACAAGTGGTACGACATATGATCATGCTCAATTCTTTTGTAAAATACATGGAAGAAAATGGTACTACAAGTTGCCAACAAAAAGGGTCGTGATTATATTGCAAGGGGTATGATATGTAGTGTGGTCTCTTTTTGATATTTTTACCTTATCCCCAAGTAACCTATCTCCATCACTCCATGTATAATATCATGTGCTATCTGGTAGCATTTTAAGACAAAACATAATGCTAATTTTTCTAATTCTGATGGAATTGTTTCAAAAATTTATGTTATGTATTGTGCTGGTACATTAATCTTCGATTGTTTACGAAGAAATAAAAAACTACAATGATTAACCACAATTGTCGCAAATATGATAAGAGAGGATCAGAATATATATCGTATATTTTAGCTAACCACACGCCAAAAAGCAACCAAACGATGTGAGAATAAAAATGTCATCCGCTTCTTTATATATCTGAAATAAAAGATATATGAATGTATTTGTACCAAGTATAATTGTACATCTACATTTTTATTTCATAACTCTTTGGATACTCGACGTATGCGAAGACATTGGTGTCGATGACATTGGTCATCGCTTTGACATGGAAAAGGTTGGACCGGTAACCAACGATAGGTTTTAATGTTACATGTAAAACAATGACTTTTTTTTATTTTTTATTTTTTTTATTTTTTTTTAACTCATATTAGTTAACTTTTTATCATTTTGATTCCCATGGTTTCTTTCAAAATACTTATAAATAGGATGCTTATTAAACTAAATGCTTTGAATTAATACATTTTAAGACAATATATTCGGTATTTATACATGATAAAAACCTTATCTCAAAATCCCGTACGTGCACGAATATTATAAAATAGTAAAGGTTGATGGTGAGTGATTTGGATTTTGGTGTATGTCTTAATTATTAAAAACAATTATAAGGAATAACCAATGGTCATATAAAACTCTTTCGAATTCAAGTGACCAAAAGGGTAACACAAAAACACAAACTAATGTAACCAAACTTGAATTATGATCATTACTAACTTTCCACGCACGTTAAGAATCATCTATGAAATATTGACGAAGACTCTTTCTCTAAATACCAATTATAACATGACTAGAACAAATTTTACTACATAGTATTTTGCTTGAATAACGAAAGATAACTTGCAGTCCAAATTCATTATCTAAAAATAGTAAATATATAAAAACATATGTACATAATATTTCCTTTTTTTAATCAAGCAAGTAAAACTATTTAGAACATGTTGATATTAATGCTCAAATAATTCATGCTTACAAATTGATTCATACATAGTCATAACCGTTAGTTTTGGTAATATAATATTATAATTTAGGTTCTTTATATTGATTCAACAATAGCCTAACTTTACAAATAATGATTTCACGGATTGACAAACCAAAAAATATGGATAATTATATAAAACAAACAAGATACAATTTATGAAAAATAAATATACATCAGTTAAAAACAAACTAATAATAATAAGATAAATACAATAATTGAGGGTCTTTAGGCATAATTAAAAAGTAGTGTTTGTTCAAAACAATAATTACACAAACAAAACGTATTCTACATATTCTATACGCACTTGGACTTGGATATGTAATCAAGAATATCTATTGGGCTTTTTTAATTTTTTTTTTAAATATGTGGATTTTAATAAACCATGTACATATTGTATTAGAATGTATTTCCTCAAGACATTAATTATGAAATTTTAGTATGAACTGTTTTAGTCTAATACTGGTTATGTTATACTTCATTTAGAATTAATTCCAACATAAAAAATAAACTATACACAACCCTTTTTAAATAACCCCGTGCATGCACGGGTATTATAACTAGTTTGTAGTAGTAGTAATTACTTTATTCTTTGGAGAGGCTCTTCAAAGAATGAGGGACTCTTGGTGGTTATAAACCCACAACAAGGTAAAGATAATCAATAGCCTAAATAATTACCAATGAATGGTTACCGGATATCACTTGAAATCGTGTATCACTTTCCAGAGTAAACTATTCGACCCTAATACCTGAGTATCACGAATATCTATTTGGGATAAGACCAAATGTGTGTTAATGATTTAGGCACAAATCAATAACCCTTACGCGTCCAAGTGTTTATGTTTTCTGTATCTCTTCATGCATGATATGATTTCCTATTTATAGGAAAATACTCATAGTTAGTCAAATATAATTATGAGGATTAATCGGCTCATTAATCGCCTCATAATTATCCTCATTATAGCTAATAGTAGTTGCATGATCAATTAAACGTGGTCATTAATAACTGCCACTTGAATATGTCAAAGCTGTTACAAGTTAGTTATGATTCAGTCACAGCTTCTTGTTAAACTTACTAATGAGATAGTCCGTGAGAGGGTTGCTCACTGAGTGTGCTCACAGAGAAGTTCACTCACTAAAGACATAAACTATCTGTTGACTCCACTCCCTGACGAGATCCATTAGCTTATGAGTACCAAGCCAAACTCATCAGCCTGATGAATACCGTTCAGTCCATAGTGTCACTCAGTGAACTTCATCAGAGACTGAAACATACTTTACCACTAAAAGAGTCAGGGTGTTCAGGGACCTTATGGGTATACACTCCGTACCTCCTAACCCATTACCAGGTGTGAACCAATCCCACAAGTGCGCTAAATTTTCCAAGAGGGACAACCCTCTCTACAAACACATGTTAGTTGAAGGATGGTGGCAGTCAAGACATCAAAGCTAGATAGCTGATGAAAGCCAAATAGAGCAGTTCATTAAGTAGGTGCTGATTCTTTCCCAGGCTCTGCTTGTTCCCACTTTATTTGAATATGAGATTACGAATCACCAGAATAAGTTTTTGTTCTCATGTTTCACCAGAAAATGTTTTCATTTAATAGAAGAATTTGGTACAGAACTTATATCATGCCCTTTTTTTATATAAAGAAGATTAATTACAATTGATATTCTCAAGGCTTTTGCGTCATGATCATTCCTCATATATCATGGTCCTAAAAGATCGGATGCGCTCATTATTCTTGGGTACTATAGTTCTAGTATTTCAAATCTATTTACAACTTTTCTTGTCACGATTGAGTAGCTAGTCTCTACCCAATATAAACGCCGTTTACTATTGCAACATAAAAAAAATAAAATAAAGTAACGCCCAATACCGTCTTTCACGGTGTATGGGGGAGGTTAAGACGTAGACAGCCATATCCCTACCTAAGGTAGAGAGGCTGCTTCCGGTTCTACCAAAGGTAGAAAAGGACCTCCGGCCTTGCTAGGGGTGAGGATCGAACCCTTGACCTCTGTCTCCAGAGGCAAGGGTGTTAACCACTTGATCCAACCTGCTCTTTAAAATTAATTAGAATAAGCTAAAACAACATAGAATAAGCTAAAACAACAGTCCATTTGTTCTTAAATATATATTTTGTCTGCATGCCTATACTGATTTAGAAGCAACACGCTTTTTTACCGCTAAAAGAAATTACAGATTTAACCGATTTATTAGAGAAATTTTTAGTTTATTGGTTAGAAACAATATAAATCCTAAGAACACTTCCAAGGGACAAGGACACTTGAAATATTATCTTTTGAAGTAGTTCCACCACCATAAAAATACAACCAATAATCCTGACCATCGTAACCTTTTTTTGTTTTTTTTTCCGAAACAAGACCATCGTAATTAATCTTAAGAGTAGAAAAAGTATCCCCTCTATTACTTCCAAAGTTTCGGATTATCATGCAGCTACGGGTAATTTCTCACCACACAACTCCAACTAATCAATCATAGCCACCATTATAAGCCTAAACACCTCAATCCATACACTTTCTATCTTAGCAAACATGAAGTTACTTCAAGCTTACCATATTTTACTAGTTACCTTCCTCTCATTAACAGCAATATCAATAGCAGTGTCAAAGTTCGCTAAGCCAGGGTGCAATGATATGTGTGGGAAAGTGAGGATTCCGTATCCTTTTGGAATTGGAGCAAACTGCTCTGTCAACAAATGGTACACAATTGATTGCAACTCCTTGACGCCATATCTGTCTGCACTCAACAACCTGGAGGTTGTGGGTGTTGACTTGGAAAATCAGACAATCAGTGTAAATATGCAAAAGCTCTCTGCATGCAGTCAGTCGACCAAGAGCGTGGATCTTGGTAATAGCCCCTTTTTGTATTCCAAATCACACAATAAATTTGTTATGGAGGGGTGTGGTAATGGTGTCATCTTGGGTGATCATGGAAGTGTGCTTATTGGGTGTTCCACAACTTGTAGCAATCACACTACTACTAGTACTGCTGTTACCATAGATAAAAACAACACATGTTTTGGCATCAATTGCTGCGAAACAACAATTCCTCATTATCTAAATTCGTACAGCGTGAATCTCACAGGTTTGGAAAGGCTGGGTGGAGATAGAGCTTGTGGATCTGCCTTCTTGGTGGATAAAAATTCGTATGATGAAGTAATGTTTTCTGGTAAGTCTTTTATCCCGACATCACTTCTCTGGACAGTTGATTACAAACAACTAAGTTGCTGCAAGGAATATATGGAGGATAGACGCACAGTGGATCTAGGTAATGGTACTTCAGTAGACACCTCGAAATGCAGTTATTACTATCCATTAGACGGAAACCCTTATTTATTGGATGGTTGCAAAGGTATGTAGTAAGTATTTGTTTTTATGCGTTTTTTCCAGCATAGTATTTGTTTTTTTAACATGGAACCTTCCATCTCTTGTAGTACGTCCTTTTGATTATGATACGGAAGAGTGTGCAAGGTGCATGGCTAATGGAAGTCGTTACTCATGTGATTATGAAAGGATAAATGACATTGATGGCTTATTTAACAAATGGAACTTCACTTGTTATACTTCTAGTGATCATCATGGCAGCCTGTACTACTTGGCTCCTGTTATAGGTAACCCCTGTTAATACTCCATTTTCACTCTATCTTGGTAGGGTGAGCGCGGTATAGTTGGTTTTTACACATCCATAACCAAACTGATTAGTTTTTGTTTGTACGGTTTTTGGTTTTATAACGGGCTTTTCCTTGGTTTCCCGATTATATTTGGACTTTGCAAACTCGACCCAATAAATGTTATTTGTCTTTGATTTTTGCTAATCGTAAGTCCAGTTATGCCACCCCAACAACATTATAAAAATTAAAACTAACCATTTAGTAGGCTTGTGAGTTGTGACTATCATCACTAAAATATGAGGTCTAAAATTCAATTCTTGTTAGGAGTAAATAACTTTGAACTAGTCACGTCAACCTCCTTATACAAAAGGTGTTTTATCTGTTTGAATTTGTGTGACGATAGATTTAAACCTCGTGGATTAGTCGATCAAAAAGTTAAAAACCATAATTAATTATAAAAAATAAAAAATAAAAATAAAGCTAACAAATATAACTAAACAGCTTTATATGCCCAATAAGTTGCAAGATCACGAATCCAATAATATTTAGGTCATGTTTGTTATTTTTACTAAAGGGTTTTGAATCTTAAAGTCTATAGTTTAGTTTAAGTTATGATAGAAATAAAAGGAAAATAAGAATAATAAAAATAATCATAAATACATTTCGGATTTATTATATAATAAAAGATTTAACCCCATAAATTTCTTTCTTTTTATTTAAAACGTGTTACTAAAAGTTTTTCTCATTAAATTTTCTTCTCACAATATCTCTTCCCAACAAATATATACCAAAAAATTCTACACCAACCACAAATCATAACTCCCAACCATATACAAATCAAACACACTCTTAAAATTGCAAGATTACAACTCCCAAGTCCACGTCCAGCGTCCCTCATGTTAGATACTCATATAAAATTAATTTATCTACTGTAATTATTTTGTAACATTATGTTAAATTTATGTAATTAAATAAGTTTGATTCGGTTATTATTGCTTTTTTCCATCCAAACTGAATCCGGAATGAAAATTTCAAACTAAACCGCCAGTTCTTAGTTTCGGTTGATTTAGAGCCTGTTTGGTTTGTTGTTAGGAATTACAATGGGTATTGGATTTAGTATAAGGTAGAATGACAATGTATATGAAAAAGTTTATCATTATGATTGTTTATGTTTGGTTGATAAAATATGGAATGAAAAAGTGTATAAATATTTGAATTTTGTAGTGGAAAAGAGAGGCTCATGAATGGATTTCATGACATCAAATCGGTGTGTAATGAATCTATGATTATGATATCCCATTTCATTTCCGTGCCCACTAAACAAACACCATTAATCATAATGAAATCCATAGATCCATTCCGATAAGATAACAAACGCACCCTTACATTTTGTTCGGGTTTGACTTTACTTATAGAGGAATTGCATATCATATATATCTCTCAAAATATCAAAATTGCGTATATATTCAACTTAAATATATAATTACATATATATATTTCAAAAGCTCAAAATTACATATATATCCAACTTAAACTTATAATTGCATATGTATCTTTCTTATATGTCATATTTTATCCAAATCACTATTTAATATAAATTTACAACTCTAAATTACATGAAAACTATAATTATTAAAAAAATAGTTTTTTAAATTATTTTTCTTGTACTAATATATCCTGTTATAAACATATTGTATCTATTATATACATGTATAACAATCATAATATTTATGATGAGTTTATTACATGTATTTGTATTATATACAAGATAAGGTGATTTTTTTAGAGGTTAAATATTGTCTTGATATATTGTTTTTGGTCATCTAGTTCATTTTAAACCTGAAAACATCGTACCTTTGAAACAGATGTTGTATTTGCTATTTATAAAATTATAATTATCTTAATTTAGAGTTTAAAATAATATTAAAAATTATTTTAATATATGACATATTAAAGGTTTAGAAATGATATATATATGCAATTACGAAGGTTTGGAAAGGATATATATGCAATTACAAAAGTTTAGAAAGGATATACATGCGGTTAATAGTTTATGTTGGATATATATGTAATTTTGAGATTTTGAGATGGTATATATGCAATTATAAATTTAAGTTTGATATATACACCATTTTAAGCTTTATATATATATATATATATATATATATATATATATATATATATATATATATATATATATATATATATAGGGTAGGGTCTTTTCGAGAACTCAAAAGGTCGAGAACTCATGCGAACCGCGATCAACCAATAAGATTTTTTTGCATGTATATTTTTATTATTTAATTCAAAGGGCATATTAGTAAATTATAGTGTTATTTAATTTGAAAATTAATTAATTAGCATATTATTTTTAAGAAGTTCCTGGATCGTAGAAATCATTTTTTTTTTTTTTTTTTTTTGATTTTTATTTTCATATTGAAATTTTTTCTTTTTTTTTGTTTTTAAAGCACCGATCATAAGTCACTTTAGGAGTGCACATGTATTTATTCACAAACTTGCCAATTAACTTTGAGCGTCAATTTTTAGAAAAATAAATAAATAAATAAATCATTGATAGTGACATAAAACTTGCGGAATAGTACAATGATAATTTTATAAATAATTGAACCCAATTACAGTATACACACATCTCATACGTATATTCTTTTGCTACAAGATACAATTTTAAGGTTTGCATTTATGCAATCATGTTCATCGAACATAAGTGATTTTATAGTATGCATAAATGTCCTAACAATTATCAATATGCAATTGTGCAACATCATCGTCTTCATGTTAGTGAGACAAATACATGGGCATTCGTTGTCATTTCTTCGCGAGATACACTCGTCTTGAAATATACACAAGTGTAGCATTCTTCTTCATCCTCCTTGCCAACCCAATGAAAACTATATAGATTTGACAACTATGAGTTAACATAAACTAGCCTAGTGCAGATGTGCTTGTATTATCATGTCAAATAATGAGAAAAATACATGTGCATTCATTTGTCAAATTATAAAAAAGAAAAACTATAACAATGAGAAAAATACATGTGCATTCGTTTGTCAAATTATAACAAGAAAAACTATAACAATGAGAAAAATACATGTGCATTCGTTTGTCAAAAATAAAAGAAAAACTATAACAAAACAACTAAAAAGAAAACAAAAATAAACTAGCCTAGAGTAGACGTGCTTGTATTATAATGTCAAACAATGAGAATAATACATGTGCATTCGTTTGTCAAATTATAACAAAGAAAAACTACAACAAAACAACTAAAAAAGAAAACAAGAATCCACATGACTTGGTTAACATATATGCATTTCATATAAAACATTCTCAAATCATTTACCACTTCTTATCCACAAAAAGTTGACGTAAACAAAATCAACAAAAAATAAAGAATTTGTAGATGACTTATTTTTATAAAACTACTCGAATCATATACTCGGCATATTTTTTTATAAAATTTACAAAACACATATGCATAATGTATTTCTAACTTGTGCACACGAGATCTTATTCTTAACTTTTTTGAGAAATTAACACCATCTTATAACACAAAACACAAGTGCACCCTTAACTCATAAATAAATACAAAACATCCTTATATCAAAACTAAAAACATATATGCACTTTCAATACATTTAAACTTCGAAAACTATAAAAATACATGTGCACAGATGACATCAAATTTACAGATATTTAAATACACATATGCACTCTCCTTTTATTGATTTTTTAACATCTATACCAACATCTGTTATAACAAAAGTATACTTGTGTTGGATCAAAACAAAAACCAACAACATACAAAATAAATAAAAAAACGTTGTTATAGTAGATTTAAACAATTTATCAAAAGAAATCTGGAACAAAGTATATTACGTAATATGTATATCAGAAATCAACTAACCTGAGTCAAGAGGGCATTGGAAAACTGATCAAGAGTCTTTGCTAGTAATGCCTTCCCTGTTTCACTAAAAATCTTAGCAACAGTGAAAAAAGAAAAAAACTTGAAACAAGATAAGAAATTAGATTCAAATGCAAAATTTATTGTTAAGTAACAAAATAAAATCTTGATAATAATACCTAAGCCAATTGGGCCCATTAGATACACGACAGCAATATGCAATCACAAACCAAAATCATTTAAAATCAAATATCTTTTTAGAATATTTAACATAATCAAACCTTGGATTGTAGAAGAAATGATTTCGTGATCAAACAAGACAATGATTAGAGTTTTGAGTCAAACCTTGAATCTCATACAAGAAAAGATAAAAATACGAATGTTAGATCACTCTTCAATCTCCATAACAGATCGAAATCAAGAACAAATGATAAAGAAGTGGAAGATCGAATTAGTGTTTTAGGGTATTGTAGATCGGTGACTTCAAACTGAGAGAGGTTTGATAAAATTTTGACCTAATCAATTAAATATGATAACCTATTTTTATGGACATTTTCATGATAATAAATGTGAGATTCCTATATTACCCTCCATCCTCCAAAACTTAACATCTAAATTTTAATTTAATTACAAGTATGCCACAAGTAATTTTAGCCATTGATCACATATTTAATGGTTAGGATGGGTTCTCAGCTTCTCGACCTTTTTCCGGTTCGAAAATAACCTCACACTATATATATATATATATATATATGCAATTCCCCTTTATTTTACTCACCCCATCCCAAATTATTGGTTGTTTATTAATGAGTTGAGATCAATATAGGCATAATATTCTCTATACACACAATGAACTAATCTTAGCTATATATTTTTATCAAAATTATAATATATATATATATATATATATATATATATATATATATAGAGTAGGATACAACGAAAAATTTCTTATAATGAGAAATGTAGGAAAGAATGTGGAGATGACATGTGTCAACTTGCCACATCATACACCCACCCCCAAAAAAAAATATTATCTTTTGGATTAAAAAAAAAATTCCGTCAAAATTTATTATTGCATCACAGTTATAAAATTACTGCATCACAATCATGGTTTTAGTGCATTAAGGTTATAAGTTATTGCATCACAATTATGATTTTCTGATAAACATTTTAATTAATGTACACATTTTATTTTGTCATACTCGCTTAAAATACTAATTTTGCTAGTTTAACCCTCTTGAACAGTGAAAGCCATTAAAATGTAGACCAAACCATAAACCATTAACTTTTTTTTTGGCTAACTAGATTTTCTAGTACCATGAATCAATAAAGGTGGAACATAACACCCTCGACTTTTACTACCCTACTAACCCTTAAAGAGTCACCCCGTTAGAAATTTAACGGGAAAAGTAAACACGTAATCTTCGAAATTAAAATGTTCATGGGTATAACTACCAAACAAGGATAGAAACAAGTCGAGGTGAACCCGAGCTTTTCAAAGCTCGAGCTCGATTGTTTATGATTGAAGGCTCGAACTCGTTTCGAGTCTTACGATTTTAGCCGGAGCTCGGCTTATTAGGTACATTATGCTCGAGCTCGTTTATCATGCTAGTTTATAAATAAGGAAAATGTTCAATACTGAGGCGGACCTATTCTTTGTGTAAGCGGTGCCCGGAACCACCTGACGAAAAATTATTCTATAAGCGATATAGGATTTTTTTAAGGACCTACCTTAGAAATTACTTTAAGAACCACCTTGGATTGAAAATTTGAAAGATTAAAGAATGAAAACAAATAAAAAGATGTTTGGTCGGAGATCGGACATATTCGTCAAGATGAAGATACAGGTAGTGTTAAAGTTTTATTCTGAATGTAGCAATTTACCTTAGTATGGAAATAGCAATTTAAATTTTAGGGTTACTTTGTTTTGGAAATAGCAGTTTTAGTTGGGGTATAGTCTTTTACTCTTTTTTAAGTCACGCATGTGAATATATCATATATGTGTTGCACTTTTATTGGTCATATTTTTCCTGTAGCAATTAAGTTTTTCATTTTTTAGTATATTGTAGTATAGTAATAATATAATACGTTGTATATCAACATTTAAAGACGCTAGTAAAAGATTCATGTTTTAAAAACGTTAGTATTCATGTTTTAACATTCAATGGAAATAGTACACGACATGACATATTTTTTTTCTTTAGTTACTTTTGTACGTTATGTTTTACCCGACAAGACATAATATAACCCGACCCGTTGACCAGTTAACTTTTGTTTAGTTTGACATCCCGGCTAAGTAAAGGAACCACCTTAAGTTATATGCTAGGTCCGCCACTGACTTCAATATAACCCTAAAAGTTCCATTTAACTTAACTTGTTAGGACATGCATAAGTTTATTATACCATGAAAAAGGGTTAATATACAAAAAAGTTACTAAACTTTCAAAAAATTTGTCCTAAGTCACTAATGTTTATCTTATGTCATCTAGGTTCTTATACTTCACGGTTTTTCACATATGTTACTAAACTTTTTATATGTGCCACCCTAGTCACTACATGGAAGAACCGGTTGTGGCATACTTTTCAATATATGTGTCACTAGTTACTAAACTTTCGAAAATTTGTGTTAAGTCACTAATGTTTCATTCATCATCTAAGGTTAAACTTTGCGAAAAATTTGTCCTAAGTCATCGATGAAAATTTGTCCTTAGTCACGAGTTGTGGCACATGTTCTGAACCTTTAAAATTATCGCTTTTATTCATTTCATTCGTTTTATCGCTTTTATCGTTTTATCGTTTTATTCATTTTCATTCGTTTTATACGTTTTGTTTGTTTTCTTACGTTTTGTTCGTTTTATACGTTTCGTCCGTTTTGTCCCATTTTTACGTCATTTTATCGTTTTATGTTTTCATCCGTTTTATACGTTTTATCCGTTTTATATGGTTTTGTACATTTTTATACATTTTATTCGCTTTCATCCGTTTTATATGTTTTCATCCGTTTTATACGTATAAAAATAGAAAACGGCAAAAACATAAGAAAATGGACGAAAATGTAAAACGAATAAAACGATAAAATTGTACAAAACCATATAAAACGAATAAAACGTATAAAACGGATGAAAACATAAAACGTATAAAATTGTACAAAACCATATAAAACGGACAAAAACGTATAAAACGGATGAAACATAAAACGTATAAAATGGGACAAAACGGACGAAATCGTATAAAAGCGATAAAACGGACAAAACGTGAAAACAAACAAAAACGTATAAAACGAATGAAAATGAATAAAAACGTTTAAAGGTGTATAAAATCGTATAAAACGATAATTTTAAAGGTTCAAGAATATGTGCCACAACTCGTGACTTAGGACAAATTTTTCATTAGTGACTTAGGACAAATTTTTCGAAAGTTTAAGACCTTAGATGATGCGAATGAAACATTAGTGACTTAAGACAAATTTTTCATGAAAGTTTAGTGACCTAGATAACATGTGCCACAACTTGGTGTGGATACACGTCACCAAAATACCGGTAAAAAGGTTGTCTCACTATTGGTGTCAAGATAACCTTACGTAAAGATAAGAACTCAGATGACGAAGATAAACATTAGTGACTTAGGACAAATTTTTTAAAAGTTTAGTAACTTTTTGTATATTAACCCCATGAAAAATAACCGCTCACCCTTACAAATAACTACCCCAACCAACTTAATATACAAATAATAAGGCATGTTTTTTTCGATCTCTTAACTTTAGTCATTAGGGCTGCACATAGTAAATGCATATATATATAAATATACATACATATACAATTATCAATTATGCGTAAATGAATTTATGATTGCATAAATTAACGCATATATTTGTCATGATTGCTTACGCTCGCGAACCTAATCGACCTTGAGTATGAAAATCAAGCTCGAAGTTGTTAATTAAATGAGCCCCAAACAAGGCTTGACCTTGTTTAAGCTCAACTCCTTCAAGCTTTTATCATGTCAATCCCGAGGAGCTCAAAAGCGGTTTGGCTATAACAATTTTGCACATAACATGTTTTTCCGTTAAATTTCTAACAGGATTGATCGTTAAGTGAGCATAGGGTAGTAGAAATTCTAAGCAGCTAAGTATCATTCTCCACCTTTAATACTTCATAATACCAAAACTTTCAGTTAGCCAAATTCAAAATACTAACCTATATTTTGGCCAAAATAGACCAATACACGCAACTAATTTTATGTTTTCTGTCGTTGGACGTCATTTAGGTGCTATTAGTGGGATAAGCTTGGGGTCAATTCTAATTGCTGCAGTCATCTATGCATTGTACAAACTAATCAAGAAAAAAAGAATCAGAAGACGGAGAAAGAATGTTTTTAAACGCATTAATGGTGCTTTACTTTTAAAGCTACAAGAAGAGGCTGATCCGTCCTTAGTTGACAGAACCATACTTTTCACTTCACGTGAGTTGGAGAAGGCCACTGATAACTTCAATGATAACAGAATTCTCGGTCGAGGAGGCCAAGGTACAGTCTATAAAGGTATGTTAGCCAACGGAAGGATTGTGGCAGTCAAGAAATCAAAAATAGCTGATGAAAGCCAATTAGAACAGTTCATTAATGAGGTGGTCATTCTTTCACAAGTTAATCATAGGAATGTGGTCAAACTATTGGGATGTTGCTTAGAGACAGAAGTTCCTCTCCTTGTTTCTGAATTTATACCAAATGGAACATTATTCGACCGTCTTCATGATGAGACTCACGAGTTCCCAATGTCTTTAAATATGAGATTACAAATTGCTACAGAGGTTGCTGGAGCACTTGCTTACTTGCATACAGCTACCTCAATTCCAATATATCATCGGGACATGAAAACCACCAATATACTTTTGGATGATAAATACAGGGCCAAAATTTCTGACTTTGGGACTTCAAGGTTTGTATCTATTGATCAAACTCACTTGACTACTTTAGTCAAAGGTACATTTGGCTACCTAGATCCTGAGTATTACCAATCTAGCCAATTCACTGAAAAGAGTGACGTTTATAGTTTCGGAGTTGTTTTGGTTGAATTGTTAACGGGAGAAAAGCCAATTTCCTTGACTAGATTTGGTGAACATAGAAGTTTGGTGACATACTTTATGGAAGCTATGGAAGAAGGGCGTGTTATGTCTATTTTTAATGCAATTGTAATTAAAGATGGTAATAGGGATGAGCTTATGGCATTAGCTAACCTTTCAATGCGATGCTTGGATACAATCGGAAAGAATAGGCCAACAATGAAAGAAGTAGCTGCAGAGTTAGAAGCAATACGGACATCACACATTCCCTCTATGGTTGAAACTGATATCAGAACAGTGATGTATGGTGAGGAATTACAGATGCAAACTTATGCTGAATCAACATCGACATACTGGAGTTTCACTGATACCATTACTCAATGATGCCTAAATGCCAGATTTGTTTTTAATATGTAATAAATATATATATTGTCATATAGTTGCAACGCATGTCATAGTAATCATAAATCCATCCAAATTACCAAAAAAATTGGATGGATAGTGCATTCTATCTAAGGACTTCTGTAACCATTTCGTATTGATCAATATGTGTCTAAAGCTTTATACTAATTTGTCATTTCAAGCAATAACTTTACTTTTGCTATCCAATGGATCACTGTAATATGAAGACATGCTAATAAAGAACAACAATGACATATAAACTGCAAAAATTATCTACAAGGAAAATCGAGCGACTCTGAGAGGAAAAGGCATAAGAAGTACTACTAAAGATTCAAATTAACCAATTAACGAACTACATTGGCGAGCCTGGAGATCCTATACGAAATGATGAGTTAGGTATTCATGTTCATAGCCGTTATAGTCATCGCGAGTTACAACCAAGAGGACCCGGCATTCACCATTTACACTGTATCTCACATTTCAGATTTGCTTATTCTTTGCTTCCTAAAAAAAGGAAGTATTAAAAAAAAAATAAAATAAAAAAAAAAAAAAACCTACAATATATCTCAGCAAGTGAATAAGAAAGAATCTTTAGAAAGCTTACGGTGTAAAGTTGTTTATTCCGTTGATAAAACGTGCAATGTTTCCCCGTTTATCATGGCAGATAACAAGACTCTTTGATGGATTTGATGCTAGAAGAAGGGTCATCATGCTATCACAGTCGTCATGTCCACGATTTTAATGTAATCTAGGTCACCAATGTATTCGGTTATCAATGTCAAGTCCTTTATAGGGCCATCAGCTTCTACTGTATAACTGCACCGAAACAACCGCTTATTACTAAGGCATACTTCATTGGCATAAGAGGTGGCAAAACTAGCTTGTCGGGCAGGTTGAGTGATGGGTCAAAACTGGTTGGATCAGGCCAAGTAGTGAAAACTTTTTATATATTTTTTTGAAATTCCTAAATCATTAATGAGTTAAATATGATTACAAATTTTATATTTTTACAATAATATGCTATATTTTTAATTTAAGCCATATAAGATGTTTCATGCATTTAATTATTTGGATGACTTTCGACTCATTTGACTCATTTCTTTGTTAAATATATTAACTTAGCCCATTTCAAACATTGCCCAAATTGACCCATTTATAAGTAATGATTCAAAATTGCCACCTATGATTGGCATAAGAATCCTCTTTTACTAACACCAAGTAGTTATTTACTTAATTACCATTCGCAAGAATCGAATATGACAAGCAATGGAGGTCTCTTCAACATGGCTCTGCAGTAATCCAATGTTTCCGTGTCTTCTTTTGGAAAGAACCTTCAATAAGAGTCACATAAAAACTCCCACATGATCTAATGGAAACATGGAATTTAAGATCGTTTCTATTAATTAAGTAGAAGGGCCATCCCATTTTCGTAGGGGAGATTTTCTCAAACTTGAAAAGATACCTGCATTCTACCTTTTTCATACATAGATAAATTAGCCGATCTTGGAGCCATATCGATAGAGTAAGTGAGATCATCACTATACTACATGTTGAGGGAGGTTAAAGCAGAAGCTAGAGACCGCATTTGTTTCAGTCTGTATGTGGTTTCTTCACATGGAGCATATGGTAATAGTCTTCTCCTTTCCTTATGATGCACGTCTTGCAACAACAAAAAAGAAACTAATGAATGACCTCAACATCTTATACTGTGGGGCTATGAGAAGAAAAAAAAAAGTGTGCACTAATACATATCAAACGATCAAAAGTGTGAGATATGTAGGAAAAACAGTAAGAAAAACCATGCTTAATTGGTAAAATATAGAACTTATAACTGGGCCTGTTTTTGTTAAATATACAAAGCCCAATAAGTTTGAAGATGAGATGAGGCGGGTCAAAACTCAGAAAGGTCAATTTTTCAAGGACATAGAATGTCCAGATAAAGATGAACAAGAAGATGATTTCAGTATTACTAGATCCCCAAAGCACTTAAAAGGTTTCTGAGAAGTCCTTATTAGCTTAGAAGCCACAATTAGAAGGCTAATTCATGTTTTACGAATGAGTGAGATATTTTACTTAATATCCCAAGTTAGGAATAAGATCACGGCTTATTGCCACAAAGTGATTCAAGTCTTTCTTTTTCATAGGTGCTTAATCTTACTTAAACAAATTTGCTTCCTTCACCATATGCATTAGATGAAGGAAAGTGAGGGTGAAAGGAAGGCTTTGACCGACTCCTTACTCCAGAGTGTTATGCTAGTTTGTAACTTGTTTTATAGTGATATTTGGTTTTGGTTTCACGAGAGTTGTCCATTTCAGTATTACTATCCCAAAAGCACTTAAAAGGTTTCTAAGAAGTCCTTATTAGCTTAGAAGCCACAACTAGAAGGCTATTTCATGTTTTACCAATGAGTGATAATTTTACTTAATATCCCAAGTTAGGAATAAGATCACGGCTTATTGCCACAAAGTGATTCAAGTCTTTCTTTTTCATAGGTGCTTAATCTTACTTGAACAAATTTGCTTCCTTCCCCATATGCATTAGATGAAGGAAAGCGACGGTGAAAGGAAGGCTTTGACCGACTCCTTACTCCACAGTGTTATGCTAGTTTGTAACTTGTTTTTATAGTGATATTTGGTTTTGGTTTCCACGAGAGTTGTCTTTATGGTGGTCATAGAGTCTGGATGTTTTATGAGACTCGTCTATAGTTTAGAAGTTGAGCTTCAATTTCTTACACATGCAGTTCTTTTCGTCACTTGTGAGGAATGACTAAAACAAGCATTTCGGATGGATCAAGTAACACATCAAAATGAGATCAAATCTAAACGGGTAACCTTAATCCATCACAGTTTGTCTAGTATACTTATTTAGTTTGAAAACAAAAACTAGACTGTATAGAAACATTTGAATATATATTATAACCATTTGCATATATGCTCAACAACTTTATACTCAGCTTAACTTAAATATATCCATTCTGATAAATTTTACTTGAAACTGTCATATATTTCATAAGGTTGGAAGACAAGTAAATGTAGAATTTTTTAATTGATCAAAGCGCACGTTTATGTCATGTCTCAGCAATATTAAGACCAGTGCCAACAGGCTCGTCGCTATGTCAACCGACGATCGTCGGTTAACTGACACCGATGGCACCACAACGTCGGTGGTGCGTCAGTTGGGTGTTCTTCGGTTTGGCGACGAGCAAGGGACAAGGTGGTGTCGGGCCTATTTGTGTTTTGCGTGTGTGTGTTTTGTAGAGTATATTTGTGTAGTGACATAGAAAAAGGTACACCACTATTGGCAGGGGGGTGTCAGTTTGGGAAGTGCTAATGTGGCCATTGGCAAGGGTGTGTCAGTTTGGGAAGTGTTGATGTGGCGCTGAAGTGACGCATCACAGTTGGAGGTAGTCTAACTACATCAATGGTTATCTTGATCTCACAGGTCACAATATCGTAAACAGATATTCAACACAACCAGATGTGACCCAAACGATCACGAAACGATCAAGAAAGACACACCTTAATAAGCTAACTACCTGGTCAACACTCCCTACACTGCACGAGCTAAGAAAACCCTTGGCTTCCATAACTGATTTCTTTAGCCCAGGCTTAATCCTAGACGTGCTACATCTCCAACCAATTCAAGATTTAACAGAGACTTGCACACGCATCAAATGTGAGCCAAGTAGTATTGGTGCAGTTGTTACCCTATTCAAACCTGTGCATCAATTCACTAGTGAATACAGTTTTGAGGCTCAAAATGCTGGTATATATGTATTAACCATTTCAAAAATCAAAGAGCGGCCCCCTTGATATTATTATCATATGTAATGGGATCTGCATTCCACACTTGCGGATACAAAAAAAAAATCAAACTAATAGCCATTTATGATACATAAATTATACCATAGTATGACATGTACGGAAATGTTACACAACAAAGAACGAGAACTATACTTGTGCTCAAGACTTGCAAAATGCATGTAGGGTTTCATCGAGCGCCTTTCTATCATAGTCTCCAGTGAAAACACAGCTTCCTAGGGGACCTTTTAGAAGGATGAGTCTTAGTAATCCATCAGCCACCTTTTTGTCAACCTGCGCGCACAAATAGAATTATAAATAAAAAGCAATTAGAGAAAGGTTTAGATATAGAAGATTTGCTTATTTTGGTTCGACTTACAGCCATGACAGATTTGAACATGTCTACAGTCATCATCTCAGGAGGTGTAGTAGGCAGCTTGGCTAGTTTTAAGATGTTGTTAGTTCTCTCCACAATAGATTCATCAATCCAACCAAGGCGATATGACATGTCAACGGCCATTACCTAAAATTATAAAAATACCCTTAAAAGACACATACAACTATTATACATCAACATTCAACAGAATGGTAGAAGCAAGGATTCAATACCGTGCCAGCTGCAACTGCTTCTCCATGAAGCCAATGTCCGTAGCCGTAGCTTGTTTCTATAGCCTGTAAACAGAAGTTGACAATGAAAAAGATTTTTGTTGAGAAAAAGGATGAAAAACAAGTTATTTGTGTGACGACCACATAACTAATAAAAAAAACTGAGACTTACATGACCAAACGTATGACCCAGATTAAGTGTCGCCCTTAATCCACTTTCTTTCTCGTCTTGGGATACAACTTCAGCCTTGTTTTCACATGAACGCTTAATAGCATATGCAAAAGCATCCGGGTCCCTGCAGCACAACCCGACATAGATAATGATATGAATGTTTCTTTGGAAGGAAAAAAAAAAGCATAATTAACAAACAAGTCAGCTCATAATTCTGTTAGACTTTAACTTGTCTTTTAGCATATCTTTGAGGACCCATACCGTTTTCCATACTAACAACAAAAAAATCCAGATTTCACAAAATTTTCAATAAAACTTTAGAATGTTTAGTTATATTTTTACCTAGACATTAGCGCGTGCATGTTCTTTTCTTGCCACTCAAAAAAAGGAGCATCTCTAATAAGCCCATACTTAATGACCTCAGCAAGCCCCGATGCTAATTCTCTATCAGGTAACGTGTTTAATGTGTCTGTATCTATGAGCACACACTGTGGCTGATAGAATGCGCCAATCAAGTTTTTCCCCAAAGGGTGGTTTATTCCAGTTTTGCCTCCAACAGAAGAATCCACTTGTGCCATAACAGTTGTAGGAATCTGAATGAAATTGACTCCACGAAGAAAAGAAGCAGCCGCATATCCACACATGTCACCAATAACACCACCACCAAGAGCAACAAATGTACATCGTCTGTCTAAACGAGACTCTATGGCTTTATCAAATACTTTCATGAGAGTGTCCTGTTTAGATATAATTATTGTGGACGGTCAAATTCTGATGAAAAGATGTATTGTGAATACGTAAATGAAGAGTTGAGATGCATACCATATCTTTGTACTTCTCGCCATCAGGGAGAATCACACTTTCAACTGTCACGTTAGGGTTTCCAGCTGTTAAAGCAGTTACAACTTTATCCAAGTATAGGGGGGCAACTGTGGTGTTAGTGACCACAAGAACTCTCTTTCCATGAATGTGCCTATGATAAAAAAAACACACACACACACACAAAAGTGATGATTAGGGGAAATTGCAACACTTCAGATAATTTTTAGATGCGAATTCCTATAGCTTTTTATATATGATAAGAAAAACCTGTTTTTATATTATATTAGACATGCTAAAAGCCTTACTTAAAAAGTATCATGTCACTCCCCATTAAAGCTACAACTTCAGAATTATATAGCTTGTGTATGCTCCATAGAGGTAACATTTTGTCTTGGCTAACCGTAGTTTTGACTAATTATTAAGAGGCAACTCTACCATGAATACTAGTGGTCTGACACTGAGATGTTTGAATGAATCTCCGTAACTATAAATTAGCAAAGTAAACTGAATAGTATATCTTAATTCTCTTTTGTGCTATAGAAGTGGAACAGACCAGCAAGATACCCGCAGCCGCAATGGTATGTTTTGTAATTTTTAAGCTTTTATGTTTTGTAATTGTTCCGTATTAATTAGTAAAATTTGAAGTGAATAGTAAAAATAGAAACTTTTTGTACTTATGTGGACCATAGACGAAAAAGGAATGTAAGCATTTGATACTACTTTTTCAACTTTGGACTAAGTGAGAACTTTTAGAATAATATTCCCAGTCGTGACATTGATCAAATCGCTTTAACATGCAGCTTGTTTAGATGGCGAGTCAATGAGACTTTGCATAAGTAGATCAAATCTATTTACCACCACCAGAATGGCTCAACAAAAAGCTTTATGTGTTATGACCTGGCGCGGACGCAACCACAAGTGCTTTTAAGTAAGCCGTTGAGTGAAGACGTACTCATTAATTAAAAGACCATACTGGGTGCAATGATCCTAGACTTGCTTTTGAAACAGCCTGATGAAATTCATACAATCTCATCTAATGATGGGAAATCTTGGTATGCATCTCGGTAATAGAAAATGAGAGACTAAATTTGTCAACCTACGCCAAATAAATTTCAAACAAATTTTGGGTAGGATGAGAAATCCAGACTCTCGTTTTGTGCTACCTATGATGCATCCTTGATTGCTTTCCTATCAGAGGATGAGATGGAACCAATTTGCTCATGCTGTTTAGATGGTTAGTCTAGGAGCATTTCTCCAAGTAGAGCCTCCGTTGGAATGGAAATCATATTGTCTATTTAGTTAATGAGCACATCTAATTAAGCTTTCAAAACATAAATCTCAAATCCAGCAGCTCAAAACAAAATAACATTTGTTCGCAGGAAAACTTAGTCACAGGATACCCGCCACCGCATCGCGCTAGTAATTTAATAAAAAAGATGAGAGATAGTACCTTTGTAAAAGATGGGGTTGATTAAGTAAACCAGATCCAATATAAATAGGATAACTCCGATCACCCAAATCCACATCAACAACAACTTCACTCGATTTGCTACTCTCAACCACCGCTGAACTAGCACTAACCTTCATCGGAACTCTAACAGAATGATTATTAATCGACAGAGAACGTGTTTTGACGGTGTTTTTCAACACAACAGTGTTGGGGTGGTTAGTGGTGGTGAGAGATGATAGGTTGTGTTTCGGTGTAAGGGTGGAGAAGGCGGTGGTGGGAGATGGTGATGACGTCATCAGGTGGTGGTGGTGGTTGGTGAGAGGTGGTGAGAAGTGGTTGGTAAGGAATGTGTGAAGGAGCAGACATTTGTTTGGTATTATTTGAAGAGGAGTGTGTGGGGTGGGGGTGGTAGGTGAAAAAAGAGGGCTTGCGATTGTTTTTTGCTTCTTTGTTTTCAACTGTACTATAATGTTAGTCTATATCCACATAAAATTTCACTAAACTCTCACCGCTAACGCGTCACGCCGATTGGCTTGTATGGGATGCGATCTCACATAAACTAATTATTCATCGACACGCCGTAGTGGGAGTTTTATGTGGAAGAAACCCTTTTTTAATGTAAACTAGTTACGAGTTACGACACAATATATACTGGCTACAATTTTAAGCAGGACTTAGAATCATGATTATTTAGAGCACCAAGTGCTATAACAACGTAAATTGTTTATTTGGGTTTCTGGCCACATCATTATAACAAACTTTCACGCCTAACCCTCTTCACTTAGGTCAATGCTAATGATGACTTTAACTATCAGCACACCCTCTACTATATCGTCACACATCGCTTTTCTCTCCAAGACTACACCCAATCACACTTCTTACTGGTGACCACAATGACGACCATTACTTTTTTTTTAAAATTTCATTCATATATTATGCCAATTTAAGTGCAATATCAAAATTTCATGCATTATATTTACTGACTAATAAAATTATACTAACTAACTCCTAATTATAACAAAAATCCGGATACAATAGCAATATGGAGCCCAAACAATAATTTTATTAAAGCCCAAATTAATATTTTGTTTTGTTGAGCCCAAACAAACTAACCTAATTATACGCTATATAAACTAGTTACCTTAGTTTTATGTAACCCTAATTTTGTGTGCAGTCACTCTATCGGTCTATCCTCACAAAGATACGCAACCACAAAAAAATCATATCACTTTCAGCCATCAGAAAAATCCTATCACAAAGACTATGTGGCTTCAAGATCCTTTAACATCTCAGGTAGGTATTTGTGTTGTTGTTTTCGTTTAAACCGAACAAGAGCAAGTATGAAACGATTGGTTATGTTCTTTCTTTGAAAAGGTTCGAATAATAAAAGGAAGTTTTGCTTCGAAAACGATCTATGATGAGTTTTACATTTGTCTTGTTTATCTTCAAAAGCAATCCTTGTTTTTTTGTGTATTAAAAGCATGAAACGGTAAAAAAAAAATAAGGGGAGTTATGCTCATTTAATCGGTTGGCTGACAAACCGAAAAAATGCAAATGTTGGGGTGAGATTCGGTCATGCTCGGTTGAGCTTGGGGGGGGGGCGACGCCGTCGACTACTCGGTTGGGGGTCAACCAACCGAGCACCACCTTTCCATTAAGCCTTATAACTAACTTCAACTTACTGATTTGGGGCCACCACTTACAACTTTATTTTTTTTATTCAAATTTCCAAATAAACTAAATTCATTTCATTAAAAATAAAAATACAATACAACACAATAAAAAACATACGAAACGTAAAATAAAGATACGGTAAAAAAACATATGCAACTTAATAAATACATCAAATTATAACGAAACTAATTATTTGGATTCATTGTTGAAATTGTTCCATTGACGTCGCTGTTAAACATGCTCGATGAGACATCGTTGAAGCTTTGCGTGTTTGCATTTATCATATAGTTCTTTGGCTTTTCTTCTTGCACGTGCAACGGTCAATCCATGTCTGTTGTAAATTTGGTTATGAGAAATATACGTTTCACTAACTTCGGATATCTTAAATTTTTTATCTTTCAAAATCATGTTATGCATTATGATGCACGAGTACATGATTCTCCGTAACTTGCCCACAGTAAATGCACGCGTCGGTTGGGCAATGATATGCCAACGTCCTTGGAGGACACCAAAAGCTCTTTCGATATCTTTTCGAGCATTTTCTTGTTTCGCTTTGAATACGGCATTTTTTGGGTTACTTGCAACCGTAAATGATTTGACAAAAGATGCCCACTGGGTAAAATCCGTCACCAGATAATACCCATGCTTAAATTTACGCCGTATACTTCAAACGGAACCTCGTGGGCGATGTCATCAAGGTGTCGTCGAATAACGGAGAATTATTTAAAACGGTAAGATCGTTATTCGCACCCGCCACCCAAAAATGCACGCTAAATCGTATGAAGCAACGGCTTCAAGCATTAAAGTTGGATACTTTTATCACCTCTGTGAAATTGGCCTTGCCATTCTTTCTGGACAATTTTTCCATTCCCATTGCATACAATCGATGCTTCCCAACATTCCTTGTATCTTATGAACCATGTTATGTGCGTTGTATAAGTTGCGAATGTCATTCTCATCTGGTTTTCGTAAAAACTCCTTCCCATAGAAATGGATTATGCACATAGTAAACAAATCTAGGCAATCGCGTGCACAGTGTTCACCTATTTGTAAATACTCATCTAATGCATCAGTGGATATCCCGTAAGCCAATTGGCGTAGGGCACATGTGCATTTCATAATCACACTAAAACTCATTACACCATTACCATCGGGTCGGACTCTAAAGAAATCAAAATGCTTGGGAAGAGGATGATGAGTTTCAATATATATTTCAATACCTTGTACTATTTTTAAAAATAGTTTACTACTCATACTAGGGATGAGCATTTCGAACCGAATCCCGAAACCGAACCGAACCGAATCGTGACTGATATCAGATCAAACAGACCGATTCTTGAAATACTGAGACGGCACCGGACTACAAAATAAGGTGAAAAAAATAGGACCACTAATTGACGGACCGGTACCAAATCGGAAATTCTTAAAAAGCGGAAACCCGATTTCCGATCGATACCGTACCGTATCCGAATCCGTCGGCATGCACCGGTACCACTAATTTATGCTCGGAAAAATCGGACCACCAATTCGTATGGGATCGATGCGGACCCAGATCGTGCTCATCCCTAGCTCATACGAAGCAACGCCTAAAATTTTCTTCTCAGATATTTTGGGTTGTCACTAAAATAGTCAGCCATTAGACGTGCTTCAGCAATTTCACGTTCACGGGATGTATCTACGGTGGAATGAAGGGCCGACTTGTTGTTGTTGCAATGATTGCTCGAACTCAAACTCTTGAAGAATCATCTCTAGCTCTGCTAGCTCTTCAATGTCACTTTCAGCGGAATACGATGATTCGCTCATATTTATATATGTAAGTGTTTTGAAATAAAAGTTGTGTAGATTTTGATTGAAATGTGTAGTATTTATAGTGTTAAATATGTGTGTTAAAAAAATAAAGAAAAAATGAACGTTGCTTAACGTTCAAAATCTGAAAAACATACACATTCAAACCTCGCCGTGCAGACGACGAGGCCTTCTATGACGAGCGACGACGAGCCCGCCCGGTGTCACGGCGAGCCGTCCACGTGGAACGGCGAGTGCTGCACCGGGTGCTCTTAAAGTGTGTTTGTTATACCCCTTTGTAATGGGTTTAAGTTTGATGTGACATTAATTACTTGTTTGTTTGAGAGGTATGGTTTCAAGAATGACAATCAAGTCGACTATTACAAAAATATAGGGCATTTGATTGTTGTTTGCATCTTTGTTTTCTACTATATAATGTTAGTTTATTGTGTGTTACAACGCAAACTAATTATCTCACAATATATCTGTAAAATCTATCTTACATGTTTTAACTAAGACTTGAATTATAATTATTTAGTTGAGAAGTTTCTCGCATAATAAAATATTACATTAGGACATAAGCCCTTTGATGATCTAGCTTATTGTACTCTAATATTGATAACTCACCTTTTTTTAGTAAACTGGAAATGGATAAATAATAATTAAAGTGATAAAAGTGAGAGGTAATTGTAAGCACACATTTTTAATGAGGAGGGAAAACTTGAAAGAAAATGCATCATTTTCTAGCTGGTGCGTATTAAATTAATGATTGTGTTTTATCATTCTCGTTTTATTTTTATATGATAATGACTCTACTTAAGTTTAAATTAAAGGAACTGATTTGCACACATTAACTATTTATTGGACACACTAATTCATGTATTAGATACTTATACAATATTGACATTTTTCTTTTATTGCTTGTACATTTAAGTGTGCAACTACAAAGTTAAAGTATGTTAGAACCAAAAATATTGATCATTTACTAATAATATTTTCTCTTAGGAAAATAATAAGTCATCATACTTGATATGCCTAATAATTCTCCTACTAACAGGATCCTGACAAGTGCCAGAATCAGCGGTTTGGATCCAAAGAGAGGATGAGTGAAAATAATATATAATATTGTTGTGTGTAAAAGACGATTAGTAGGAGGATATTCTAAGAGGCTTTAGCAATTTTTTTCTTTTCTTATTATGTAGTCATAATATATTGTATTGTATTTACTAGTATCTTATGTATTCTTATGGTTGTATAAACCCCTCAAGTGTTGTACAATAAAGATTTCATTTCAAGCACCACCGTTCTCTCTCTAATGCCTCATCTCTCTAAGAGTGTTAGGTACAGTCTCGTGTCAAAGGTGGTGTCGTGGGAAAAAATAATGTCATTTTAGCACTTTTGGTCTGTGGCATCAGTTTTGGCTATGGCACTAAAACCCCCTCTCTGGCATAACACCAGTTTTTCTGGTGCCATCGTTCTTTTTTTCATTTTTTAAAAAATAATATATTTAACTAAAATTTTATTTTATTAATAAAATAGACATTACAGAATTAAAATAAAAATAAAAATTAGACGTAAAAATAAAAGTAAACTAGTTTTGGAAATTATAAGAGGCCCAAATTCGTTTTTTCCGTCTCGATGATAGCCGCGTCTTCTGGATCCATCTTGTTCATTTTGATTGTCAAGACCTTCATATCCTTGGCCTTTTTTTGGCGTAGAGTGCTTCGGCCTTCAAGTCCTCGTTCTTTTTTTTAGTGTTGATTAAGTCAACTTTCGCCGCGGTCTCGCTGTCCAAACGTTCCAACTTCGCTTAACGATCTAGAGTGTATTGTTGTTGCATCATTTCTTGGACCATTGTCGGGATTAAACCGAGAATGAAGACCGTTGACTTTTAGAAGGCCTTTCTTTCTCGGGTGGACGCGGCAACGCATGATCTCCAAAGAGTTCGGGTTCAATTTCGGTTACCCGTCCGCGGTTCCGTCTTGCTTGTGCCGAATCAGGTTTTTCCCATTTTTGTGTGTCTTTCAAAAAAAACCAAGCACTTTTTTGCTTAAAATCCGAACTCGTGACACGATTCAAAATTATACGAACCCGTGTCATCAAATAGTCATCATTCTTCCAGCTAAGAGCCTTGGTTTCGTTGACTAGCGAATTAAACTTCGAGACATCTTTGTTCATCGGAGTCTAGTTTCCCGTCAACATGTTCTTGGTACACTTCACAAATTTATGTTTTATGGCTTCTTCATTGTATATGTCAAGAACTCGGTACCAAAACATGTCTTTATTTTGATCCACGTCGACATTTGGATCCTCGAATACTTGTATGAAATATTCCGCCAAAAGTAACTCCTCATCTTGGCTTCACAAGTTTCAAGTAGAGGATCTGATGATATGTAAAAACATGTGTTTTTGATGGGTCATTTAGCCACTAAACTCGTACATATTTGATCATTTATTGCCCTAAATCGTTTCTATATGAGTTTTAGGTACTTGGGAAGCAAATGCTAGAAATCGAGGTGTTTTGGCTCATTTCGACGAGAAAACGAATAAAACAACAAAGTCAAGAAAACGTCCCAAAAAAAGAAGTGGGACGGCATCACAACCACAAAGTGACGTCGTCACTTGAAGAATCAAAAAAACTTCCAAGTTATAAATTTTACAAGTGACAACTCAGTTATTGGTGACGACCTTGATATGACGGCGTCACGACCAGAAAAGTGAAGACCGACGGCGTCACAACCCATAAGGTGATGCCGTCACAATTATGTCGACTGAATTCAAGAAACCCTAATGACGGCGGTCTGAAGACGTCACACTTGTAAAGTGACGCCGTCACAACTATAATACTATATATATTTTCGTAGGATTTTCATTATTTGTAACACGTATTGGTAAGACTTTGGAGAGACCTATTGTGCATGATTTCCCCAGCTCTTGTAAGGGTTTTAACCCCCAAGACTTCATGTTTTAATTGAAGATAAGTTATTTATCCTTTAATCATTCCAATATGTTCATGTGTTGTGTGATTAATTGTTTGTCTTCTCTTCTCTTTAACATGCTAGGCTAAATCTATCAGTGTTTGCTCAGTTTTGAATAAAACCTAGTTGTTGATTATTGAGTGTCGTCTCTTGTTTAATTAGTTGATATTGCGTTAGGAGTTAGAAAACTGGATGGCTCACAATATATTACTAGCTTGAACGTCTAACTAAACGCTCCACTATAGTGCAATAGTTGATTTGATCGTTGTATTTATTGCGTGAATTAAGGTCGCTGACATTCAGGGTCTTAACAAGTCCTATAACTTCTCATCGTTGGAGAACTGCGATCGTTGACATTAAGATTCTTAACGAGTCCTATATATTTATAGAGTTAGGGCATTAGGCACCTCCCTACGACTAATATTAAGGAATACGGTGCTCTAATTAAAACAAGGACGTGACAATTCGACTAATTTATAAGAGATGACTAGGGAGTAGTAAGCTTCTAAGTAAACAATCTACTTATCATACGAGTTCACCAATTTACTTTTCCGCATAATTAGTTTAATTTATTTTATTTAGTTAATTAGTAGCTATAAAACCAAACTCTTCAAACCCTGAGATTTTACTTGCATTCTTATAAATATAAAATACAAAAATAATCATCCCTCAACCTTTAGACTTAATACGTCATACACTTCGAACCTTCCCAACACTATTGCCCTAGAGAATGATCAATCCCGCATGTCTTACCTATACTACACTACAACGGTCAGGTACACTGCATAGGAGGATTGTAAAACATAGTATGTTTTGCAAAATTCTGCATCAAGTTTTTGGCGCCGCTGCCGGGGAATAGTTTAGGTTTCGATTTCTATCTCGTTTAGGTCTACTCACTATATTTCTTTTAAGTGAGATTTTTCTTTTTATTTTATTAACTTTCTCGTAGTCTATCTTTTCTTCGTTCTCTTTGTTCGTAATGCTTATCATTTGCCATCATGGTGGATGGTAATCCTTTTAACCAAAACCCACCACACATCCTTTCAAGTATGGTGTTAACGATCTGAGCCGAGTCGAGTTTTGGCCTAAACGAGCTAGGCTCGGTTATTAACTAACTAGCTCGAGCTCGGATCAAGCTCGAGTAAACTTTCATAAATTGGCTCGAGCTCGAGCTCGAGCTCAAATATTTTTATGTTTTTTGAGCTCAAAGCTCGTTTAAAATTTTTAACTTTTTTTATATAATCCTACACTAATTAACTTTCAAGCTTAAGATGCTCGTATAAAAGCTCGAACTTGATAGGCTCCTTTAGTAACTCAAGCTCGAGCTCGAAAGTTTTTTTATATCTATCAAAATTGTTCTAATGCTCAAACTAAAGTTTATGTAACTTGTAATAAACACTCGTTTGCTTTGAAGCAAATTAGTGTATAATAATCGTACTTATATTTTTTATAATTCCAAGTAGATGTGGTCCCTTTTGAAAAATGAAGTGGGTCTTTGTTTGATAGTGTCCACCTTTCTTCATTTTTCTTATTATTTTCAATGTGGGATATTTTTTATCCTTTTCCTTTGATTAGGCAATATACAACTATTACAAAAAATTTTCAAAACATAAATTTTACATTGTTACAATTTTTATTATAATTATAATTCTTAATTAAATATATGATATATAGTCTTAATTCATTAACTTATGCTAACAAATTTACTAACTAAACTAAATAACAAAGTTATTACATTTGATCTAATAATAGAAAAGAAAAAAAAGTATGATGCTCAAAGAATAAAATAGTAAATGATTTATTAAGGTTCATAGAGAACACTAAATTGATATGCTTGTATTATCTATAATTCTCTAGAATATGTTTTACCTCTTTTTATATACATGATTTTCGACCAAGTATATAAGTCTGTAAGCTCAATTCATGAAATTGGTTGAGGAAATTTTGTTGTTCGAGCTAGAGTTAAGATCATAAATTATTAAATGAGCTCAAGTAAATTATGAATTGTTTGATTCGTTAACAAAAATCAGTTATGTGTATGTGTATTAATGAATTATTAAATGAGCTCAAGTAAATTATGAATTGTTTGATTCGTTAACAAAAATCAGTTATGTGTATGTGTATTAATGAATCTTCATGTGTCTCTTGTAAATGTATATGTGTATCATATGTAAGAATGTATGTATATGCTAGTTTGTATAAATGCTAATATGAGAGACATTGTATGTGTATGTGTAAGGATCCCAAACAATGTATCTCAATCACACAAAGATAGAACTTAGGCGTTAGAGAGAGAAAGAGTTGTGAGGTAGAGAGGGAGGTGAAGAACTATGTGTAATATTATCTCACCTTGAAACACGCTCATACAAATGAACTCACCGTCACAAATGAGGCTTGCACGCCTCATATACAAAGCGAGGAGGGTGCGTTGGGCTTATCATGGGCTTGCACATGGATTAGGTTTAGTTTGGGCTTACACGTATACTTAGCTTACATAACTAGTAACCTATTAGCTTAACAAACTATGACTAGGTCCAATAAGCCCATAACTAACTATTACAAACTATATCACAAGTTACAAGGTGCCTAAATATAGAATGGTCATCATTTTAAATGATCCTAACAGTATTCATAAACACCTTTGTATTCACATGTAATGGATTATAATCAATAAACCATTATCATAAATATAACAACTAGTTAACATGATTTAAATGAGTGTAAGAGTTAGTTAGTTCATAACAAAACTCAGAATAAGAGTTTCTACAAGAATACTACCAATAACAATCACCGTGTTTCATCTCAGATCGATTAGAGATGATAACGTTGTTTATGTGTCATCGACTAAAAACTATGGACCAATTGTTTTTAGCAACCTCACAGTGAGTTTATGCATATGTATATATCAAATATGTGTCTTTATATGTAAATATTGGTCACACTAAGGTATTTCATATGTGTGTGTTCATACATATTTGGCTTTCATACGTATGTGACCTATGTGTCTATACATATTTGAGTTTCATATGTATGTGTCATATGTGATAAAACATATATGAATTTCATCGTATGTGTCCTTTGTATATGTAAGCATGAAAATCATAAAACGGAATCATTTATGTACAATATGTACATACATATTTTGTATTTCTTGTCATAAAATCCTCGATATAACTCTCAATATCACGTGAGCCATACAAGCGAGATTCATTAAAATCATCTAATGCTTCATAATTCTTATTTAGTGGTATGTATAATTGGATTTAATTCATTTATATATATTTGATAAAGGATTATTAAATATATTAGTTAATTCATTATAAAACACTTAACTAGTATAAAACTAAAGGTAATAATTATATGACCACTGAATATATATGAGTAACAATTTATTTAACACGTTTAACATATTCATATATATAAAGAATCTAAGTAATACTTGTAAGTTTGAATGAAAAAACAAAAGAGAAGAAAAAAGATTACATTTGACATCCGACATTGGATGAGTGAAACAAAAAGAAGGCAATGTAAGGTCTATACAAATAAAAGCCCATGTTTACTACGTAGTAGTTTATATTTGGGTTATTTGCATAAAAAGACATCATACTTGCCACTTTTTGTTACTGTATGTTGCGTATTTTGTTTCTCAACTTGACATTAACCTTTTGAATTCGTGCTATTGTGTGTACCGGTGACCTGCTTAACCTGTTGGAGCCGGTCAATTTAACAACCGTTAATTTTATTATTACACCGTTAGTCCTTTTCGTTTGTTTTTAATGACCGTTTATTACATTATTGCATCGTTAGTCCTTTTCGCCTGTTTTACACGTTTTCATTCGTTTTTACACGTTTTTGTTTGTTTTTGCACGCTTTCGTCCGATTTTACGCGTTTTCATTCGTTTTTGCACGCTTTCGTTCGGTTTTACACGTTTTTGTTCGCTATTGCACGCCGTCGCTTTTTACGCTTTTGCATGTTTTACACGCCGCTCGCTTATGCATGCGTTGACGACCGTTTTACGCCGCTCGCTTTACATGCTTTTGTTCGCTTGAACGCTTTCGTTCGATTTTACACGTTGATCGTTTTGCACATTTTCATTCATTTTGCACGCTTTGTTTGTTTTGCACGTCTTCATTCGTTTTACGCCGTTCATTTTGCACGCCGCCGTTTTCATACGTTTCGTTCGTTTTGCACGTTTTGTTTGTTTTAAACGATTCAATCCTTTTGCACGCCGTCCATTTTACACGTTTTCTCGTTTTGCATATTTTCTTATGATTTTACACGTTTGTTCGTTTTGCGTTTCGTCCGCTTTACACTTTTTCGTTCGTTTTCGCTTTACATGTTTTGTTCGCTTTTGACGTTTTCGTCTGTTTTACAAGTTTTCATTCATTTTGCATGTTTTACGTTATCGTTCGTTTTTGCAATTTTTTTTTCATTTTTACACGTATAAAAACCAATAATAACATATAAAAATGATCAAAAACGTTTAAAAAACGGACGAAAACGTGTAAAAACGAACGAAAACGTGTAAAAATGAACGAAAACATGTAAAACGAACGAAAGCGTGCAAAAACGAATGAAAACGTGTAAAAATAGATGAAAACGTGCAAAAATAAACGAAAACATGTAAAAACGGACGAACGCATGCAAAAACGGACGGAAACGTGAAAAAACGAAAAAAACGTGTACAAGTGGGACGAAAGCGTGCAAAAACGAATGAAAATGTGTAAAAAGAGACGAAAAGGTGCAAAATGAACAAAACGTAAAAACAAACGAAACGCAAAACGAACGACGCTGCAAAATGAACGAAGCGTGAAAAACAAACGAAACGTAAAACATATGAAAGCGCAAAACGAACGAAAACGTGCAAAAACAAACGAAAACATGTAAAAACGAATGAAAACGTGTTAAAACAAACGAAAACGTGTACAAGTTGATGAAAGCGTGCATAAACGAATGAAAACTTGTAAAAACACACGAAAACATGCAAAAACGAACGTAAACGTGTAAAAACAAACGAAATGTGCATAAACGAACGAAAACGTGTAAAAACGAATGAAAGCGTGCAAAAAGGAACGAAAACGTGCAAAACAGATGAAAGGTGTAAAAATGAACGAAAACATGGAAAAACAAACGAAAACTTGTAAAAACGGACGAAGACTTGCAAAAACAGACGAAAACGTGTAAAATAGGGCGAAAAGGACCAACGGTGCAAAAACGAACAAAAATGCGTAAAAACGTGAAAAAAATGTAAAAACATGCAAAAACATTTAAGAACGGACGAAAGCGTGCAATAACGAACAAAAACGTGTCAAAACAAACGAAAATGTGTAAAAACGACCGAAAACGTGCAAAAGCGAATGAAAACGTGCAAAAACAAACGAAAACGTGTAACAGCGGACGAAAGCATGCAAAAACAAAAAAAACGTGTAAAAACGGACGAAAACGTGTAAAAACGGACGAAAACGTGTAAAAACGGGCGAAAAGGACTAACGGTGCAACAATAAAATTAATAGTCGTTAACTTGACCGGCTCCAACAGGTTAAGCAGGTCACCGGTACACACAATAGCACGAATTCAAAAGGTAAATGTCAAATTTAGGTTTTAAGTTTAACCTATAATACTAAAAATAATTAAAAATTACAATCAAATTATTTGTAAAATACATATTTTGTTCGATTAGCTCCTTCGGCTCGTTTAGCTCGAGTAGCTCGTTTGGCTCGAATAACTAAACGAGCTTTCAAACGAGCCGAGCTAAATGCTAGTTTTAAAAGCTCGGCTCGTGAAATTATTCGAGTTCTACAATTTGTTTGAGCTCGACTCGAGCTCGAAAAGTATCAAGCTCGACTCGAGTTAAACGAGCTCGAGTAGCTCGTTAAAAGATCGATTTGTTAACACCCCTACATCCAAGTGACCATTTAAACCCATACCCATCTAGACCCATACCCATCTAAGACCCATGACACAACCCGACCCGACCCAACCATTTTGCCACCTCTAATAAAAAGGCATATAATAACGTATATGTTTTAATAAATACGTATATAATAATGTATAAAATGTATATAAGAATGTATAAAAAAGTATATAATAACGTGTATAAAAATTAAAAACGTATATAAAAATGTATAAAACTTAAATAAAGACGTATATGTTTTTATAAAATGTATATAAGAAATCGAAAAGCTTTAAACAAACCAAAAAATTTAAATTCTAAATGGCCGTTAGCTTAAAAGATGAACGTTGCAACGGTCGTTGGCCAAAAGGGATAACATGTAACTGCTAACGGAATTCATTTAACGCCGGTTGCACTTTCGAAAGACCAAGGACTAAATGTACAATCTGAGCAAACCACAGGACCATTTCTGCAATTTACTCTAATTTAATTATATGTTTTGTAGTGTATTCTTAAGTTAGGTTTAACTAGTGGGATAAGCTTGGGGTCAGTTCTTGTTACTGCAATCATCTACGCATTGTACAAACTAATCAAGAAAAAAATAATCAAAAGACGGAGAGAGTGTTTTTAAACGCATTAATGGTGGTTTGCTTTTAAAGCTACAAAAAGAGGTTGACCTATCTTTAGTTGATAAAACCATACTTTATATGTGAGTATAAAAGGCCACTGATAACTTCAACAACAACAGAGTTCTCGGTCAGGGTGGCCAAGGTACAATTTACAAAGGATGTTAGCCAATGGAAGAATTGTGGCAGTCAAGAAATCAAAAATAGCTGATGAAAGCCAATTAGAACAGTTCATCAATGAAATGGTCGTTCTTTTTTTTGGTTAAAGAATGAAGTGGTCATTCTTTCACAAGTTAATCACAGAAATGTGGTCAAACTATCGGGATGTTACTTAGAGGGAGAAGTTCCTCTCCTTGTTTATGGATTTATTCCAAATGGAACATTATGTGATCGTTCATGACGAGCTCATGAGTTCCCAATGTCTTCGAGCATGAGATTACATATCACAACAGAGGTTGTAGGCACTAGCTTACTTGCATTCAGCTACTTCAATTCCAATATATCAAAGAGACATGAAAACCACTAATATACTTTTGGATGATAAATAGCGGGCCAAAGTTTCTGACTTTGGAACTTCAACGTTTGTATCAATGAATCAAACTCACTTGACTACTTTAGTCAAAGGTACACTTGGCTACCTAGAGCCTGAGTATTTCCAATCTAGCCAATTCACCATTTAGAGTGACGTCTATAGTTTTGGAGTTGTTTTGATTGAATTGATAACAGGAGAAAAGCCAATCTCCATAACTAGATTTGGTGAACATAGATGTTTGGCTACATACTTTATGGTGACTATGGAAGAAGGGCATGTTATGTCTATTTTTGATGCAATTGGGATTAAAGATGCTTGAATCCAATCGGAAAGAATAAGGCAACAATGAAAGAAGTAACTAGAGAGTTAGAAACAATACAAACATCACACATTCCCTCTATGGTTCAAACGGGCATCAGATCACTGATGCATGGTGACAAATTACACATGCGAACTTAGACTGAATCAACATCGGCATACTTAACTACTTAAGTTTCACTGACACCATTAGTCAATGATGCTTAAAGGCAAGATTTGTTTATAGCATGTAATTAACTTTATATTGCCATATAGTTGCAAAGCATGTCATAGAACTTTTAGGTAATCATAAATCCATCCAAAGTACCAAAAAATTGGATGGATAGTGCATTCCCTCATAAGGACTTTTGTAACCATTTCGTATTAAATATGTGTCTAAAGCTTTATACTAATTTGTCGTTTCAAGCAATAACTTTACTTTTGCTATCCAATGGATCACTGTAATAAGAAGACATGCTAATAAAGAACAACAATGACATATAAATTGCAAAAACTGTCTACAAGGAAAATCATGCGACTCTCATAAAAAAAAAAGGCTTAAGAAGGAGTAATAAAGATTTAAATTAATAAACTCACCAATTAATGAACTACATTGGCGAGCCTGGAGATCCTATACGAAATGATGAGTTGGGTATTCATGTTCATAGCCATTATAGTCATAATATAACCTCTCGCCCTTGGCAATATCGCGAGTTGCAACCAAGAGGACCCGGCATTCACCATTTACACTGTATCTCACACATTTCAGATTTTGCTTCTTCTTTGCTTCCCTAAAAAAGGTATAACATAAAATAAATAAATAAATAAATAAAAACAAAACAAAACTAAAACAAAACCTACAATATATCTCAGCAAGTGAATAAGAAAGAATCTTTGGAAAGCTTACGGTGTAAAGTTGTTTATTCCGTTGATAAAACGTGCAATGTTTCCCCGTTTATCGGGGCAGATAACAAGACTCTTTGATGGATTTGATGCTAGAAGAAGAGTCATCATGCTATCACAGTCATCATGTTCACGATTTTTAATGTAATCTACGTCACCTACGTATTCGGTTATCAATGTCAAGTCCTTTATAGGGCCATCGGCTTCTACTGTATAACTGCACCGAAACAATCGCTTATTACTAAGCATACTTCATTGGCATAAGAGGTGGCAAAACTAGTGTGTCGGGCAGGTTGACTGACGGGTCAAAACTGGTTGGATCAGGCCAAGTTGCGAACACTGTTTATATATTTTTTTGAAATTCATAAATTATTAATGTGTTAAATATTATGATTACAAATTTTATATTATTACAATAATATTCTAACATTTTTAATTTAAGTCATGTAAGATGTTACATGCATTTAAATATTTGGATGACTTTCGACCCATTTGACTCATTTCTTTGTTAAATCTATTAACTAAACTAGTTTCACACATTCCCCAAATTGACCCATTTATAAGTAATGAGTTAAAATTGCCACCTCTGATTAGCATAAGAATTAAGAAGCCTCTTTTACTAACACCAAGTAGTTATTTACTTAATTACCCTTCGCAAGAATCGAATATGACAAGCAGTGGAGGGCATTCACCTCTCTTCAACATGGCTCTGCAGTACTCCAATGTTTCCGTGTCTTCTTTGGAAAGAACCTTCAATAAGAGCCGCATAAGATAACCCATAATGATATAATGGAAACATGGAATTTAGATTGTTTCTATTAAGTAGAAGGGGCATCCCATTTTCATAGGGGAGATTGTCTCAAACTTAGAAAGATACCTGCATTCCACCTTTTTCAAACACAGATAAATTAGCCGACCTTGGAGCCATATCGAAAGAGTAAGTGAGATGATCACTATATTTCATGTTGAGGGAGGTTAGAGCAGAAGCTAGAGACCGCATTTGTTTAAGTCTTTGCGCGGTTTCTTCGCTTGGAGCATATGGTAATAGTTTTCTCCTCTTCTTGTGATGCACTATTCGTTTCCTACGTCTCCTAGAATCTGCTAAGTTAAAAAAAATGGAAATAAAAAGTGCTTGGAACAACAAAAATGGAAATAACGAATGACCTAAACATCTTATTGTTTGGGGTTATGAGGAAGAAAGAGTGAACTAATACATATCAATAGAAAAGATTAGAATGTGTGACTTATGTAGGATAAAACAGTAATAACAACCATGCTAAGCTTTTTTCTTTTAGAGCCAACAAAAATGCTTAATTGATATAATGTACAATGTATAGAACAGTAAATGTAGCACACATAAATGATGGTAAGTAACAACTACATGTGCCCATGTCGAATTCACTATTTCTGACTTGGATTGTTTAAAGTACTCCGATATCCCTTTGTGAAAACAGGGTTAAAAATGTTACCGTTTGAATAGGTATGCATTTGGTGTTAGCTTAACATCTTCACTCATCAAACTAAGTACTGAGAATTGATTTTCTGACCACCCATGAGTTCTTTACATTCATACTAAAATTTTCTTCGAAAAACTTTAATAATTAAAAGAATAAGCTGATTTTTTTCAACCCATACCTAAATTTTTTTTTATTGCTTGCAATACAAGGATTATCCGCTAACAGATTTATAAGGTAAGGGATAAAGTTAACTTCCATGTGTCTTCTCTATTTCATTCTATTCCAGTATCATCTCTTTCATTAAATCATTTAGATCTCATAGTTAGAGAAAAGTTTCATTGCCTTCCAAAATGTTACAAAATGATATGTATCAATTGAAAAATACGATAAGATTGCATAGCAATTGAAAAATCTGCATTTCGGCTTGAAGGAAAACACATGTATTTTCTTCTTGTTTAAGAAAGAATTAGAAGGTATGTTCTTAGGACCCAAAGAATGATGACTATTTTTGGCTAAAGAAACATACAACCGCAGATAGTACCTTTGGTAGAAATTGCATACGTCTATAAGTTTAGTGCTTAACTGCAGCTTTGACTCTTTAACTAATACTTATAGCAATGGACAACCTTGTTTGTCTATTCAAAGAATATTTACTCTCATCATATTATACCGCCATTTCAATTGTTTAAACACGGTAGATGATTAATTACACCATATTACTGAGAAAAAAGATTGTATATGTAGTAACAAAACTATCAAAACGATCCTATATATACATAATTTGCCTTCAGTAAGCCAAATGTAGCTCCATTATTATATACCTATAATGTTGTCAAATGTCATTAAACGCGCATTTTGATTTCCAAAAAAACAGCATCACGGCCAAACATTTAATGATATGCAGCAGCAGTCTCAATACTTAAACCAAATTCGGAATAAACGAAACAGAAATGAATACCTTGAGGAGAAATCCTCTTGAGGGAAGAAGCAGTACATTTCCTAATCTTAAAAAAATCAAATATTTTACTCTGACTAAAACCTGAAAATATAAAATTAAATCAAAACTTTTTGTTTAAATATAAAAATATTTAACCGAATTAATTAATTAATTAATACTTTTAACCGAGGGCGGACGATGATCGGAGCAGCTCCTACAAAACCACGGCCCAATCGGAACACGAACGACAACAGGACGGTGACACGTCAGATGAAAGCCTTTATCACATTTATCACACAGTAACAACACCTCATCATCACCTGACCCGCATTCATCGCAAACGACGTCGTCATACTCATCATCATCAAGTTCCTTAACGGAAGTGTTGTTGATGATGTCATTTACGGAACGGTACTTCTGGTGTCGCCGTTGCGACGGTGATGGTCGGAGATAAGAGCTGGCGGCGGTCATGAAGGGTAGATTTGTAAATAATTATGGTGACGTGGCGTGTGGGGATTGGTTTTTGGGTTTATGCTAATGTGCGCCTGGAGGAGATGGGTGAGTGGTGTTGACGGAATAAGCGGGAGGGTTTTAGCCGTTACATGCAGGGCAAAGCTTGTTTTGGGTAATTTTCTTTTCCTAATTTGGGTATTAGTGTTTTTAACATTTAACTTGTGTGTTTGTTTTCGTTAATAGTTGTTTCAAAAATGGGTATAAAAGTAAAAAATGTCAAGGAATAGTCTAAAAGTATGTTTACATATTTTTGAGAATTTTCAACTTTAAAACATCTTGAATGAGGCATCAACATTTCAGTTTTCTATACAAAACTTATAATGCATTAAATTTAATTTTACATAGTTTAATATATTTCAACATTATCATTTTAAATTTATTACCTTATTATACATTAGGCGTGCATATGATATCGTTTAAGGAGCCAACAAATTAAAACAACGTCGTTTTGTCGCATGGCATGCCGTTTTGTGTCATATCGTTTGGTAACTGGGCTAGGCAATTGGGCTAAATGATTGGTTTTAGTGATGTTGTTCTTAGCTTAGTTGTTTTTCCTTCTTTGTTTAATAGTGTTTTCAGGTATTTCTTTCACCAAACTTCATGCACAGTAATCTATAATCTCATATCTTACTAGAACTTTGTGTGGTGAATTGGTACCAGCATTATGTGGAAAAATTCGTAAACTAACAACTTGGAATCATTGTTACTGGATGTCCGATTTACAGGTTAGTTATTCATTGTTATAATGAATTATAAGTCGTTTCTAACTGATTTACTGAATGAAGTTTGGTTTCTTACGGTCTTTGTTTACCATTGAAGTATTGTTTGCCATTTTAAGATGTTTCTAGAAAATGATAACGTGTGGTTGTTTGGGAAACCTTGATGTCGGTGCGAAGTTATAGGATTGTTGTATAGCTACTAATGTATGCATATGTATGTTGATGTTTTGTTTTTTGTTTGCGTGTTTATAAATATAGATTGAATCCTTATGTTTTGGGTTCTAGCATTGTTAAAATTCTATAGTTCCTTTATTGGGTAGCCTCGAAACTGTTTGAAAAATATATGTGTGTTATTGCTAGGCCATGGATGTATTTATAAATAGGAAGCTGATCTATGTGGCGATTTACTTATGTTATTGCATTGGCTATGGATGAATTTTTATAGATAGGAGCCTTAATGTTGCACTTTAGTTATACGAAAAAAACGGAATGCATAACATTTAGTTGTCGATAGGGGAAGGAAATGCACAAAACTCTTCGTGCCTCAGAATACTCGACATGTGTTGCGCCTCAGGTGGCGAAAGTGGAATATCATACCTAAACAGCTTTATTTACGATAAACTAACACCACAACGATCGATTGAAAATGGATTGCATGAAAAGGCTACGGTTTGTGCAATAAAGAATTGTTGTATTCTATATATAACGGGGTTATAATATACATTTTGGTAGAGAACAGTTTTGTTTAATTGTCAGGTTAAGGTTCGGGCCATAAGATTAGTCGGCTTTTGCTGATGGACCTATTCCATTTAGGAGACGAGTGTTTAGGAATGCTAGTAATAGTGCGTCAATAAATGTTGCGGCTTTGTATTGTTTAATCAATAACGGAGATTTTGATACGCTACTCGATGTTGATGTTGTTCGGGTTTGTTTGGTAGGCATTGTTATGATGATAGTTTTAGGGAGATATTTGAAATACATTGTTCCAGATTATCTATTTAGGTTGGTAGAAAATCTAAAAGCGTGGAACATGTTTCCTCGGGGTTCATATGTGTGGGAGGTAAAATACGCTCAATTAAGGGATGTCATACTTACTCGTTGCATATTTCAACTGACTAGGAAACAACTATGATATGCATATGATGTTTGATATTGCAGCTGGCTAGCTGCACAAGGCAAACTAAAAATTATTGATCATGAGGGTGTGGGTTTTATTATTGCCAAATATGTAACCTCAAATGCTAGGTTGGCAGAAATGATGAGTCATATAACAACAGACTATAATAGTGACTGTTAGTGCAAATATTACGATATTTAAACTAAACGGTTTCTTCGGTTTTAATAATGACAAACATGTAACTTGTAATGCATAACGTAAAATGCGCAAGTTACTTGTAAACACAAATCATCAATGCATACTTACATCAACATCTCTCGAAGCCTCAAGTATGCTTCAGCTCAGTAGTAAATTTCCATTTCGACGTAAATCACTCAAGGTATGAACAAACAAATTTGAAACTTGACAAATGATCAAAGGATTAAATTTTTGTTCAAAGACTTCACATTTTTAATGTGACAAAACATTTTTTCAAAAATACATTTTACAAATGATTTTTGAATTAAAAAGAAATGTTTTATTTTGAAAAATTAGTTTAAAAATTCCAACAGCTATTCCCCCCACCCCAAATAAACCTTCACCACTAAAAACAAAAAAGGAGCGTTTTTGGTACCGACGGTACCACTAAATTTAACGGTACCGTCTGACAATTAGTGGTACCATCTGTCTGTAATAGCTAGTTTTTTTCTTGGCCTATAAATAGTGGACCATTTTACACTTCCCACTTGATTTTTCCAGCTAGTTTTCCCTGGTCTAATCCTCTTTTATTTAGATCACTTTCTTTGATCATTTAGGGAGTTTTAGTTTGTTTAAGAGTGATCCAATCATCCATTCTAGAGATCACCTTCATTCCTCTACTAGTCCAAGAGAAGAACACATCGTATCAAGAAGATACAAAGTGTTGTAGTGTGTCCGTAACACTTGTTACGTACTTGTTGTATCTAGATATACATCATGTTGTCCATCATCTTGTTTAGTTAGATTGGGTAGATCATTGTGATCTTGTTGAGATCAAGAAGGTCTCCTAAAGCTTGTGTTGTTCGTGTTTAGATCGGGTAGATCGTATTTGTGTGATTTGCAAGGATCGGGTAGATCGTGTGTGAGATTTGTACTAGCTAGATTAGTACTCGACATTCAGCTTAGTGTCGAAAAATAATGTAAGCGACGTTGTATGGTTTTCTCCGCCAAGAAGGGAGCTTGTTGATTAGTGAAGTAACTCTCGAGTTGGGTACTCGAGGAGTGGAGTAGGGAGAAGATGAGCTTCGTGATCAAACCACTATAAATCACCGTGTCCGGTTTGCGCTTTCTTTACTTTTCTATTTAAGTTTATTTTTGCATTTACCGCTTTACATTTATATTTTGTATTGCATTTATATTTGTGTGGCTTGTGCTTATATTGTGTTAGTTGTGTTTGTGTCATGGCATGTTATATGTCTTATTTTGTGTTATTGTGATATGTCTTAATTGTTGCTTTATATTCTCTGGCTCTTGTAAGACTAGTAAGATTATTGTTGACACTTTTCATATTACATCATACTTGATTTGGTGTTTGATACACAAGGTTTTAAGTTTTTAAACGAGAACGTATTCACCCCCCTCCCCTCTACGTTTTCCACAATTGGTACCAGAGCCACGTCGCTTAAATTTTTAAAACAAATGGTTTTCAAAATTGGGTACGATCCATGTATCAAATTACCCATGAAGGGGGATAAAATATGAAAAGTATTTAGTTGCTTAATACTTGCAATTTTTGTTGATTAAGTATACTTTGTCATATTAGCTTGAAGGTTTTCTTAAACCAATAAAGGAATACAGTTTGTAAGTGTCCGGTCATGTTTATAGAACGAGTCATAAAGTGATGCGGTTTTGAAAGGAGCGTTTGGGACAACTCCTTCTTTTATAGTAAATATATTTTCGTAAATGTTTTTTCCTTAGTCCTAAAGGTGGAAATGTTACTTAATATATATCTCATATGTTCGGTATTTAGTTTATTAAGTTTTACATCTTTTTGTTACGTCAAATACTTGTTTGCGATGAGAAAATTGGTTTTGTTTAAAACTGTAATAACGGGTCACGGTACCATTAAATATAACGGAAGGTACCACTAAATACGGAAGGTACCGCTAAATTTAACGGTACCTTCGTCTGTTTTTCAGAATTGAGAAATTTTCAAAAATTCATATAAAATCAACCGTAAGTCCGTAGGAGTCGTGCCACCTATCATTTTAAACGTAATTGAGTCTACTTTCATTTAAAAATACTTTTAGTAAATGATTGTAAAGTAAAGTTTACAAGAGTCTTTGATTCGTTACAAAGAGTCTTTTTCGGTCATGCCGATTGCACAAATTTTTTGTCAAATTACAAAGAGAACATCACATGTTGATGTATTATATTTTTAAAGTGTTGAACTTGATCAAATTTTGAAATGGGGTAGAAAATAATTCATTTTCAAATAAAATCGAGCTAAGTGTACATTGTTGTACTTAATACACAAAATGACGGTAAGTATTTTTTTTTGTGTTATCCTAAATGACTATTTGTTTTCTTTATGTCTTAGTATTGTTAGTTAAAATTTGTGCGTACTTGTTGTTATCTTTAGTTGAGCTAATTATATCTACAATCACAAGCGTTTTACATGCCTTGTTGCTATGTATTGATATTAGTTTTCCGGTTTATGCGTCAATAGGACTTAGACTAGACTTCTTGCACTAAGTTGCGTAGTTGGTTTTGCATTACATATAGGCATATATCACTTTTTCTTGCATATATGTTTTCGACATCTTGCAAGTTTTAAAATGCTTTAGTAACCTTCTTAGGGATGGAAACTAATTTGGTTGATCATATGTGTCGGAAGATATTGTCTTACACAATTATTTTTCCAAAGGTTTAAGTGTAAAAAATGTAACACCCCCAATTTTGTGATACGTAGCGGAATTCAAACTGGGTGTTACTTCATGGCACAACAATATAATAATAGAAAACGAACTCTAATGGAGTCGTTTTAAAAGATTTATCATTCGATTTATATAAATATCGATTTTACAAAATGAGGTCCCGATAGTTCCATTGTTTACGTAATACATTAAATAGGTTTTCGAATGATAATAAAATTTATAGCCTTCTTGATCTAGTCCTCGCTCTTCCGCGACCGACATTATGGACCGAAATACATGCTTAAAATCACAACACAAAGGTTGAGTGAATTCATAGAGTTTAGGAAATTAGTTGAACACATAATGTTTGTGTGGGTTACGTTGTTATACACCCATAATATTGAAAACAAAACAGTTATTATTCACTAAGCATCATGCAATCAAGGCGTTAACGTGTTCCAAATTTAATTGGAGAAACTGTTGATACGTGCCCTTAACAGGTAAAATTGCCATTTTTACCTAATGTACTCAAATATGGTGCGTTTGTTTACCGGACCTGGTCAAACAAACGGGATTCGTCAATCCCGATAGATCTATTCACAATATTCGCGCCCACTCTCACATAGTGATTAATGATTCATGATTAAGGGACTTAAGTTTGGCAAATGCGGTAACTTAGTGCTAATAACAATCAGATAAGTATACAGTTTGAAAACAATGTGTTCGGTTTAAAATAAAGCATGTATCTCCCCCAAGGGTTTGTAAAACAATTAAGTAATAGAAAGTGGGGCTATGAACTCACCTCAGAGTAAATGATATCAAATGTATAATGAGAATGATGGATATGCCGTGAGAACTTCTATGAGCAACCTAAAATAGGATGTTGCGACTTAGGTTTGGAATAATGTTTAGGAAAACATAAACCATTCTATATATATTTCTATGTTGATCATGATGTAGTCAATTATCATTTGATGTTTATAGAAAGATCTTTAATATGTGAAAACATATTTAGTTTATAGATATCGTACTACCGCTCGGGCCATCATAATTCGAGGTCATGCAAGAACGTTCAAGGAGCTAGGACACTTTAAATCGTAAATCCGAAACTCGTCGACACGTTTTACTCAAATGAAACACCTCACATGAAGCTCCCTAGTTTTGTAGCACTTAGTAGATAAAACATGTGTTTTATTTATATATCATAAGTGTCATATGGTTTGTAAACACAAGTTACAAGGTTGTTTGGTTATGATTAGGAATCATAATGGTTATTACAAATATCGTCATAATTTATATCACAAGTGTTTAAAGAAAAGCTTACAAGTTTCTAAATTGTAAAGTTGGTTATTACAAGTTCTCGTCGTTTCATAAATATGATTACCTTAGTTAACGGTCTTAGGTAAACAAGCCTTGAGGCTTTAGCCATGGCCTTGTCGTGACTTTGGTCTTAACTACCATGGTCTTGAGACTCAGCCTTGACCTTAGTCGTAGCCGTGGTCTTGGCTTATGGCCATTAGGCCTCTTGGTTTGCTTTTAGTTGTGACAAAAGTATAGTTTGTGAGACTAAATATAGGGCAGTTTCTGTTTTTGAAAGATAATGGCATGTTTAAGCGTTTTCAAGGTTCGAGCTTCTTTAATATTGAAGGAAAACGTCGTTCGGACAACTTCGTGTTTTAACTTTTGATGATTCGGACCAGTACCACTTTTAAAAGGCGAACCAAAAAGCAACTTCTACATGGCAGTTTTGGCGTTTAGGTTTCGCTAACTTCTTTTGCCTATAACTTTTGACTCGTTTGTCCGTTTTGGGTGATTCAAATTGCTACGTATTTGTTTTAATATTATCTACAAGAATATGAAAAGTATCAGATCTATATGTGGTCTATTTTGTGGAAACTTTGTACAAAAGTTTATCATTTATACACTTACTAACCCAAGTTTAACATATAGGTTCTTATAACTTGTTTTAAAGATTTTTGTACATCATGATCCAACATAGTAACTATATATATAGCATGAAATAGTTAAGATTATGAATAATAAAGATGAGATGATGGTGGTGATAAGTTGCTTACAACTTTTGGCTTTCAATAAGAAAGGAGTAACTAGTAAGGATCGGACTTTGATTTATCGCTTAAGACTTTGGATTGAGCTAGCTTTCCACACCTTGGCACCCTTGCAAACTTGAAGAGTTGGTGATGAAGTACTAAGTGACTTGAGTGGATTGAAACTCAAGAAGATCACTTAAACTTGCTAGAGATTTGATGTAGTAGCTTGATCTTTGGAACTTCCTTGCATAAACTTGGACTTTATAGATCAAATGATGGAAGATGTGAAGGATTTATGCTATGAATGACCCAAAACAGAATTTTAGGGGTCTTAGGATGTATTTCACTTCCTATTTATAGGAGGGTAAGTTTGGTTAACCATATATTGGGTTAAATATTAACCATGGTTAAGTTAGGACACTTGTAAAGATCTAAATGAACCATGGTTAGATGATGCCACCAAATGATGACTCCCCTAAGTCGGCCATATAGTGATAAGATGACTTAGGTGGATAGTTTTGATCTTATCTTGAGTTTAGAGTAAGTTTGGTTCCGTTAAATGCCAACCGTAAGTCGTTAAGCCATAAAGCGAAACCGGTATCGTAAAAATACGAAACTTGTAGGAATGATGAGACTCATCATTATACTTCATCTAAAAATATAAAATGGGTGATAAGTCTCATTGGATGCAAAACGCTAGCTAAAGCTAGAAATACGGGTCAAAACTCGTAATTCGCAGCTTTATCGGAAAAGAACGAAATTTTAGGAAACGACCGTGAATTTATTTAGAGTAGACTAAAATTAGTCTAAAAGTGATATGAGATGTCAAAATGTGGTTTTCTTCATACGCAAGATAACTTAATGCTTATTTGTGAAGTTTAAAAGTTACGATTTATGCAAAATGTAGAACGATAAGGTTAATTCCTTTATGGTCAAAGGAGGAGGGAAATATGTTTGACTTTTCCAAAAATGTAAAAGTTTCAAAACATACTAGAAACACGGTCTGAAAAATCGTTAAGTCCGGATGTAAGTAGAATTGTTTAAAACGTAAGTTTAGTTTTTGCTACTGGGCTTATTTGGTAACATAAAATAAATCTTAAAATTCTCAAATTAATTGTGAGTGATCTAAAATTTATCCGATGCGAGGAAAATTGTCAGGGTTGATTTTCGTTATGCGCGTGATGTTTAAATGTTGTACCGTCGAAAACGAAACTTTAAAACGATGTTTTCTTAATAACTTCTGCGAAAATGATCTAACTATGGTCGAACTCTCAGGTTATTACTAAAATAATTTATCTTATGAGAATGTGGATTAAAAATTTTACGGGATGAATAGTGAAAGTGAATAGTAACTTTTCAAAAATATGAAAAGTAACTCGAAAAATGCGGGTTGTTACAAAAAAGATATCACCTTAAAATATTTAACACTTTCATTAAATCCGTAACATGATCTCTAAAATATTACATCCTCTTGTCTTGCTTGACCATGAGTTGTCTAAACAAGATAAAAGATCATATTAATACATTAGTATTTAAGTAAAAGAAAATGTACTAAACTTGCATTGATCTAACACACACACACAAAATGTTTTAAACATTTAGTATTTTACGTATGTTGTATAAAAATGGTTACAATAATTATTTTTATACTCATGATATGTAGAAAACTAAGAATATTATACTTAATAATAAATAGTTTTTCGCACATAAAATAAATGGCAATCTTGAAGTAGTAAGTTACTATGTCATTAATCTCACACATGCAACTAGTATTAGAATAAATGGAACACATTCCTTAAATTTTTATTTTCTTTTTAAATGGAGTGATCGTGAGGGTCAAGAAAGATTTCGAGTACATATCAATTCATTATTCAAATTATGATTGATATCATCATCGTATCTACTTGACAAGTTTTCGAGTATGGGCATGAAATTGGAGTCATTGTTTGTATAGCTTCAAGATAACATCAAAATATAACAAAATATATTATCTTGAATCTACATACTCAATCACACTCGGTTGTTATGAAAATAATGACGTCCTCTCAAGACGAAAATAATATGCATCGGATCATAACTCACACTTGTGTTGAAGGTGTCATATTGAGTCTTCTTGTCCAATGGTTGTGTTCCAAACATTAAACTAATATGTTTAAAAGATACATAAAATACACAACTAAGTAGGATTGACAACTTGGATATTTCATCCGAAATATTCAAGTAATTTACTTTGCAATGCAATTAGTAAATGTGTCATTTCCGAAAAACCAAACACAAGCAAACAAACAACTTATGTAAACTTTGCTCATAAACGAGTCAACACTCAAAATCACATGTCTAGTAAAAGTGTCACACATAATATGTTATTAACTATTATGTACGTCATCAATCTTCGAGAAGATCACATGTATTTCTCTTATCAAAAGATTGACAAAGGATAACCTATATCTTATGCATCTTATTTTCTTTGTAACATGAATGGTTATGTTACAAGAGAATACATTGCATCTTGTTTAACAAATATAGGATATAAGATTTGAATAATAACCCAATACAACATGTGTCATTGTATAAACAAGTAAAACTGATCATACACTAAAATATTTGTTTTACTAAGCATTCGTTAGAGTGATAAGTTTCCTCTTAGAAAATCATATTTATTGAAAGATACAATATGTCTCATTTCAATCATACATCATATAACACTCACAAGATATATTGAGGTAAATAACCTTAATTAGATTCTTTTCCTAAGATATGCAAAGGAGCATTCTTGAAACACTCACGATGTAAGCATATTCTACATTGTTTCACATTAGAACATTTTTTGGCTATAAGAAAACCAAATCATGTTAAAATAACATGTAATAACTCAAAAAATAAAGATGTCGTCCAAGAGATCATGAAATGCACCATCTAAACCAAATAACATCTAAATCTCAAATACGAAATTAAAATATCATGTTTTCCTTTATTAGGATATTGTGTAAGACATGTCTTCCTCTTTAACGACCTTTAAAATATGGTTAGTTGAGTCATATTAGGCCATGTATTAGCGAAATAAGCTAATATCATCTTTGCTACACTTCGATAGGCAAAGATAGGAATTTGAATTTTTCTAACATGAGAATGACTACAGGAGACCCTATCGCACTAGAAATTCAATTTGACCTAACAGTTGAATTGCTTTCAAGAGAGAAGTTGGGTTCGTGGTAGAACCCGTAAAAATGGTCGTGTTTAGCCTGAATTGAGCACCACTAGTGATAGTCTCATACTAATTCTCTAACTTGAAAAGTTTCCATTCTCACATTTGACTAAAGATAGTTTACATCGGTGAACTTTATCTCCCATTAAGATTGCATTTTGAATAAGTAGGAATTAGGATTCTCTTAGCGAACCTAGGTTACTTGAATCCCACATATATGTTTCAAAGTGATAACATGTTCTTGTGAGATATGATTAAATGCCTTCATGCTTTCTTAATGCTCAATGATTATTTTCTTAATTATTGAATGCATCTTTATTAGAAAGGTTTTGTATTTGATTACCTATTTCTATTATATCTCTTGATATATATATATCTATGATACATGCTCTTAAATGCTAAATGATTATTTTGTTTTGTATGATGTTTGTATTTATTCCTTATGTGCATTTTAGATGATTTGCTTGTGCACCCACACTACCTTGTCTTGACACATAATGAATTAGATATTCCTATCCTTATAAACTCTTAGATGTCATAAAGTCATACACTAGTGTCAAAATCTATAAGTTAAAGTAGTTGCGAAATTGTCCTAATTCATCGGTCATCATTTCACATTCTTCCAAGTGATACATCCTTTTGTCAAGGGAAGGTTAGATACAAACCTAGTGGAACTCGGAGTAGGTTTGACAACTTAAATATTTCATCTGAAATATTCAAGTAAGTTTAACTTGCGATCGCAATTGTTAAATATCATATCTGAAACATCATATTCAAGCCTTTTAACAACATATGTTAAAACGCTCATCCAAAAGCTAAAAGCTAACATCAACCTTCGGGTCACAAAGGACTCACAAGTTCCTACATTAAGGGATTTGTAGTTTCTTTCATCCTCGTCTGAATATACACTCCTTGAGACCAAGTATATTCTTTCCGTATGTCCCTTTCATCCCCATAAGTTTGTAATAGTATTTTACCGTCAAGCTCACCTCATATATAATGAGGATCAAACTTTAACCATTGGTTTTAGGGTTGAAAACCAACATATCATCCTATCTTGCCAAGAGTCCGTTGATACTCTCTTTCTTCCGAATAACGAGGAATATGCCAATACGAAGATTGATATTTTTAAGTCTCTTCTTTTTCATCGTCAATCTTGATCACCAAACCTCAATCAACTTGAAGCCATCATTATGTTCCAAATCGAGTCTCGCTCACACATCTACCACTGCTGTGTCGATTAAATACTTCATTCTTTTAGATATTAAACCCTGCTGCGAATCAGCACCATAGGCCTTGCTTTACGCCTTTCAAAACCCCATGAAACATATGAATGTTCTATGAATATTTACAATGATCGAGAAGAGCTACATAATTTAAAATTTTGAAGTTCATTGTATGCTATCCACCACTTGTCATGATGTTACAAAGCTCATCGCTTCCGTCAACGTTTGTTTTCCTCTCTATTTCTGATTTATTCATTAACACATCTTGTCCGGATGGCCAACAATTAAGGGGGAGCTAAAACACATTCATACACATATAGTCTTTCACCAAACACTCTCAAGAACACACAAATGTGGTTCTTATTCCCTAAAATTCTTTACTAAAACACTCACTTCTTAAGTACCCGCTATTTAGCAAAACCCTAGTCACAAAACCAAAATCGGTTCTAGCTTCCAAACCTCTACTCTTTGTGATCACCTAGACATTTGTTCTATACAAGCACCTTCAACCTTCACATCAAACCTCACAATAACATCATTCATCATCACAATCAACCCTTTTAACTAAACTTCACTCTTGACAGTGATATTTAGTTTAAGAACCTTTAACCCATCGATCCTTACACTCAAACCTTATAGCTACACTTCACTCTTGATTGTGATCATTAGCTTTAGAACCTTCAAACCATATGTGGAAAACTAGATGGGGAGGTTGAATAGTTTTGCCGATTAAAACTTCGTTTTAAAGTATTTAGATCGACTTATGTCAATCCATTTAAATCGTGTGCTGAATATTTATAGATGGACATATAAATAAGTAATGCAAGAAATAAAGAGTAAAGGAATGCAAAACCACGACACGAGTATTTATAGTGGTTCGGCTATAAGGACACCTTCCTTGCCCTACTCCACTCCCCGAGTACCCCACTCGAGAGTTTCTAAGCACTACACAACACAAGCTCTTTAATGTGGCAGAGAAGCCTTCACAATGTCGCCTACTGTTTATCCGGTACAAGGCTAGACACCGAGTTCTTCCATGAGGTAGAACCAAACCTATCCCAACGTCGCATACACTTTATCCGGTACAAGGCTAGATACCGAGTTCCATTACAAAGGAGGAACTACTACCAAACACTACACCACAACACAACTAGCCAAAGGAGACATACTCCTTTTTACAACACTCGAAAGGATATCAACATCCTTTAACCCAATTTACACAACTTATACATCGACGCACCATATCGATTGTACACCTTCTGCACCATTCACTAATGCCTTCAACACGACACTTCGGTACCATTCACTAATGCCTTCAACACGACACTTCTATGGAGGGAGGAAAGAACTATCAACAAGATGCCCTTCAGTGGTCTTGATGATGACGAAGCTTAGCAACTCATGACCTTGAGCTTGCACGTCTTCAAGAGGTAGTGATCTCGCCTTTAAGAGGAACCTAGAGAATCACACAAAGATAAAACTACATAGAATGATCATTTGGATATGTGGTTAGAAAGGTTAGAATACTCATAGAAAGTATATCTAAAAGTGGTAGTGAGCAAGAGAGAAATAGCTCACTATTTATAGGCAAAATGTGTCTACTGTCCTATGGTTTCGGAGGATCCCTCACCAAAGGGATCCGGCTAGTGGAAATCCTGGGATCCAGCTACTGGGTCAGTTTAGTCCGGATTTTGGGTTGCAAACTGGGTTATGGGTTATGGACCATGGGTCATGGACTTTGGATCATGGATACCCAACAAGATGCAATGTACCTAGTCAATGGGTTATGGATCTTGGGTCATGGGTCATGGAATATGGGTCATGGATCATGGGTAATATCCAACATGACTTCATGCATGATGTCATGCAATGGGTCATGAGTTATGGATCATGCTCCATGGGTATGGGTTATGGACTTTAGTTCTTATCCAACAAGATTTATTGTACCTAGTCAATGGATCATGGGTCATGGGTCATGGGTTATGGACTTTGATTTTTACCCATTACAAACTATACAAAGCACATATACATTTTTATAAGATGTAAGTAAACAATATTACTTGTAAGTGTTTTATAAAAATGTCTTTGGTTTGATATAACTTATTTACTAAACATGTTGATTGTTTTAATATGTTTGGTAAAAGTGTGTTAGTAAACTATTGGCTCAAAGCTTTTACGTATTTTATTTATTTCGTTAAAATGATTTTACGGTTGTTATCGACAAAACATTAGAAGATCGTAAAATATAAATAAATGTTTTTCTGGTTTATTTTTATTAACAATCTCCCCCCTTTTTGTTGATGACAAAACATAAGATTATTTTAAGGAAAGATAAAATTCGCAGAAAATTGAATTGGAGTTTTTACTCTCTTCTCCCCCTTTTTGTCGAAACAAAAAGAGCGTCGAAAAGAAACTAACACATAGTGAAAAAATGGTTTTGAGAAAAACTTGTGAAAAGTAACAAAATGAGAAATAGTTAGAAAAAGAAAAGTAAAGAGAAGTAGTAAGATGAGAGAAAAATTCTCGTCTTAGCTCCCCCTTGACGGATGCTTCCCTTTGTTGAGGGCGTCAAGTAATTAGGAAGGTTAAACGGGTGTATTGCAAGTATTTTTGCAATGGTTTAAACTTTGACGAAATGCTCCCCCTTGACGAGTGCTACCTTTTGATGAGGACGTCAAGTAGTTAGAAACCTAAGTGAATGTATTGCAAGTGTTTTGCAATACTTTGCTTTGACGAAAAGCTCCCCCTTGTTGAGGGTGTCAAAGTCTTCATGTGTATTTTGAAAATCTACAAAACAAAGGTTAGAAAACAATTATATGGTGCATTGTTTCCTGCAAATGAGCTTCAAATTAGCTCAAAATTTTGATTCTGTCAAACGGTTCTGCCGGATCCTTCATCTGAGGGATCCGTCTAGCGAATTCTTGGGAACCGTGTACCTGCAACTTATTGGCAGCAATGTAGATATAAATAGTGATATAAACGTCCAAATGATCTATGTATTTGTTAATACAAATATCGTCATTAAACGTTATTTATATTTTATGATCTTTACCCTAAGTTTTGTTAACGACAAAATTAAATTTAATTTTTGTAAAGCATAAAGCTTGTCAAGATTAATAGATATTAAAACAAGCTTTCCTTAAATAAAATATTCATCACTCAAGCATTTACATTTTGATTGGTCATATATCAATTAACTTTGATATCCTCTAAACCATAATGTATGTCAACATTTTTAGATCAAGTATATTTTAGTTCTTAAAACAAAACATTACATATGTATTTACATTTAACATATTATTTCTAAAATAGAAAACAACATATGACATCATGTGGTGTATCATTGAAATCTGGGGATTTCATAAGATATTTTGTGAGATTTGGACTCTACATATCTTACATGATCTTGGTCGATTTGGTTGACTTTGGTAAGATTTTGTAATCTTCTTTATCAGTTCGTGGCACCAAAATGTTACAGGCGGAACCATATTTTTGGTTCCGTGGTCCGTCGTAATAACGTGATTGTTTTGCTATAAGTATCAAGCCAACCCAAGTTGTTTTCTCATCCTTTTCTAGCATAATTACATACATTCCTTCTCTCTAACATTTCTAACTCAGTTTCATATCATTATAGTGATCCTCTTTTGTAGCAAAGAAGATCAAGGTATAATCAAGCTTCAACAAATAGTTGGAAGTCTTGTTTGTTTTGTTGTTGTATGATCTAGTCTTGTTCATACATCCTTGTTGTACCAAACCATCTTAAACTTCTGAGTGTGAGTGGTTAGTATTTTAGTCCTTAAAATACATAGTGTGTGGGAGTGGTTGTACCCTTGTAAAATAACTTGACATCTAGCTTTGTGTCGGAAATAGTGTGTGCGAAGTGTAAAGGTTTCTCCGCGGTGAAAGGAGCTTGTTGACTAGTGAAGTTAAACTCTCGAGTTGGAGACTCGGGAGTGGAGTAGGCAAGAAAAAGAGTCTTTGTAGACCGAACCACTATAAACAACTTGTCGTGGTTTGATTGTTTCTTTCCTTATCTACTCTTTATATATTGCTTGCATATTGTTTATTATTCACTAACATATCTTTGATCAATATTGATGGATCTTGGACACTCTCCTTGTGTCAATGATATTTTGTATAATATTATCAAGCAAGCGGAATTTACTTAAGTAATACTTAGAAGACGAATTATATGATGTAATGAGAATGAACACAAGTTAACACAAAACTCAAGCTCCAATATTATTAATGAAATAATACGAGTGATCTAGACTTATCACTAGGGTTACACCTTGAAGCTTTCGTAGGTATAATGTAATGTAATACGTGTGTATAAGACAATAACCTAGGATCTCCTTTTATACAACAAGGAGTCCTTTACAAGATAAGTATAAAGTTAACATAATAGAATATACACAATCTATTCTATACTTATCAAGACGCTTAACCTTATCATAAACTAATAGCGATGGTAATAAAGAACTTGCGGTGGAATACGCTTCCACCGCTAGTGTTAAACCAAGCGATGTAAACCACAACTATCCGTGGTAACGGATTATTCCAACAATCCTCCCTAAACTTATGATTTATCGCAAATCAATAAGTTTCTTCAATATGCATTATCTCCAAGGATTTGGGAATTCAATCAAACACTTCACTTCTTTTCTCTTAACTTTTGTATAGCTCTTGAACACTAATCTTGAAGCCTTTGTAATAATGATCGACCTTCTCATTGTCTTCATTGACTCTTATATGTAAGCTTAACATTCTTGTAGAGCTCCACTCTAAGTGGATATTCTTTCTCAAGAAGTATGAAAAAGTCTTCTCCATTAGTGTAGAGACATGATGAACTTCACATGAATCATAATAAAACCATTTTGTACCAAGACATTTGAATAAGGTTTTCCAAGAGTCATCATCGACATTTGGTTCAAAAGCCTTCTAAGATTTACCCATAATCGTATCTCCTTTGCATCTTTGAGATCTTGAGCATTTAACCTTTCTTGAACTAATTTCCATAGTGTATTAAGGTCATCTCTGTCAAAAGCTTTAATAAGATCTTCAAATGTTATGAAAGATGAAGTTTCTCCTCCCGACCTTGTAATCTTCCATGTTGAAGCAAGATTGCTAGCGGTGTAAACTTCCCAATCAATGATAGGATGTCAAATTTGCGGTGGTTACGGATAAAAATCTCTATCTTCAATCACAATCATTTCGGTCATTTGTTCTTTAGTGAACTTCTCGAGGAATCTCCTTCTCGATGAGACTTTGTAGAATCTTCATCAACCTTAGTCTTCTTAATAGTTTGAGAATCATTGACTTTGGCCTTTCTCTTCAATCTAGGAAATATTCTTTCTTCTTCTTCGAACCCGTTGGAATAAAAGATTTATCTTGTTTCACGCCTACGTAGTAATCCTTTCAACTTGATCATCGACATTCCTTTAAATTGATGCCTTTTCGATTACCAACATGACAACAATAAGTCTTCATATAAGCAAGTATTTGTGCCTTGGTTGGTTGTCTTGGTTTCTTCCGACCCTTTTGATCGAATCGATTACATTATCAAGTGCTTGATTGTTCTTCATTATGATGAAATCCTTCAACCGAAATGTTTTTGTTCCTCGCTTAAGGATGCATCGACAACTAGGTCAATTGCCTTTTTCTTGATTTCGGATTATTAGCTACTAAACCGAATATCTTCTTGATGGGAACATAGCTAAACTCGGAGTTTTTCTTTCATAATAGTAGGTTGAACATTGGAAATTGAATCAAGATCTTCCATTCGTCCAATCTTTTAGCTTCCAAAAGCTTGCAACTTCTAGTTCTTTCAATCTTTTCTTTTCAAAGAACTTTCTCAACAATTTAATCTTCTCGCTATCTTCGAGCAATTTCTCTATCAAGATCAATCGAACATGTCTTTTCTTTGAAATCTTACTTTCAAGTTGTCGCACATCTTCCATAACTGCTTTACCTTGTTTGTCTTTAATTTATCAAATTCTTCACTTGCAGTGGCAATATTTGGCTCTGCAGTGGAAATAAAATCGATTGCGCTTTGGAAAATGTCTTGATCTTCAAGTTGCTCTCCATGAGTTTCACTTCTTTTGCTCCTTTACTTGTATCTCCTTCATCTTCAAAATCAATTTTCCTCCCTCGGTGTTAGAACTGCTTTCCTCCCTGCTTGGAGGAATTTCCCAAATCTTGATCACCGAATCACCATTAGAAGGTGAGGATAAAGATGAAATCACCATCTTTGCACCGCCGCCTGCTTTTTCAACCTCTACATCTCTTCCTTTAAGGTCCGAATCTGCTTTAATAATTGAACATCCTTGGCATGGTTCTTCTTAATGAAGCCAAGTCTTTTGTAGAAACTCAACTCCTTTGCTAATTTGGTACACAAACCATCAATTCCATTTGGTTGCCACGCCTCAAGACTTCCAACTGTGTTACTGTTGGGAGAGGTGAATCATGGGCAAAGGTCCGATTCCTCCATAGTAGGACTATGTGGAAGTCTAGAACCACCACCGCTTGTTCCTAGACCAAAAGGTTCGAAACTTGTTGTGTTGTCATGAGAGGAGTTGATTGTTTAGGCCTTCTCTCATAGGTTCTTGAAATCGGTGGGGTATAATCAATGTTAGGAACATTAATTATGGGTGTGTTTTGTTCAAGGGAAATTTTAGCAAGCATTTGGGGTAGGAGAGGTGTGAAAATCATATTGCCATCTTTATTCAAATTTTGAAAAACTTTAGGCTTTAGGCAACCGATTTGATAAACATGAGTGTGAGGTTGCGGTTGAAATTCATTAAGCACGCTTTGCACAAACCTTGGATACATTAAAATTTGGTTTTACTTTGTACATTGCCTTTCATACTTGTAAAAATATAATGTGACCAGTTAAAATCCTATCGAAACTAGACAAACCAAAGGATAAGCCATGGTTGAACTAAATTGCTCATAAGATGTTTTCTTAGGACTAAGGCAATGTAACAGTATGAATCAAAATCTCCAATGGGACAAAACCACTCTTTTGAAAGTAGCCTTTTTGTCGCTGGCATCATACCCATAGATGATAAAGTATCATGAATTTCGAGACATAGGTAATGTGATGAGACCATTGAGATCATCCAAGTGAAGTACTCTTCTCAAGGATGCCTCAGTAACATCAATGGTTACCCCATCTACAGTGGCTCTTAGAGCATCCACTGTTTCATGTGCATCTCCAATTTCAATTGTTATGGACTGAGCAGAAGTCCAAAACTATTTGATTTGAGAGATATAGATTGTGGGTTTGAAAAGCAAAGCATACCTTATATGAGTGGTATGAAGAAAATCCACAATCTGATGAAAAACAGGGCCACTCTTCTCGTTATTCTTTTGTAAGTAGGCCACAAGGTTGTGCTCATCTGCAAAGTTCAAAGATGCCATAGAAACTTTTGATGAAAAATATTATTATGCCAGTAAGAATTGAAAGAATGACTAGCCAATTGAAAAAGAAAGATACATAGGGTTAGGGTTTATAATTATTGCGCAAGTAAAATTATCTTTAGAAAGTAGTTATAATATAGAAAGAAGATAATTTACTTAAAAGATTAACTCTATATATATGACTATCAGTGGTTACTTTCAACGGCTAGTAAAAATTAATTCTTGACATAATCGGTTGTAACGGCTAGAACAACAATGGTAAAATAACACTTTGTCGATGGAAACCGTGAACTAGCGATGGTTATTTTTACAAAAATTTCAAAGAGCAAAGGGAAATAAAATCATTAGTAAACTAGATCGCTCCCATCATAGTTTTAGCAAACTACCACTATCAACGGATTTGATATGTCTTTACCATGAGCCGTTTGCTATGGACTAGCCAACTCTTAATCATAAAGAATATGGTGAGTTGATAACCATATAGTTTTTGGTAAACTATCAACCATAAACGGATTTGTCATGTCTTTACCAGTAGCCGTTTGCTCTGGACTAGTTGATTCTTATGTGTATTATACATGGTGAATCAATAACCATTTGATGTGTATCTCAGATATACACCTTTTAACTCCAACTCCTCATCAAAACTTGATATACAAACTCATACAAGATGAGAATAACCATCTTGGTATTTACCAAAGTTACCTTTAACCAAACTATTTCCCAAACAAAATATCTTTCAAAGTCAACTCAATAATATCTATATTTACTCCTTTACCTACCAAAATAAGAAAAAGGTAAATATCTTCATTAAATAACCCTTCAACCGACTTTGTCTATATAAGGAGACTTGGCTTAAGGTAAACTTAATCAACTTTCCTTCAAACACAATATCCCCAAAACCATAAGCATGAGCAATCCCTCCAACACAATCAACATCTCTTCTGATTCAGAAGAAGAGTATGTCATCGAATCATAATCATCTTCAGTAGTATCAAGATGGTTTGGATACTTTCCACCAGGGGCTGGGTCTTCATCCAAAACATATACCAAAGAAACGCTAAGCGAAAGCTTCTGCATTAAGCTCCGCAAAATCTCTTGAGTTCTACTCCGATGCATCGATGATGATGATGCAAAAGATGAAACCTATTCCATGGCTAAGGAGTTACCAAAAGCTCTTTCAATAGCATCGAACAACTATCTCCAACATGAAGCAGATATCTATTCCAACAAGACCTGCAATGCTACCAAAACCTCCTCCACAGATTCTTGGGCTTCCATGTCCAAGAATGCAATCCACCTTTGAGAACAAGAGAAAGAGAGCCGAGAAGAATAAACATGAGTATGTGGGCAAGGGCAAGAGACCAATGGAATAGTCAAGTCGATGAAGAATATGCTAAGTTTCGGTCTTTTGTGTTTAGTTTACTAGGAGTACTCTTGATTGTAATGAATTATTTGCTAGTAATGAAGTTCCTCTGTTTTCCTTTTTCCATCGAAAGCATGTTACCATCGGTTTCAATATAGTTCCCAACAGTAAATGAATCATCGGTGAACAACTTAGATAAGGTATAATAAACCTAGAGCATCGATTCACCGAGAGTAACTATTGAAAACAAAAATCCTTGATCGCAATTTACTAACATAAACCAAACACTGGAATCATAACCCGTGAGGCAATGGTTAATATATTGAAAGAATTAAGCATAGCGATGGCTATACTCAATAAAGTCAACACTTAAGCATTGATACATTTTCCAAGAAACATGACTCCAATTTACTCCTCAACTACCTGCACCTTCCCCTCATTAACTTCTTGAATCCAACTTAATATTTATTAAACAGATCATTTAACACAAACTACTCAAAGCACATACTTCATAACTTTCATTCTCAAAGCAACACCATGAGTCAATCAAGTCCAATCAATCTTTCTACAAGCAGTTCATCTGATAGTTCCTGGGATGATTTTGTTTTGAAAAACCCTGGGAAAGTTGAAAAAGAGGAGTATGAGAAGGTTGTATCCAAGAAGAGAAAGCATGCACATGCTCTTTCAAATCCTTTTTCTGCTGGACCTTCATCACTACAAGCGAGCCTCGGATGCAATAATCAAAGAAGATAGCTCGAGATCGCTCTATGTGTCTCCATATGTTTCGATGATGAGATCTCGGAAGATTCCCGAGTGTTCCTCCTCTTGCAGCAGAGCTCTTACAAGAGCTGCAATCATCACCTTCTACCATTTCTACCAAAGACCACCATCGGTTCCTTCATCATCCTCACCACCCACTTGGTATAATGGTGATGGGTTTAGCAAGCCCTAGGGTATATGATGGATTAACATGTGGAGCTCTAAGGTGATGTCAATGGGGCTTTCCCAAGAAGCCATAAAGGATGAATGATGGGTAGGAAGAGGATGGTTTAGGAAACATGTGTTTGGGGTTGGTTGTTGATAGTTGTAGTCGATTGATGCGGTGATGTTTGTACTGCATTCTCATGGATGTAGTTTTACCGCACTTCGGTGCGATGTTGTAATAAAAATAATAATCTATGTTTTCTTTTATCATTAGTGTTCCTGCATCACACATCTCAATTCACTAACTTTATTAACAAACACTGACAGACAGTCTATTAGTATGCACAAAATCAAAAGAAAAGACTTGTTGCCAATCATGTGCATTGAACACCCATAATATGTAAATACAAGATCAAATCATTTAGTCCTTGGATGTTCCTGCACATTAGAGTAAAGAGTTAGTTTCTTTTGGGGACCCAAGCCATGATTGACTTGGATCTGCCTCGTGTATCAATATAATTGTATCTATCAAAGGTCATTGATACACCATTGGGATTGGTTGTAGAGGTGTTTCCTTTAGGTTTCCACTCCCAACGTGCTGAGGCCTTCACAAAGATTTCCATGTCCCCCTTTTCTTGTTCAAAACCCTTGCGGTGGTAACTTTTGAATGAGCAAAGGAAAGCTACGGTTTCTTTTAGGTACCCACTGTTGGTTATTGTTAACCTTTTAGCTTGAAAGGTCCTTTTTCCTTTGTGCGATTTTACAAAGCTTGTTTTGGTATTTGCATTTTAACAGGTGACTTAGGGTGAGCGAGTGTTACAGCTTTTGCGTTGGCAAATGTTTTGAGGCCACTTCTAAGTTGAACTGCTCTTGGGACCATTTTGCAATTAGAACTAGGGTGTACATTATGTTGATATCTCGTTAGACTCCACCCTTTATTCCCATAGACTACCCTTCTCCCAACATGATAGTCACAATAAGCATGTAAATGATCAAAACTACCACGGATATAGCATGCTTTATTGTTCATCACAAAATCACTACCTAGTTGTTGAGATTTAACATGATTCCAACTCCTTTGGTTACCCCTAGGGCTGTAGGCTTGTTCCTATACATCTCAAAGATACTTTACAGGTTGGTCTAGGTTTATTAACTGGTTTCTTAGGTTCCTCTGTAATAAAGATTAACAACTTTTGGGATAGTAGTCTCTACTTTCTTTTAACACTCTCATCTACAATGATGAGTCACTAGCACTCTCAAAACATCATTATTAAGCTTACTCTCTTCCTCACTCTTCACAACCGTGTCTTTTAAAGGACCATATTCTCTTTCAAGATCCTTAAAATCCTCTATACCGTATGAGCTAAATCTATACCGAGGTGAATGAACACCCCTTAGTGGTGGAGGCGATGTTATAACCCATACCGACTTAGCTTTATTATATATTTGAGCATTCCAAATTTTATCAATTGACTCAGATCGATGATAACATGTGTCTATAGTTAAATTGACATTTTGAATTTTCTTTTGTAGTTTTTCAAGCTCCTTTGGTATGCTTCATTCACAGCAGATTGTATGTTCTACCTCTCTAAGAAGAATCATATCATCATTATAATTTGACTCATTTGCCGATAGTGCTCTATTTGTTTTTCTAAAAGCGCCATGGCTCTCCCAAGATTAGCCACAGATAATTAGCGATGTATAACTCTTCTCTTTCTTTAGAATATAAATCATTAAGTCTTTCAACTTCTCTAGCAGCCCTACATGTTTTAGAGCAACATTCGAATTTTGTACCTCGAGTCGAGAAAGCCATAAGAGCAACTTCAACAGAAACAAGAGCAACATCGTGATGTTCTTCTTCAAGATCATCGACCATGAAACTCCAATCATAGATCACACCATCAATAGCCAACATTGCCTTTGGTTCTTCCACGCTTGGTCCCTTCTTTGCTTGTACCATGTAGACTGTTGTCCTTGGCCTTTGGTCTTCTACATTCTCTAGCAAAATGTCCAAACTTGTGGCGCTTAAAGCACTCCACTTTCTTCTTATCAAAACCTGCAGATCATCACCATTTATATGGATAGGCTTGCCGCCTTCTTGTAAATTTCTTAGCCCTCATGCTAAGAAGAGCTATCTGCCATTTTATATCCATCTCCTCCAAGTCATCTTCATCAATTTGCTCTATGTCTTCATGAGTTAGAGAAAGCCATCAACTTGTGTGGAGATAAAAGCATAAAGGTAGGATCTCCAATACTAGCAACCTTCTTCTTTGATCTTGCGGTTGCAATATTTACATTGCCGGTGGAAACTTTAGAACCTCGGTGGCAATATCATCATCACTTTCATCTTCGAATCATCACCGTCATGAATTTGACGACAATGCCAAGCTACTAGAGCTTGTACCAAGTTTCCACCTTCTTCAACCTTTGTTCAATAAGTTTGAAGTTGTTGTAAAGATCATTGAGCTTCATTGTTTCTATGTCTGCTTTGTTTTCCCGCATGTAACATTGGTTTGAAACTCGAACGCAAACTTCTTAGAAACTTCAAATTGAGGTCTTCCTTTTCTACCTCAATGCCAAACACGATTAGTCGTGTAACAATCTTCCAAGTTTGGTGAAAATGCTATCAAGTGTGTCATTGCTTGAAGCGTAGAAGTTTTCATAACTTTGCTTTAACAATGTCTTTTGAGTCTTCTTTGTAGCATCATTACCACCAAACACCGAGCAAATCTCTTCAAACAGTTCTTTAGCGATCTTGAACTTGTTGAATGCAATAATCTGGTCTCTAGGAAGAGTCATCGACAATGACTTCTAGCTTTAAGATCATTCTTCTTTTGAGCTTTTGAATTTGATTCGGCACATAAACTTTCACAACATCTGTGTCACCAACTTTTGAAGTAGTGGTCACAGATTTGAAAGAATCACCAAGTTGAATGATCTCCATAGAGCATAGTCCTGTATGAGGAAGTATTGCTCAATCAAGATCCTCCACATCTCAAACTCATTAAGCTTAAGCTTAGGGGTCTTGGTGTAGAAGAAGAGTTTGATTGATTGTTTTCCATCTCCATTGAATTGAGTGAGTGAGTCAAGCTAATTCCTTGGATCTTCTAAAACAAAATATCGTAACCTTCGCCTCGATACCACTTGATGGATCTTGGACACTCTCCTTGTGTCAATGATATTTTGTATAATATTATCAAGCAAGCGGAATTTACTTAAGTAATACTTAGAAGACGAATTATATGATGTAATGAGAATGAACACAAGTTAACACAAAACTCAAGCTCCAATATTATTAATGAAATAATATGAGTGATCTAGACTTATCACTAGGGTTACACCTTGAAGCTTTCGTAGGTATAATGTAATGTAATACGTGTGTATAAGACAATAACCTAGGATCTCCTTTTATACAACAAGGAGTCCTTTACAAGATAAGTATAAAGTTAACATAATAGAATATACACACAATCTATTCTATACTTATCAAGATGCGTTTAACCTTATAATAAACTAATAGCAGTGGTAATAAAGAACTTGCAGTGGGAATACGTTTCCACTGCTAGTGTTAAACCAAGCAGTGTAAACCACAACTATCTGTGGTAACGGATTATTCCCAACAAATATCAATTGATCTTACAATAAGTTTCAAAACAAAGATTTTAAACGGTAAGCTATTCAACCCACCTTCTAGTTTTCCACAGTATTGTTGCACCAAACATATTCACATAACTATATAGCATACAAACATGTAGCTTCATTTAATAAAACATGAGAAATGATACACATATCTCTAAAACTAAGAAAATGATACAAACATGTAGTAAATTTCCTAACAATTCTAAGTTGCGCCTAAGACTAGAGAAAACACCACTTGTGCTTGCATTCCTATGTTTTAGGGATGATTAGATTTGTTGACTTCATCAAAACGTTCGAGAAGGTGATAGAACATGAAACGTAATTCATCATGTACTTCATAAACTAACTCTTGGACATGTTGACAATGAAAGCAATAATTGTCATGGTTAGGGAATGGTGATGGTAAGAATGGAGCGGTTTGAGGTGGAAAGTTTGATGAGGAAGGTGGAGGTTCCACAAAGGATGGATGGATTTGTGGAGGTAAGTTTGATGAAGTCGGAGGAGGTTCAACTAAGGGTGAAGATGGTGATATATGTGTCGATGGTGGAGGTAAGGAAGTATCTACTTCCATATGGTCCGGTTGTTGGTGATTCCTCATAATCCAAAATAGACCATTTGAGGGTGAAGGAGAATAGGATACGGGTGCTAGTGTGGTTTCAGCACCAAAGTTTTGGTGAGAGGGTTGTTGTGGCACCATTTTCTCAATTGATGAGAATGTCGAAAATGGTGGTGGATGAGAAGGCCTAGGTGGCAAGTCCTCTAAGTTGTAGAGGTTTGGGGATGAAAGTGGGGTGGTGAAAGAGATAGCTCTAAGTACTAGAGGTGATAGTTTGGTTGCATTAGTGGAGGTAGGAGTGATTGGTTTAGGGGGTATGGTAGTGTTTGGCAAAGGTTGTCTTGTGGGAACAATTCTTTTGGGAGTTGGTTTGATTGGTAGAGTTGGTTGTGAGGGAGTTCTAGTGTTTGAGGCTTTGATGGGTGATGACTCGGTTGAGGAGATTTCATGAACAACACGAGCAATTTTTTTAGGAGGTCCTTTGGTTGATGAGTTTGCACTAGGTGCTTTCCTCATGGTGAAATGGTAGAAGTGAGAAATGTAAAAATGGAGTTTTAGCTACTGAGAATGAGTGTTTGAATAGTGATTTGGAAGTACAAACACAAGTGGTTTATAAAGGAAGAAATTAGGCAAGTGAATTAAAACCTAAACTACTAAAATTCTTCAAATTGCAATGATTTTCATGCACAAGAGTCAATCTACATAGTTGTTATGATCTAGGGAGTCATTTAAGACAATGTGGAGTGTTTAAATTAACAAACAGGGTTTTGAAATGATTATATCAAGTAAGTTTAGTTAGTCTGTACAGACGGTTCTCACGGATCCCTCACTTGAGGGATCCGGCTAGCCTAAAGCTAGGGATCCGACTCTCAGGAGCCAAGAAAAAGAGTGATGAGGTTCTAGTAAGGTCTAGCACCTGCATATCTTGAGTGATTTAGTCTCCTCAGGTGTCTTAAATGGTATGAGACTTAAATGATCAAGGATAATGAGTGAGGATAGTTAATGATGTCTTTTATGGAAAGAGATAAAGTTTTCATGAGCACCAATGAGTGATCAAGGATGACACTAAGAGTTTTAAGGTTGTCAAATGGTCATGAGACCAGATGGTGATCAAAGGAAAATTTAGAAAATTCCTTAAAAATCACAAGAAATAAAAAACTAGTTTTTAGATCATTTTAAGGTAAGGATGACTAAAATCAATTTACTAAAATTGAGAGAAATATCAAAATAGGTGTTTTGAGATAAAAGGAACAATGTGTGCACATTGGGGCAGAAAGATGGTGAGTTTTGAAGTAATGATAAATCAAAAACACCTTGAATGTGATCCTAAGTCATCCATGAGTGAATGTGAGATCAACTGGGCCTAAGGAAAGTTTAAGTGATCCTAATGAATCATGTTTTAACTAGTTCAATAAGGTCTGGAAGGTTGGATTAATGTAAGAGAGCAAAAAATTACTTATGTTTACCCGGATCCCACGGATCCTTCACTTTAGGGATCCGGCTAGTTATAGCCCAGGGATCCGGCATCTGTGACAGATTTCTTAACAGTGATCGTGCAATATTTTGCTCTAGGTATCGAATTTTGAAACTAATGATCTCCACAGTAAGCATACATGTATACAAGTAAGACATGGTAAGTATAGCATGTAGAGACATCAAATAGTCAAGTATATAGAAAAATGATCAACAAACAATTTATTTCATAGGCGTGATCAAGTTACATTGTTGAATTAAGATAAAGCCTAAGGATTGATTTTCTAAAGAAACTCTTTTACTCATAATTTTTCGTTTGATGGGTCGTCAAGTAGGTTGTGAGCAGTTGATGATTCAGGAATGAAGAATGAAGTAATGAGAGATGCATTCAAAGGTTCCATCATTTTATTCATAAGTGAATATTGAGAGCTTTGAAATTGAGGATGATAGTACATGACATGATGATAAAGGCGTGTTAGGAACATCCCATATGGTATTAGTTTGTTCTTGTTGCCTTGGAGGTTTATAATTCGCCTTGCGAAGAAGTAGGCAAGATTGTATGGTTGTTGAGTTAGGAGACAGTAAATCATGTGAGCACAACATGCGGGAAGTATCTCACGATTTCCTGTAAGACTCCAAACATTTTCACGTAGAATGACTATGAGAGGTTTAAGATCATCCCAGAGTTCACGTGTATGAATTATGTTTGGATTTGAGTAGTTGGAATGTTGAGGAGTGCATAGAAAGAGAGTTATTTCTTGAGAGGAGGGTATGTATGAACAATATGGACTGTTTTCTTCACGATAGTTAAAGAGAGAATCAAGGGACCAATCTTCAGTGAAAGCACATTGTCCATAATTTGGAATTCGGAGAATGTGAGCAAATTGCTCAAGAGTCAAAATAAACTTTTGGTTTTTGATCCAAAACCATAGTGACAGAGAACGATCCTCTTTACGAATGAGTTCAACTTGACGGAAGAATTCCAAAAAAAACCGCGGAAAATTTTTCTCGTTGATCCCGAGAATACCTTCTAGTCCTATGGTGCGGAATGAGGTATTGATACCTTCTTGGAAGATTAGAGGTGAGTCAACAACACGTCATTCATGAAAGAAACGAGTTTCGAGATTATTGAACCCACGGACATGATTGCCAGGGGTGTTGGGTTCAAGAGATATGTTTGGAATGTAGGCATAAGTAAGTTGATGATCGAAGTCATACTCATGAGACATGATGAGACCTATAGACATGAAACGAATATTTTACATGAGTATGTTAGTACATAGTAACACTTTGAGAGTGAGAGTGTTTTTTATTGGTGACACTTTTAAGTATTTTAATCATAGTTTTGAACTATGGTAAAGTGATATGATCTCCTAACGTTTTTATCGTCTATTCTATTTTATTAACAATGACACTCCTATATTTTTTAACTCACTCCTTTTTGACATTTTAGTGAGGTTCTTCTTTTATAGTAAGTTTTTATGAAATGATTTTTATGGTGTTTGCATGATTTTCTGTCATCAGTTCCTCCGGTTCTGCCGGTTCCCTTTTAAAAGGGATCCGACCAGTTAAAATCCAAGGATCCGGGAGATCTGCAGGTTTGACAGAAATTTGTTTTGACGTAGGATCTATTTTTATAACTTATATGTTACAAAATAAAATGTGTTTTAGCCAATGTTAATTCTTGAATTTACATTAATAGTTTTAAACATGTTGGGGTTTTGAATGTGCGAACAAAAGGAAAAACATATTACGCGAGAATAAAACAAGAAAACTACGACATCATTTATATTTCATTTCAATGCTTAAAGCAATACAAAGGATTGGATAGATGATACAAATGTAGATCAATAAAACAAAGAACATGTCTCCATGCGAAAATTTGATCATGGGATACACGAGAGCGATGAGCGAGATGATGATGATCACGAGAGCGATGTAGACCATGATGACGAAGATCTTCCTTGGTTTGGATTTCTCGAAATGAGATGATGAAAAAGATGAAGTTGTGAGTGTGTGAGATTTTTGAAAGTGGAAGATTTGAAAAATGGGATTTGTTGGTGAGGGGTTTGAGGATCGGAGGGATTTTTATGGGGAAAGAGGAATTTTTGAGATTTGTGTTTTGTTTTATCTGTAGTTAGAAAGATTTGATTTTTAGATATTAGTTTTAGACAACACATATTGATATACCTAGGTTTAGACGGACGATGACACGTATGCACGAAGTTTTCTAACGAATCCACGATATCATATAAATATGTTTAGATATTTATATGAAAGAAAAACAACAAACACATAATTTCCTATTTAGTGACATGCAAGCATACACATGTTTTACTAATATTACTTAGAGATAAGTCTTATTAAAAATATACCTCTATTGCAATTTGAGTGTCTGCTTGACGAGTTTTATCAATGGACAACTCGGTTTCTTCGAGATCTACTTGGTAATAGGTTTGGACAACTTTTGGGAAAGTTATCTTATTACCAAAGAATCTTGATGGTCTACTTATTTTAGGATTAACTAAACAAAATGACAAGAAAGATTAGTGCATTTTGTAAGACAAAATAAGATGTAAGAAAAAAAAAGAATTAGTGTTATCAAATCAACATCCAACGGAAAAATCGAAACATAGTTTTTGTTTTAAGAAATTTCAAGTTTTTAAACATACATGGATCGTATCAAGTTTAAGTACAATATACTCTAAACTTGGTAACTAAGCTCGATGCCAATTGTGGAAAACTAGAGGGGGTTGAATAGTTTTGCCGATTAAAACTTTGTTTTAAAGTGTTTAGATCGAGTTATGTCAATCCATTTGAATTGTGTGTTGGATATTGATAGATGGACATATAAATAAGTAATGCAAGGAATAAAGAGTAAACGAATAGAAAACCACAACAAGCTTATTTATAGTGGTTCGGCTATAAGGACACCTTCCTTGCTCTACTCCACTCTCCGAGTAACCAACTCGAGAGTTCTAAGCACTACACAACACAAGCTCCTTAATGTGGCAGAGAAGCCTTCACAACGTCGCCTACTCTTTATCCGGTACAAGGCTAGACACCGAGTTCTTCCACGAGGTAGAACCAAACCTATCACAATGTCGCCTACACTTTATCCGGTACAAGGCTAGATACCGAGTTCCATTACAAAGTAGAAACTACTACCCAACACTACACCACAACACAACTACCCAAAGGAGACACACTCCTTTTTACAATACTAGAAAGGATATCAACATCCTTTAACCCAAACTACACAACTTGTACATCGACGCACCATATCGATTGTACACCTTCGGCAGCATTCACTAATGCCTTCAACACGACACTTCGGCACCATTCACTAATGCCTTCAACATGAAACTTCTATAGAGGGAGGAAAGAACTATCAACAAGATGCACTTCTTGGTCTTGATGACAAAGCTTAGCAACTCATGACCTTGAGCTTGCACGCCTTCAAGAGGTGATGATCTCGCCTTTAAGAGGAACCTAGAGGATCAAACAAAGATAAAACTACATAGAATGATCTTTTGGATCCGTGGTTAGAGAGGTTAGAATACTAGAGAAAGTATATCCAAAAGTGGTAGTGAGCAAGAGAAATGGCTCACTATTTATAGGCAAATGTGCCTAATGTCCCACGGTTCGGCGGATCCTCACCAAAGGGATCCGCTAGTAAATCTTGGGATCCGGCTAGTGCAAATCATGGGATCCGCCATCGGCCGGCTTTAGTCCGGATTTTGGGTTGCAAACCGGGTTATGGGTTATGGACCATGGGTCATGAACTTTGGATCAGGGATACCCAACAAGATGCAATGTACCTAGTCAATGGGTTATGGATCTTGGGTCATGGTTCATGGACTTTAGGTTATGGATCATGGATAATATCCAACATGACTTCATGCATGATGTCATGAAATGGGTCATGGGTTATGGATCATGATCCATGGGTATGGGTTATGGACTTTGGTTCGTACCCAACAAGATTCATTGTATCTAGTCAATGGATCATGGGTCTTGGGTCATGGGTTATGAACTTTGGTTTTACCCATTACTTACCCATTACAACATATACAAAGCACATATATACTTTTATAAGATGTAAGTAAACAATATTACTTGTAAGTGTTTTATAAAAATGTCTTTGGTTTGATATAACTTATTTACTAAACATGTTTTGATGGTTTTAAGATGTTTAGTAAAAGTGTGTTAGTAAACTATTCGCTTAAAGCTTTTACGTATTTTATTTATTTCGTTAAAATGATTTTACGTTTGTTATCGACAAAACATTTGAAGATCGTAAAATATAAATAAACGTTTTCATGGTTTATTTGTATTAACACCATATATCGATCTTATACAAACCTTATAAGAAATACATCGATCATTACACTCAAACCTTACAACTAGTCTTCACTCTTGATAGTGATAGTTAGTTCAATAACCTTCAATCCTCACAATTATTATACCCAAAGTGTATAACTACACAATCAAACGAAATCATTCATTCACCAAATTATCTCTAACACACAACTAGGATCATCCAAAACTAGAACTCTAGAACAACACCTCAACCCCGTTAGAGAGAAAATCACCCGTAGTAGGATCACATTCACATCTTTTTCTCCTTTGAAATATATCATGCATCTCATTGTAAGTGAAAACGATATATAAATCTAAACCGTCTTTGCCCACCTTTTCTCAAAGGTCAAATCGAACACTTCCCATCTTATGGAATCATTTCCATTCTCGCCTAGGCGTATCGTTTCATTTTCATTTTTTAACTTATGTAGAGTCTACCTTATGGCATGACTTGTCATAATAATAATGAAATTTATCTACCTCGTTTAGAATATGGGTTATCAACAAACTATCCTTTGTGCCAATCATCTTAGGTAGATGATAATATCGCTCAAAATTTTGTTAGAACTTGCCTTCCCAATGACAACTTGGAAGAAGTCATTTTGTGTGTCAAGTCAATCTAACTAATCTCATTCTTGTTAGTGTGATTGATTTAACAATTACACCTTAGGTTGTCGGTCGGGTTGTGACACTCAAGTGTCTTTGAATTGCAATACACATTCATTTTCTTTAGTCACCAACTTTCTTGGGCTTTCTTCTTTGTTTTTATCCTTTTGGCACACTTTCATCACATGTCTAACCTCTAGCATACTTTGATATGCTCACATACCACATCAAACTCATTGGTTTTAGGTAGCTACATTTTAACATAGCTTAACCCTTGCATGTCTTGCTATGAGTATTCTATCCCTATAATGTTGCTCCTATTCTTCTATATATTTTATTGCACGAAGCTAACCCTTGATGTAGGAAAAGCCTTTGTAAGAATTTGATCCATGGATCCCTAGATACTTAAGGTAAATAAACAAGGGGATACAATTACCATAGGGGAGCATTGAGCTAGGGGAGCTCGGGAGCATTTGAATACATAACACGGAGTCTTTCTAAGAGTGGTGATAGAAGACTTCACTAGGATGATGCAAGCTCGCCTTTCTGGGAGAAAGGAAGATATTGTAATAAGGGTGAGAAGAGAAGGGAAATCTCAAAGCAACCATTTTACGGGTTGAACCACCTTTTTGCTTCGACAAAAGGGGGAGAAGGGAGTGTAAACAAGTAACCTTTACATTTTACTGTGTCTTACAGTTTACATATTTGTCATCATAAAAAAGGGGAAGATTGTTAGTGCAAATATTACGATATTTAAACTAAATGGTTTCTTCGGTTTTAATAATGACAAACATGTAACATGTAATGCATAACGTAAAATGCGCAAGTTACTTGTAAGCACAAATCATCAATGCATACTTACATCAACATCTCTCGAAGCCTCAAGTATGCTTCAGCTCAGTCGCAAATTTCCATTCCGACGTAAATCACTCAAGGCATGAACAATCAAATTTGAAACTTGACAAATGATCAAAGGATTAAATTTTTGTTCAAAGACTTCACATTTTTAATGTGATTAAACATTTTTCAAAAATATATTTTACAAATTATTTTGAATTAAAAGAAATGTTTAATTTTGAAAATTAGTTTAAAAATCCCAACAACTACCCCCCAAACAACTCCAAACATCCCCAAATAAACCTTCACCACTAAAACAAAAAGAACGTTTTGACCGACGGTACCACTAAATTTAACTGTCTCGTTCGGCAATTAGTGGTACCGTCTGATAATTAGTGGTACCGTCTGTCTGAACGACTAGTTTTTTCTTTGCCTATAAATAATGGACCATTTTACACTTCCCACTTGATTTTTCCAGCTAGTTTTCTCTGGTCTAATCCTCTTTTATTTAGATCACTTTCTTTTATCATTTATATTTTGCATTGCATTTATATTTGTGTGCCTTGTGCTTATATTGTGTTAGTTATGTTTGTGTCATGGCATGTTATATGTCTTAGTTTGTGTTATTGTGATATGTCTTAATTGTTGCTTTATATTCTCTAGCTCTTGTAAGACTAGTAAGATTACGTTTTCCACAATGACAATGAAGACAAAAGACAACACAAGATGATGACACTTTGGATCAAATGGTTGAATGTGTGGAACAAAATCACTTTGAGAAATAAGATGCTAAAGAAGTTCATCTTCGTATTGAGAGGTGGTAGAGTCGTATGTGTTTAAAATGATATAATTGAAAATGTTTAATATATGATTTAATATTTTGTTATTTATATAATAAAGGTAATGTTATTTTATAAACCTAACAACAATATAATGACACAAACATTTAAATAGAACATATGATGACCTAAACTAACTACTTTATTCATAAACAACTATTTTTATTATACAGGAACATCACAAAAGGCTTCTAAAACACAAAACTATATACCTAAAGAAGAAGGAAAAGAAATAAAAATAAAAAATAAAAACCTGCCTAAACTGTCCAAAGTTAATAATAAAAGGTTGTGTTGTGAAACTTTTAGTTACATGAGAAGCAAAGAAAATGGAGCATACTAATTTCAACCATACGTCTATGAAAGGTCCCCCGAAAACGTTATTCCACATTAGTCTCAAACATTAACACGTACGATTCCTCACTTTACTCCAACTCTTTCGTCATTACTCTAAGATAACAACAAGCTTTATCATGCCTTCGTCGATTTCCCACTTCACTCTCCTCAAATTTATGCACAAAATTTCATTGCACAACACCGAAACATTAACAGCATACTCGAATTTCATTGTCTAGGTGATCGCTTTATTCGTTTCTTCTAGTGGTTGATGTCATTAGACTTTGCGTTTTGTGTTTTTTAGTTGTGAGCTTTGATCAGTGGCCGACCTAGGTCTATAAGTGAATTTTCACGATAATAAAGTGTTACAAACTAAACAAAACATGTAACACAAAATTTTGGGATCAAATTCATTTAAGAGAAGTCTTGATTATTGAAATAGTTAGTTGTAAACATCCATGGTTCATGTGAACCTCCGGGAACCCTTGAATCCGCCCCTAGCATCAATTGATTTGTGTCGATATCGTTAATATGTAAACTTGCATAATATTCATGTGAGTCGTTTATATTACATTGTAACAAAGTATTTCTTATTTTGCACGTAACATGCAATACGTATCATTTCTTATCTTACCATCATATGTTGGTAACGGTGACATGCCACCATGTCATAAAAAATCTAGTATCACGTCACAGAAATTTACCATTTATACAGCTTTACTTACATATACAATGAAAATAAATTTACATAAAATAAAGGAAAAAGTATTTGCAAAGTAAGTGAATTACTAAAGTTAGTTACATAGCTTAGATAGCTACACCATTATTTTAGCAGATATACATTTCCTTTTTAAATGCCGAAGAGATAGACTCATAATACGAATAAATCTCTCAGTGTATATATCTAAACTATCATATAACTTATATATATATGCATGCATATGTTAAAAGTATTTTTTAGAAAATATTTACTGAAATTCAGGATCTAGCTACTTTTACGTATGATCTATACAAGTTCTAATTCAACGTCATGTCGAAGTTTTTTCGGTCACTCTTCCTAAATATTTGATTTGTGTTGTAAAAGGTTAAAATCTTTGTCATTGTTTATTAAGATATTTGAGTTTGGTATTGTTTTGAATGTGAATGTTGCTGAATTCATTTGTGTTTTTGTATATTTAGGGAGTGGTAGAGACTAGTAAAAACGAACCAAGAGGATATATAGAAGGCAAGAGGTGAAATGGCGTCACAATCGACTCCTTCGACTGATTCTCCTACGCTGAATAAGGTTGCGACACGGAGTGCTAGCACGACTACTTTTACTTCGGAGGTTTTTGATACTGAGGTTGTTCCAGCGTCGCTACAACAAATTGCTCCTATTCTTCGTGTCGCCAATGAAATTCAACATGATCGCCCACGAGTTGCTTATCTATGTAATATTTCATCTGAAAGCTAATGTGTTAGATATACTATAACATGACTAAGAGGTTAAGAACGATATATTAACTGTTGGTGATTCTACTTTTGTGTAAAAATTAAGGTCGATTATATGCATTCGAGAAAGCGCATAAGTTGGATCAAAGCTCGAGTGGTCGTGGTGTTCGACAATTTAAGACGGCCCTCCTTCAACGTTTGGAGCAGGTACTCACTTAACTTTTTAGTTTACTTTATTTTCGTGAAAGAATTGTGGTTTATTGTTGCTAGGTATAGTTTTATGAACCATGTACACTATATATCGACTTAGAAAGATAGTCAAAATCGACTCGATCAGTTTCAGGCTTTCAGCCACATTATCCAAGTCGAACTACTTAAGTAGATTTTTTTTTGACGAAGTGTTAAACTTAAAAGCCTAATCATCCGGTTTAATTTAAAACCGGATGAACGAAATTTTGATAAATTTACGTTTTGATATTTTAATCAACTTAATTTAAAACTCATGCTTTTAATTTAATCAACTTATGAAAAAAAAGAATGAAAACAAATGACTTTTACAGTTTACTTATTTAAACTTTTAGATTTAACATTATATATTAAACGAACCAATTAAAATATAATTTTAGTAACAATTTTTTCAAATTAGGTTCTTATTCGGTACATAATTTTCCCGCACTTCTCTTTTGGAATCACAAACTCAAAATGAGGATATTACACTTTCGCCGTGTCACGAATTGAAACCCTAACCCAATGAACATCAACTGAAACTGTAAGTGTGATTGATAGGAAAATGAATCAAGTCTTGCAGCTCGTGTTAAAAAGAGCGATGGGCGGGAAATCGAAAGCTACTACAAACAGTATTATGAGAAATATGTCATGGCTCTTGATCAAGGCGATAAAGCTGATAGGTATATTATCACTTTCTTCATCATTTCTAATTACACTTACTGATCAACGATTGATTCATTGTTTTGATTATTAGAGCTCAATTGGGGAAAGCTTATCAGGTGGCCGGAGTCTTGTTTGACGTCCTTTACTCCGTTAATAAGTCTGAAAAGGCTGAAGAAGTTCCCGCTGATGTCAGTTTTCCCGCCATCACTTATATTTTATAAGATTAGTTTCCATGAAATGTGTTGTAGGATATTTGGTTTAGTTAGAAATTTATAACCGTAAGATAATGGGAATTAGAAAGTCAGCTCCCGAATTGCTTATTATGTCTCTATTTTACGCAGATAATATAAACAAGTAAGCAGATAATATGTGGTATCAATGTTTAGGGGTGTTTGGGAAGGCTGATTCAAACCGGTTTATGCTTTTTTACAAACAACAGCTTATTAACTTAAATGGTGTCAAAACACAATGTGGGAGATAGTGTATGGATTTGCTTGTCTGCCTATATCATATAAGCTGTTTGGCTCCATCCAAACACTCAGAAGTGCTTGTCAGCTGTATCTAATGCAATAAGTTGCTTCGTTAAGCTTAACCATTTTTATTTTTTTTGTCTAGATCATTGAATCAGCGAGAGATATTGAGGCAAAGCAAGTTATATACGCACCATACAACATTCTCCCCCTTGATTCCGCTGGGGAGTCACAGTGCATTATGCAGTTTGACGAGGTACTATTTCTCACGGTATCTTTTCCTGTCGCCTTTTCTAATGAAAAATGGAATTTTACTTAGTTTTTTTATCTTTACAAAATTACAGATTAAGGCAGCAGTGGCTGCTCTCCAAAACACAGACGGCTTAAATTGGCCCACATCAGTTGATCCACAACGACAGAGATCAGGAGAACTGGATCTTCTGGATTGGCTAAAGGGGACATTTGGGTTTCAGGCACGTAATTAGTATTTACGGGTTATTTCTGTTTTTTTAACGGCAGCAACTGTTATTATGTTATTAATCCATCCTTTAACGTATGTTAGAATATATTTTCAGAAAGACAATGTCAGAAACCAGAGGGAGCATTTAATCTTGCAACTCGCTCATCCTCAAGCAAGGCTTATGCCTAAGCCCGATCCTGCTGACAAGGCATGCACTCCATATCAAGCTTAGTTTTTATTCATAAAACCAGTTAACTTATAAATTACTTTTATGCAGCTTGATGATCGAGTTGTTGATAGTGTTATGGCAAAGCTTTTCAAAAATTACAAAACCTGGTGCAAGTACATGGGAAAAAAACACAGCGTAAGGTCAGTAGTACACAACTAACGATTGTTGATAACTTAAAACGTCACTTGTGTTAAAGATTTGGCCTTTTTGTAGGCTTCCTAAAGCAAAACACGAAGTTCAACAAAGAAAGCTACTTTACATGGGCCTATACCTTCTTATATGGGGTGAAGCGGCTAACGTACGTTTTATGCCAGAGTGCCTGTGCTACATCTTTCACAATGTAAGTACTTCATTTGTATATTAAAACTGTTCAGTTATATATGCTAATTAGTTTATACATTCAGATGGCATATGAACTGTATGGCATGTTAACCGGAAATGTTAGCCTCGTCACTGGAGAAAATGTTAAGCCTTCTTATGGTGGGGAAGAAGAGGCATTTCTTCGAAAAGTCATAACTCCAATTTATCAAGTCATTGATCAGGTACCACTACCTATTTCACATTTGTTGACTTATAGTCAAACTTCAATTTAGACAAACTATCTATAATGGTGCTTGTTATTATGCTCTAGGAAACCAAGAGGAGCAGAAATGGAAAGGCCCCTCATTCCGAGTGGTGCAACTACGATGATCTTAATGAATATTTCTGGTGAGGTCTTGCAAGATATAATGTTTTTTTTAGTCAATCGCCTAAGTCTCGAATCATCTCCCAAGTTATTTTTTGGATATTATAGGTCACCAGATTGTTTATCTTTGGGTTGGCCTATGCGTGATGATGGGGAATTTTTTAAATCAACACGGGTCACAACAAAGGTTCACTTTCTATCTATCTAGATTCTAGTTGTTTGACTTTCACGGATATTCTTTTTTGATTCATGGGTATGTAATGTCAGGGAAGAGTACCATCTCGACAAGAGACTGTAAGCATGCGGAAATCGTATTTTGTTGAGACACGATCATTTTGGCATAACTTTCGAAGTTTCGATCGTTTGTGGACGTTTCTTATACTGGTTTTGCAAGTAAGAAACAGATAACATGAAAAGCATTTCCTCTGAAAAAAATTTCTTGAGTAATTAACAATTAGTTATAACTTAATTCCAGGTTTTGTTTATTATTGCCTGGGATGATATTTCAGTACTGGAGATCTTTGACAAGCATGTCTTGTATAAGATATCCAGCATTTTCATTACAGCAGCAGTTCTACGTTTCGTTCAAAGTATGTTTTCTATTTCCGTTTTTATAAATGAATCTTCTTATGCCCTTGTTAATTGTGTCTTTTGATCTGATGTAGGTATATTGGACCTTGTTCTAAACTTTCCTGGATACCGTAGATATAGGTTTACTGAGTTGTTAAGGATGTTTTGAAGATTATTGGTAGCATCTTCTGGTGCATTGTTCTCCCCTATTTTATGCACAACAAGCCGACCCTGACGCTTACTCTTTGGCGAACTTAAAACTATATTTCTTTTCTTGACAAATTGAAAGGCATTCCTCCTCTATATCTTATGGCTGTGGCATTATATCTGCTTCCAAATTTACTAGCTGCAGTTTTGTTCATATTCCCTATGCTTCGACGTTGGATTGAGAGTTCTGATTGGCTTATCATTAGATTTTTCCTATGGTGGTCACAGGTATGACATTTTCCTATTATTCTTCCTTTTGAAGTTCCAGAATTTGACCCTTGTTTGTTATAAACCTTAATGTCTGTTTTCCTGCAGCCGAGGATCTATGTTGGTAGGGGAATGCATGAGAGTCAGTTTGCACTTATAAAGTAAGTACATAGTTTTATATATATTATTTTACTGCATCCTATCTCTTAAACTATTGTCTGAAGTTTATAATAACTTGGCTGTTATAATAGGTATACAATCTTTTGGGTGGTTCTTCTATGTTCGAAGTTTTCTTTTAGCTATTTTATTCAGGTATTTGCACTGTCTCTTAACTTATAATTCTTTTTTGATAATTTATGATGTTGCTGTAGCCTTAATCGTTATTGTTTATAAATAGATAAAACCACTAGTCGAGCCAACAAAAGATATTATGAAAATCAAGCAGGTTCAATATGCTTGGCATGAATTTTTCCCACAAGGTGCGTTTTCATGCTTAGGTTTTGTTTATTCTTCTTTCCGGTTTTCTAAGTTTATTATGCATCTGCAGCTAAAAACAACTATGGAGCAGTTGCTGCACTCTGGGCCCCTGTTATATTGGTCTGTTAAACTGTCTTAATGGCTGTAACATTTCATATTTCCTTCTTTTTACTTCTGTCATTTTTGTACTGTTTTGGGCGTTTGGTACTAAATGACTTTGTGTTACACAGGTTTACTTTATGGACACTCAGATATGGTATGCTATATTTTCAACTATCTGTGGTGGAATTATTGGGGCCTTTGATCGTCTGGGAGAGGTATTTCATTACTTTTTCTTGCGTTTCTATTTTTTCTGTTAAGACACATGAGTTTGCATTTGGTAACTCTTGTTTCCGACCTAAATTAGCTGAAGTAAATAAAAAAGTGAATGATGTTCTTCTTTCCACTTTATTACAAGTTCATTGTCAAAAACAAAGGTGCACAGTTGGTTGCAACTGTAAAGGGTTTAACACTACTCTAATCTTTGTTAAAAATGTTTCCTGGTGTATATAACTTTCTAAATATGTGTAAGACATACAAATATGGTTTCACAGTTAGTTGTAAGGTGCAACTGTTCAGAGTATGATCTCCAAAAACTTTCTGCTAGTTGTCTCATAGTAAACATCAATGTTTTTTTTCTCACAGATTCGAACTCTACTTATGCTAAGGTCTCGCTTCCAGTCTATACCTGGTGCATTCAATGCAAATTTGGTCCCTACTGATAAAGTTAAGAAAAAGGGGTTTTCTTTGTCTAAGCATTTCGTAAAGGTATGTTTAATATTTGTAAATGTAATTTGTAAACATACGATACATAGAAACACGATAATTTTTTTCTACTATACATATAGGTTACACCGAACAAGAGAACCGAAGCTGCAAAATTCGCACAGTTGTGGAATGAAGTTTTATGTAGTTTCCGTGAAGAAGATCTCATAAGTGACAGGAAAGGGAGTTTGACCAACATTTTGATTTTTTTTTTTTTTTTTTTTTTTCACTTTTCAATCAACTTTTATCAAATAGCAGTTGAAACTCAACCAGGCAGTTTGTTATTACAGGGAGCTTGACCTGATGCTTGTTCCATATTCTTCGGATTCTAGCCTTAGAGTAGTTCAGTGGCCCCCGTTTTTGCTTGCTAGCAAGGTTAGTTTAGCCTTTTTTTAATCACTATCTATCTGTTTATTGCATCACTTGGCTAAACTTCCTAGCTGTTTTAGATTCCAGTGGCACTTGATATGGCAGCTCATTTTCAATACAAGGATGCTGACCTCTGGAGGCGTATATGTGCGGATGAATATATGAAATGTGCTGTTATAGAATGCTATGAAACCTTCAAACGTGTCCTGAATACCGTGGTAGTTGGACAGACTGAGCTAAGGTTGTCCATTCTACCCATTTTACAATATCTTGTGAATTTCCTATTTTATCGTCAAATGAGAAACTCAAAACACTTTTTTCATGTTGACAGGATTATTGGTACCATATTTAAAGAAGTTGAAAGTAGCATATCAAGGGGCTCGTTTCTAACTAACTTCAGAATGAGTTCTATACCTACCCTCTGTAATAAATTCATATTGCTGGTGGAAATGTTGGTGAGTGCTTCCAAGTAAAGGTGGTTACTGCTAATTGTATATATAGTAAACTCAATTACATATTTAACATAAAAATATATAATTCTCTTGCAGAAGAATGCTGATGAATCTAAGCACAATACCGTAGTGTTGCTACTTCAGGATATGTTAGAAGTGGTTACCCGTGATATGATGGTCAATGAAATTCGGTTAGTGATCTTGACTACAATGTTAAATACGGATTATTTGTATTTTTTATATTTCATACATTAACGTTCATTTTCATTCGTCCCATCATTGTACATCTAACTCAATAAAAGATGGCTATGTGTCCCATTTGGGTCATTTTATTACTTGTTATCTTAACCTTTTTATATAAAGCCCGTTAAGATAAATTTTAACATATTTGTTCAAAACTTAAAATTGGTATCTGTTTTCCATCAGTGAATTGGTAGAGCATGGACACGATTCTGGAATACAGCTTTTCGAGAAAGCAGGCGACTCAAAACCTAGCATTTCATTTCCTCCTCCAGTTTCCTCCCAGTGGGAAGAACAGGTTATACTTATCTTTCAGTTCAAATCATCGCACACGTAATTAACTTGATCACGCTTCTTTTGCAAACTGCCACCTTCTTAATTGTTAATCATTACACAGATAAAGCGTCTCTACCTCCTTCTCACAGAAAAGGAATCTGCCATGGATGTGCCTAGAAACCTCGAAGCACGTCGTAGGATCATGTTTTTTACAAATTCATTGTTCATGGACATGCCACGTGCACCTCGAGTACGGAAAATGCTATCATTTAGGTAAAGCAAAATATATCGTCAAGCTAGAAAAAAGTTGTAATATACTCACTTTATGCCATATTGTCTTGTGTATGACTTGACAAATAATACATTTATATTAACTTATGATCGCAGTGTCATGACCCCATACTATAGTGAAGAGACGGTCTATGCCAAGAGAGACCTTGATATGGAAAATGAAGATGGTATATCAATCAAATTTTACCTTCGGAAGATCTTTCCAGGTTCTAATAATCTTACCTTTTTCTTTTCCTATTTACTACTTTTTCTATATTCATTTAAATGCTTTAATAGTGTTTTAACGTACATCCTTCAGATGAATGGGAGAATTTCATGGAGCGAATCAATTGTAAAGAAGAGTCTGAAATATTAAATAGCGAGGAAAATATTTTACAGCTACGTCATTGGGTTTCCTTAAGAGGACAGACACTTTGCCGAACAAGTACCTGAAAATTAATTTATCTTTCTACAAAGTACGGTTAATCATTTTATTTCAAATGGTAACAAGATGTATGTTTTTTCAGTTAGAGGGATGATGTACTACAGAAGGGCGTTGAAGCTTCAGGCTTTCCTTGACCTGGCTACTGAACAAGGCAAGAACAAATATTATAGCATTTTAGAACCTTTTATGAGTGCATTATTTAACGTTTTGGAGTTATTAAATGTATGATCCAATACGCAGAGATGCTAGAAGGTTATAAAGCGGTAAACATTCCAAGAGCAGAGGATAAGAAGAGTCAAAGTTCTTTGTATGCTCAATTGGAGGCTATTGCTGATATGAAATTCACATATGTAGCCACATGTCAAAATTATGGTAATCAGAAACGAACTGGAGACCGTCGCGCGACTGACATTTTGAACTTGATGGTTAAGTAAGTATTTAATAAACAGCACAAATTTTCACTTATTTCTTTTACAACTAATTGAACTCATTTTCACCTAATTCTTCTTGTATAGCCATCCATCTCTTCGCGTGGCATACATTGATGAAGTTGAAGAAAGAGTAGGCGGTAAATCACAGAAGGTTTTCTATTCTGTACTGGTTAAAGCTGTAGATAATCTTGATCAGGTGATTGACTTTATATTTTTCCAGCTACTCATTCTTTTGACTTTGACAGTTTGACTAATGCCGACTGTATCCTCCTTTTGAAGGAAATCTACAGGATACGTTTACCTGGATCGGCAAAAATAGGAGAAGGAAAGCCCGAGAACCAAAACCATGCGATTATTTTTACACGAGGGGAAGCTCTTCAGACTATCGACATGAATCAAGACAATTATTTGGAAGAAGCTTTTAAAATGAGGAACTTGCTTGAAGAGTTCAATGAAGATCATGGAGTGAGACCCCCAACAATTTTGGGTGTTCGGGAGCATATCTTTACAGGAAGGTCTGATTAGAATTTTAAACAGAAACTGGTTCACTTCTTGTTTCCTTTAAAATATGCAGACATGTATCTAATATGCTAACATACCTTTGTTGCAGTGTTTCTTCATTGGCTTGGTTTATGTCAAATCAAGAAACGAGCTTTGTTACCATTGGTCAACGAGTTCTTGCAAGACCTTTGAAGTATATTCAACTCATATATTTTATTAACCAAATAACACATTACTTATGTAAATCTGAACATGTTGATATATCTAAATTTACTGTACACCAGGGTCCGGTTCCACTATGGGCATCCAGATGTGTTCGATAGAATTTTTCACATCACACGAGGTGGCATCAGCAAAGCTTCCAAAGGAATCAACCTAAGCGAGGACATTTTTGCAGGTATAATTCTGATACTAGTTTATATACGTGTTTCATTTTTGTATTTGTTGATTGAGTACTTGACAACTTATGGGAGATTCATTGACTTGTAGGGTTTAACTCGACACTAAGACGCGGCAATGTAACTCATCATGAGTATATACAAGTTGGGAAGGGTAGAGATGTCGGCCTTAACCAAATCTCACTTTTTGAAGCAAAAGTGGCATGTGGTAATGGTGAACAGACGTTAAGTCGGGATTTATACAGATTAGGCCATCGCTTTGACTTTTCCGCATGCTATCTTGTTTCTATCGACTACCGGCTTCTATGTCAGCTCTATGGTAAATTTATTTTCCTTTGATATCCACATTTTTATATGTTCAGATTGTGGTTAATGATGGTAAAACTACTATAGTATTATCTTTTGACGGTTTAACTAATTATTATTATTTTAATTTTTTTGTATGATCAAATCCTTTAACTTTTAAGTTCATTATTTTCACTATATTTCAGTGAGCATGTGAAAAGTTTAGACGTTACACCATGAATAAAATCAGGTTACCGGATCAAGTTATTATAGCCAAAATAAAACCGCCAAATTAATGAAAGTTTATTGATTTTACCTTGATATTTAAGTTGAAAGTTTCAACAATTATGATAACAATGAAAAATATTTCCAGATGGTAGTTCTTACGGTGTATGCATTCTTATACGGAAGACTATACTTAGCATTAAGTGGCTTGGAAAAAGCAATAATGAAATCAGCAACATCAAGAGGAGATCGAGCTTTAAAAGCTGCTATGGCCTCACAGTCGGTAGTTCAACTCGGTCTTCTTATGGCATTACCAATGATTATGGAAATTGGATTAGAACGAGGGTTCAGCACCGCATTTGGTGACTTAATAATTATGAACCTCCAATTATCAGCCGTCTTTTTTACATTCTCTCTGGGAACCAAACTTCATTATTTTGGTAGAACAATTTTACACGGTGGGGCCAAGTACAGAGCCACGGGGCGCGGTTTTGTTGTTAAACATGAAAAATTTGCAGAAAATTATAGAATGTATTCTAGGAGTCATTTTACCAAAGGGATGGAATTGATGATTTTGCTTGTGGCATATCAAGCATACGGGTCAGCATTTTCAGATGGGCGTGTGTACTTGTTTGTAACAATTTCGATGTGGTTTTTAGTTTGTTCGTGGTTGTTTGCTCCTTTTCTTTTCAACCCATCGGGATTTGAGTGGCAAAAAATAGTGGAAGATTGGGATGATTGGTCAAGATGGATTAGTAACCGTGGTGGTATTGGTGTGCCAGCTGCCAAAAGCTGGGAGTCATGGTGGGATGAAGAACAGGAGCATCTTAAATCCACTGGTTTTATTGGACGTTTAATGGAAGTAATTTTATCGCTTAGGTTTTTTATCTACCAATATGGAATCGTTTATCACCTTAAAGTGGTCCAAAATGATAAAAGTATCTTGGTAAGTATATAACAATTTTGAGTTACTATTTCTTACTAATTGTTTTTAAAGATAATTTGACAACTGTTTAACTGGTTATCTGAACGTTGTTCTTGTTTTCTTGCAACTTTTACAGGTCTATGCTCTATCTTGGTTCGTAATTGTTATTGTTATAGCCATCTTGAAGGTCAGTGCTGAAACACAGTCAAATTACCATTATCTTTTACTGATGGGTACAGATGGAAATATCATTAATCTATAATGGGTAAAGTGGGTGAAAAGAATGAAAATAAAAACTATGTACATACATAAAATTGGTCAAATGGGTCGAAACTGAAAGTTACCTAAGTTTATTACTAATGAACAAAAGTACCCAACCTTTTTTCTAAAGGCAGTACAAAACCTTCTAATTTATTTATTTATTTTTCAAATTACTTAACTATTATTGAATTGATATAACTTTGTTATCATAGTTGACACACTAATCAATCATAAAATTTAGTAAAAAAGTGTTTCCATTTTATCCCAACCTGACCCGCCTGCGCAAAATAACCCGTTTTTACCCGTTGTCCAAATAAAAAACTCTAATCATTATTAAATTAATATTAATTTTATTGGATAAAACCTCCTAAGTCATACTATTGAAATTATTACTGAAATTAATATTATATTACCCTTATGCTTAACACATAAAGTAGCAACAAAAAGTTAAAAGGTTTTGGACAAAAAGAGTTCCGGGTCAACACATTTTGACCCATTACCCAACCCATCTACCCATCCATTTTGACAACTCTACTCACTTGTTTCGTTAGATTTTGAAAGTGATGTAATCTTTTGTATCTGCAGATTGTATCAATGGGTAGAAAGAAGTTCAGTGCAGATTTCCAGTTGATGTTCCGTCTTCTCAAGTTATTCCTGTTTGTTGGATTTATCACCGCACTTGTGGTCATGTTTCAATTCCCTGGTCTTACTATTGGCGACTGTTTTGCCAGCTTACTTGCCTTCTTTCCAACCGGATGGGCAATCTTACAGGTTCACATCTTTCCCCTCCCCACTTTCATTATTATCTTAGTGGGTCCCATTGTTGACGAAATATTTGGTTAATATTTTGCATTTGCAGATAGCCCAAGCATGCAGGCCAGTAGTGAAGGGACTGGGAATGTGGGGATCAGTGAAAGCATTAGGCAGAGGATACGAGTACTTAATGGGGGTCATGATTTTCACCCCTGTGGCTATTCTTGCATGGTTCCCGATGGTTTATGACTTCCAAACGAGGCTGCTTTTCAACCAGGCTTTCAGTAGAGGTTTACAGATCCAACGTATTCTAGCTGGTGGCAGTAAAAACAAGTAATTAGTATACATGGAGGATCAGAAGGCTCAAATGTTCAGACAAACTGAGGTTAGTCGTTATTATACTGATGATAATAACACGTGGAAGGTCAAAAAAACTTAAATGGTCCAAGATTATGACCTGAAGAGGATAACCGTGTTTCCCTTCAATGTGAACTTTAACGAGAGGCTTTATGTGTAAGATGAGATCATTCACTTATTGAAAGTGGTAAATTTGTGGTAGATATATATTGTTTAGATCATTGGTGCGAGTAACATTATTGTATCTATAAGCATTGTAACTTCTACCAAACGGATCCATAAAGTTATGCTCCTCGTTAGCATCACTGTTTTGAATTTATTGCTGAGAATACCATATACATGCCTGTGATGTCTTTTATTTCTACTATAGATTTGAACTCTATTTGTTTGTCATTGGTTATTATGGTATCGCTTATTGTGTACCAAATGATTGTGGGTTCAAGTTATGTTTAGGACGCGTGAGATAGTTTGTGGCGTAAATATTGTGCATAATAGTCAGTTTCTGTTAAAAAAAGAAAACAAAAAAGAAAAAGATATCGAATGAGTGTGAGATTGTAGTGGTTTGCCATTTATTAGCCAAATAGAATAGGGCACAATGAAATAGTAGTCAATTGATGGAGGCCTTTCCCCAGGCAACACATGCGACTAACTATATCTTGTTTATTTCTTAATAGAAAAATATGCTTTTAGTATAACGATATATACTTTCATGATAATGGACATCTTGATTCTTGATATAAGAGCGGACGGTGGGGTCTAATCACCTCCTCGTCACTTTGACGTGGCGTGCTCGCCACCATTTCGTTGCCGTACCGCCTTGGTTGCCACCATTCGTCATTTTACGCCTTTTCGCTTAGACATCGAAGCAAACCATTGACAAAGGAATGTTTGGGTGGGTCCCAATTTTTAATTCAAACGGTATTACCGTTTCTCTCTTTTTAGAAAAAAAAAAATAAAATAAAAAAAAAATAGAACCCCACTTCATTTAAACACTATAAATACCATAACACTTTTCACTATTTTTCTCACAATTCTAAGCCAAAAACTACCATTACTCTCTATATCTCAACATACAAAAAAAATGTCTCAAAATCCAAACGAGAGCGGATATTTTACGAATCTTTTCACCTCAAACCAACAACAATACGAGAGTTTTTCAAACCCGTCTACCCCCATCGTCACAAAACTCTAACTCCTCGTCGCCACAAATTTCTCCATATGGTACACAATTGAATCCAGAGGCAATTTACCAAAATCAACAATATGCGTTTCAAGGATTCGCAAATTACCCGCAACAACTTTAAATTATGAGACAAACAAGAACAAAAAAAAATAGGAATACCAACATACAAATTCGAATATTAACAAAATGTTATATCTCCTTACATTGCAAGCCTGTGGATAACATCTTCATTTGATTCTTCAAAATAAGGAGATTTATCTTATTTCATGAGAAATCAAACAATTGTTCGGATGCTGAAATACTACAAACCCTAAATCAGATGCGTATAAGTTTTGATTTGATTAATGCCTTGCATAACTAAATGCCTTAATTTGGCTTAGTTAATTTACAAATCCATTTTTTTTTTTGCGCATTACTCATGTGTGTGAGAGAGAAAAATTCAAACTATTATAAAGATTTAAAAGTAAAAAAAATAAAAATAAATAAATAAATAAAACTAAGATTTTATTCATTAAAAGGTGTTAACCTTTGGATTACATAGGAAACTAGGACCATCGTTTCAATGTCAAACAACCAACAAGACAAAATCTTTCTTGACAAACAACCAACAAAAACAACCACCTAAACAACCAACTAAAACCATAACCTACGACCTACATGAGCAACCTAGACAAATAACCTAAGCATCTGAAAGTTCTTCATCAGCTTCACCTGGCGGTCCTTCTCCACTATACCATCACGGGCTTTTGCGAGAATGGCAATCAACGCCTGGAGCCTTTGTTGCTCCCTTTCCTGCGTGTCGAGTAGGAAACCCAGGGCATCAACACTTTTCACATTAAAAGGCCCAAGAAACCGAGCTTCCCTTATATTCTACTCTCTCGCTTCTCAATCTTGGATTGGAGCTGATAACGCTTCTCCCTAATTCGGATCAGAGAGCCTTCGTCTTTAGTGATTCTTGGGAGAATAAGAACTTGAAGCATGTTGCTACATCATGTGAGCCACACGCTTCTTTGAGCTCATCAAGATTCAAAGCAGGGTTAGCCATGAATAAAGTTTGGTGACAGAGAAAATTATTAGAGTTCAAGAAAATGAATGGATGAGAAAAATTAAGAGATTAAATATCTTAAATAACATAAATAATGTTACAAATGTGAATAACAAATAGACAAATGAGAAGGCATCATTACACATAATAACACTTATTTAATTGAAGATCACTTCTTATTCCTCTTCCCCAATGCAATGCAAAACTATCATTTGAGCATTTAGCTAAAAAATTGAATAGATAACATAAAACCCCTAATATTTAACATTTTGACATAAAAAGCCTTTCAAAAATATACTAGTAATTCATAACATTACCATACTACACCATAATAATAACCAAGAAAATATATAAACAAACCCTCAAATTTATAATTTTTCCATAAAAGGCCCTTCAAGTAGACAATGCATAACATTATCTCTGTTATTAAACACGCGTGAAAATATGAACGTTCAAACATGTGACCTTACTCAACATCCCGATTTTAAAATTTTCATAAAAATTAGTGCCGCAAATTACGATAACAAGAATTAGATCAAACTGATGTGCGTAGCGCGTGTCTGAAATGCATAACATTAGCTCTGTTATTAACCCCGGGTGAAAATATGAACGTTGAACATTTGACCGACGCTTTTACTCAATATCCCGATTTTAACATTTTCACAAAAACTAGTGCCGCAAATTACAAGAACATCAATTAAATCAAACCGATGTGCGCGTAACACGGGTCTTCAATGACTCGTATTAAATAAGATTGTACCCACAATATCTTTTTCTCGACAGTTAGATGTCAAGTATATTAATTATCATATGCTTGTTTTCCTCCATTGTCTTTAGTCTAAAAGACTTTTTCCTCCCGAGTTATTGATGGCTAGTGTAGTATGAATATCATTGGGGATTTGACGGGACCATATAATGTATGTCACCCAACTTCTTCGTTCTACTATACTAAGTTTAGAGAAATTCGATTAATCTTTTTAGTTGGAGCCAGCCAGAGGTGGGTTCTTGGTATTTTTTATATTTTTTTTCAAAAATTCAGATTTTTCGTAAATGCATCCGGTTCAAAAAATATTATGTTTGTAATAATGTTTATTTGGTCTAGTAATAGATGAATAGTAAGTGGTCTCTCCAAATGGATGGCCGTAGAGGCCTTGATTTGGAGGTAACGTGTTATAGTTTCTTTATTGTTTGTATAATAAATTCGCACATTTTAGTTCGAATTTGTTTCCCTTACGGTAAAATTGCACGCTAGTAACAAGTTCACTTTTATATCTGATCGTGTCTCTGTTCAGGTCACACGATATCAACATTGTTGTTTACGTTATAATGCTATAACCGAGGGTAGATCAAAGGGGTGCACAGGAACCCCATGAATTTCTCTTTTACATAGTGTAAAATTATGTCAAATATATCGATCTTTTTAAAATGAACTTGGTCCTTAATTTTGAGTTACAGTTTTGATACTTTTTGTTGAGTTTATGATATATAAAATATACTAAAACATAAAGACATCAAGAGTGTGACGGAAGACTTAAGATCATAACAAATAAATTAATTAGCGAAAGTATGCGTAACGTCACTCTTTCGAATATCAAATCCCTCGAGCAAAGCAAAACCACCCTCGAGCAAAGCAAACCAAAGAAGTACTTATTGGTGTAAGAATAATGTCTTACAACCACGTTCTTGTCACACGAATTAACCAAACGAATCAAGCGATTGCTAGATCTAACACAAGTCCTCGTTTAAGAAAAGCGAAACCAAACTCCCTTACTTGGGGTGTTCGGCGAAATATGGACTAGAGAGAGAGAGAGATCTGGGTTAATTCATGCGCATGTGTATGAAACCCTGTAACCTATCCTACATATATACTAGTAGGTAAACTTGGGAACAAGTTTGTGAATTAGGCTTTGGAGAGACCCCTATGGCCGGCCATGATGGAAGCCCAAAGCCCATTCCATAACTTTTCCAAGTTTCCATTTCTAGTCCTTCTTTTCCATTTAACGGTCGTTAGTCATTTTACCGTTAAATACTTAACGATCGTTAACCGGACTTAATGTGTAATAATTAATCGTAACATAAACATTAATTATTAACTTTAATTCTCATTCGCTAATGTGTGCAATCCGTGGTCACGAGTTCGAATCCGGACATTCACATGTTTGTAAATATATACATTTCCAACAACTCCACTGGATATGTTTACAAAGCGTGAAATGACATTGGTTAGCGTCTAGCAACACGCCAATGCTCCGGTACAACTCGTGTATGGTTTCTGGAGAAAACCAAGTTTGATGATTCATCATCATATTCATCCTTTGTTTCTAATACCATGTTAATAAGAATATGGATCTTACTCATTTCTTAATTAACTATTCATTTCTCGCTTTATGATTTATTAAGATTACCAATTCTTCAAACGAAGACCTTGGGTATGGCCATACAAACATCTTAACAATCCTACGAGGGGCCCAAGAGTATTATACTTCAAAATGAATTTGAAGAAAACAAATCCCATTTTGACTACAAGCAGATTCATAAATTTCGCAACACTTCCGAAAACAACCCTTATAACTACCGATTCGTGTAGCGTTAGATTGCTTTACAAAATGCACTACATCCATGACATATCTCTCGTATCTCAAGTCGAGGATAAATATCCATGATATACTTAATGACAAAGATCCATAAAGTATCATCATGTGGGTGGGATAAGTCCTATATTCAATTCATTGAATATCATCTGAAATTAGTCATGCTACGCATCAATATACTTTCAAGTATATTCTAACCAATACTCAGATTTGTCTTAATTAAATATCATTCCCATGTTATTGATTGACAACGGACGGACTATTTAGAATAACTTAAGTTATTCAAGGATTTAAACATGTAAATATAGGACAACATCATAATAAATGAATAATAAACATAACAAAAATACTTTATTTCATTTCAATAATAATGTTTACAATATCCTTTTATCTAAAATACTTAGTCACGAGATGGGCATGAAACTACTAGCTAAACGAAGTCCAAACTTATCGACAAATGATTAAGTTTTCACCGAGCAAGGCCTTCGTTAACGGATCGCTAGGTTATCATCCATGTGAACTTTGAGCAACTCAATTTCACCTATCTCGACTTGCTCTCGAGCAGTGATATTGTCTAGGATAGTGTCCGGTGCCCTTCATGACTCGGGTTCATGGGCAAAAGTAATTGCAATGAATTGTCACAATATACTTTAATAGGATTTTCAATCGACGGCGATAACACCAAGCCCGAAACAAATTTCCTTATCCAAACGACTTCCATGGCGACCTCGGGCCGCTTATGTACTCACTACAGAGCGTACATCGCAAGTGTTGTGCATTTTTACTCTTCCAATCCACAAGACCTCCATTGATGACAAAATGTAACCGTTTGAGACTTCATATCATCTTTGTCACACTTCCGGGATGCATCGCGATAACTCATAATGACAGCAGCTCGCTTCCGGATTTCCTCCATACACTATGAACATATCTCTTGTAGCCCTAAGGTACTTGAGAATATGCTTAACAATGATCGATGAATTTCACCCGGATTACATTGATATCGATTGGTCAAGTTTTGAGCAAACGCCATCGGGCCTTGTGCATCGTCGCGTGCATGATAGATCCTCACACCAAGCATAAGGAACTTTCTTCATCGCGCCACCTCTGCGGTGTTGAAGCACGACCTTGGTCGCTCAAACCATTATTTACTTGCATTGGCAAAATCCTTCTTGGAATTTTGCATATTGAATCTCTTCAATATTTTGTCAATGTAAGCACTTTGGCTTAAACTAATTAGCCGCCTTGATCTATCCCGGTAGATCTTGATTCCGAGTATATATGTCGCTTCCCTAAGTCTTTCATCGAAAAACATTTACCAAGATAGGCTTTCACCTCATTTAGACTTGGTATATGATTTCCCATGATTAATATGTCATCGACATACGAAATAAGGAAAGTAACACGACTCCCACTAGCTTTGTGATATACACATGGCTCATCAAGATTCGAGTAAATCCAAAACTTTTGATTTCTCCATCGAATCTTTATTCCATTGCCTTGATGCTTGCTTTAGTCCATAAATGGACCTTTTAAGCTTGCATACACGGTTAGAAATAATGGATTCACAAACCTTACGGTTGTGCCATATAGATGTCTTCATCTAGACGGCCATTCGAAAAAGTAGTTTTGACATCCATTTGCCAAATCTCATAGTCATAGTGTGCGCTATAGCTATGAGAATCCTAATAACTCTTATGTCCGCTACAGAGAGAATGTCTCCTCGTAGTCAATGCCATAGGTTTGAGTAAAACCTTTAGCCACCGAGACGAGCCTTGTAGGTGTGTACATTGCCATCCATGTCGGTTTTCTTTTTGAAGATCCACTTACTCCCAACGACTTTAGCCTTGGGAGGAAGGTCAACTTCAATCCGCACATCATTATCTTTCATGGATTGCATTTCCCCATTCATAGCAATCGCCATTTATCCTTTTCGTGATCGCCCATGGCACCTTTATAGTTAGCGTGTTCATTAAGATCCCCAACTATATTTTCCTCCACCTCTACGTTAAGACATAGACGGTCGGTGCACGTATAGTCCTTTCGGACTCACGAATGGGAACAACTTCGGAGGAGCACCTAAGCTTTCGTGTTCTTCTTGAAGTTGGCTAGTGGTTTCGAAGGTGTTGTATCTTCTTGATCATATTCCGGATCATATACTCTCCCATCGAGTTCTTGAGATATGAGATTCCTTTCAAGGAAATCTCCATACCTAGCCACGATGACTTTGTTCTCATTTGGGTAGTAAAAGTAGTAACCATAGTTTCCTTAGGGTATCCTACAAAGATACACTTAACGATCGGCTTGGAGCTTATCGGTGTGTCACGTTTAACAAACGCTTCACATCCCGGACCTTTAAGTAAGAAAAGTTGGGAGCTTTTCCAATCCATATTTCATATGGAGTTTTAACAACCTTCTTAGTTGGAACCATATTCAAAATGCGAATAGCAGCTTTCAAGGCATAATCCCAAAAAGTAAAGGTAGAGTCGTAAGTTCAAACATTGATCGTACCATGTCAAGTAAGGTACGATTTCTCCTTTCGATACACCATTTTTTGTGGAGTATAAGGAGATGTGGTCTTTGGATAATTCCACACTCGCCTAAGTAATCTTTGAACTCTTGACTTATATATTCACCACCTCTATCGGATCGAAGAGCTTTAATCTTCTTTCCAAGTTGTAATTCTACTTCACTTTTGAAAACCTTAAATGTTTCAAAGACTTCATGTTTATGTTTAAGTAAATAAACATAACCATAACGATGAAATCATCCGTAAAGGTTAAAGTAGACAACACCACGTTTTGACACATGTCTAAGTGGACCACACACATCGGTGTGTATCAATCCAAGTAGATCGAAGCCCTTTCCACTTGTGGTGAAAAGGTTTCCTTGTCATCTTCCCAAAGAATGCAAGACTCGCATTTGTCAAATGATTCATCATTGACCGTTTGTAAAAGCCCATCGTGTTGTAGCTTTTCCATGCGTTTCTTGCCAATATGGGCAAGGCGACAATGCCAAAGATAAGAAGAGTCACAGTTCGACTTGCTCTTCTTATTGCTAATGCTATACAACGAATTATTTTCATTGGATATACTACCATCCATATCAATTTCAAACACACCAAGCATAGGAATTGCATTAAAGTAAAAACATTATTTAAAGAAACCGAAATTCCATAATCGTAAAAGTGTGCACAAAACCAATATCTTTTAACAAAGAAATCGAAATGACACCCTAACAATGGAGGGTGCATAATGACAATTATTTAGTTCTAAAATTAAGCCCAAGGCAACACTAAATCAAAAGTCCCTATGGCTTCGACAATTGCGCTTTCCATTTCCAACGACAAGTATCTCTCCACACAGTCGACTTCTTCGCCTCTAAGTCCCTGCGATGTATTACGATGTGAGTACCACATCCCGTATCATATATCCGAGAATTTAACTTATGAGAAAAGAAAATAATTCAAACATAAAAATACCGATGAGCTAGGCACCATCTTATTTTTATTCAAGGCACTCATTCGGATAAACCGGATAGCCTCAGCTTCGGTGACTGGTGAGTTGCATGGTGGCAAGACAAATCCTTCTTAGGATTCTCCTTTTTCTTTCCGTGGTTCTTCTTAGGAGCCGTGGGATGACAACTTGTTTCCCTTTCCTTTTCCTTTCCCTTTCTTATCTCGCTATGGCTTAGGCTTATTCACCCTACCACCAGATATAGCGAGCACAAGCAGTGTAGGAGCCTTCTTTGGCAATCTCTTCTCGTAGTCTACAAGCATTGCATGTAACTCATTCACCGTCTTCCCGTGCAATGCATGTTAAAATTGCGGACAAAATCACCAAATCGTTCTCGATTAAGGGAATGATTGATGAGTCCGACACATACATCGCTCGAGTAACCACAAATGAGCTTCTCCAATTGGTCCAAGTGATGTTTCATCTCAAGAACGTGGTCGGAGACAGATTGCCAACCTCCCGCCTCACAACGTGAACCTTTTCAATTAGTTCATACAGCTCACCGCCGGGTGGCTTCTCAAACATACGTTTGAGTTCATCTAGCATGCTCATAGGCGGATAGTGCTCAAATTGTTTTTGCAATTGAGCGAGACATCCCCGAAAGCATTAGACACGCCACATCATTATGCTTCTCATATTCAACACGATATGCCTCTAATTCAAGAGCGGTTGGCGTGTTGGGAGGAGCTTCATGCGAGGTGTAGTCAAAATTTCAACCCTTTGGCAACACGAAGGATGATCCTAAGTGAACGATGCCAATCATTGAAATTAGGGCGGTCGACTTGTCCTTCCAATCATATCTTTGAAAGCGGCACTCGAAGAAGCTCATAGTGTTATCGATTGAGCCATCTACGTAAAATGTTCAAAAACCATCATTAGTATTTTGATAATTTTCCTTTTCAATAAACAATTATATACCCAAGGTTCATATTCATATAACCAATTAATATTTATTGAAAACTAGGATCCAAATTTTCATAATCTCATCACATCGGTTGATCGTTGATGAACCTTATATGAGAATGGTAGAGCATTTGCTCAATTGCCAATTTCAATTGCAATTCCTAGATTTATGGGATTTACATATAGCCAATATCAATCGCCATGTAAACATGTTTTATCCCATCTTATGCCTTGAGTTTTCGCCACCGCCTAACTCAATTAAGTTGTCCAACTTAAGCGCAAAATCGTCCATGCCCGCTCACGACACATGGACATTTTACCTTTGATTAAGATCTAAGTCACGTTCTCACGCAAATAGAAAATAATCTTAGGTGTTTCCGTTTCGTTGGATGGCATATAACTTAAATTAAAGGGTAATTGTTTTGATGTAAAATCAAATATGTACAAAGATGTCATGCATTCATCTTTGTAGCATAGTTTTTATTAAAACATTTATATCTTGTTTTAATGTATAAGCTTTTCATCATCAAACTTTAATTGAGGTATTGGGATCACCAATCAAGGAATTAGTGTTAATTATCATCCATTATACCGTACTTTTGCATAAGTGTAAACACTTAGTGTTTGGATAATTACCACCTAAGTGGCGCATGGAATCAACACGACCGCCTTAAGATGAGCTTGCACATTTAATGACTTACTAAGTAGCTCCACCGAACTTACGAGGGGAGAGGACTGTGCGTGCTAAAGCACAACCTTAGACATCCATTCGGTGTGACATGCGCACTTCTTTAAACCCCTTTATTAGTTCATTCTCATGGGTGAGCCTTTCACCATTTGTACCAAAGTCATCAATCAATTAAACGATTATGATTACTATTATTAAAATACATGTTTCACCATTGTTTAGATCAGTTTATTTTCTTGTAAAAATACCCTTGTTACATAACACAAACAAGCAAGTATTTGAAAAATAAACAAATAAACAATGAATACATAACAAATAAAAGTCATGCATATCAAATAGCCACATGCAAACGGTTTTGATAAATCTTATTAATAACGAATTTTATATACTGTCAATATGCATATATTTAATTAAGACTTCCACCGTTTTCATCTATGTACAAGGTGAACCACATGCATCGATTCATCGATTGCGTAAGTCAAAACTAAATATATACCACATAGCACATAATTGATTAAAATTAATAATTATTGAGGTCTTCCCAATTTAAGATCTATCATTATTTAATGTATATCACTTAAAACATGAAAGACATACAATAAATGATCCATGATAAAACATGCGATAATTATCATGGATATAAATTACACTTAACAATTAATGCAATTAAACGAGTTACGCATATACACATAAAGTTGCATGCATCTTAGGGTTTCTAATCCAATTAAAACAATAGTTTACAAAACCCTAATTAGGCACCAAAAACGCCCCCTCAAAATTAGGGTTTAGGTTTTGCAAACCCTAGATCTAAGCATACAAATAATAACACATTCATGTTTATTTTAATTATGTGTTTCAAGAATTAATTACTTGTTATACAAGGCTCGTGATGCCACCGCTGAGTTTATGATATATAAAATATACTAAAACATAAAGACATCAAGAGTACACAGGAAGACTTAAGATCATAACAAATAAATTAATTAACTCAAAGTATGCGTAACGTACCTCTTGCGAATATCAAATCCTCGAGCAAAGCAAAACCACCTCGAGCAAAGCAAACCAAAGAAGTACTTATTGGTGTAAGAATAATGTCTTACAACCACGTTCTTGTACACGAATTAACCAAACGAATCAAGCGATTGCTAGATCTAACACAAGTCCTCGTTTAAGAAAAACGAAACCAAACTCCCTTACTTGGGGTGTTCGGCGAAATATGGACTAGAGAGAGAGAGGAGAGATCTAGGGTTAATTCAATGCACAAGTGTATGAAACCCTAGAACCTATCCTCTATATATACTAGTAGGTAAACTTAGGGAACAAGTTTGTGAATTAGGCTTTGGAGAGACCCTTATGGCCGGCCATGATGGAAGCCCAAAGCCCATTCCATAACTTTTCCAAGTTTCCATTTCTAGTCCTTCTTTCCATTTAACGGTCCGTTAGTCATTTTACCGTTAAATACTTAACGATCGTTAACCGGACTTAATGTGTAATAATTAATCGTAAACATAAACATTAATTATTAACTTTAATTCTCATTCGCTAATGTGTGCAATCCCGTGGTCACGAGTTCGAATCCGGACATTCACATGTTTGTAAATATATACATTTCCAACACTTTTCACAAAATAACCTAATGACTCTTGATTTTAGAACCGCTACCGGCTATAACCTCAGATTCACCACATCTCATCTATAGCTTTATAGCACAAAGTCATTCACAGAACATTGTGAAACCCAATGTTTTATTTTCTTTTTAATACTTGAGTTAGAGCACTTGCAACATTCAACCCAACCCCCCCACCCGTTGTCCCAAGCATTAATGGGCGTTAACCGTTGCCTCACCGGCGTTAACGTGCCCAAGTTAACAAAGCAACGGGCGCTATTGCATTAAAAAATAATAATAATAATAACAAATAAATATATATATCCCCCCCCCCCAACGGCTACTAGTCGTTGGGGTTTAAAAACAAATTTCTTTAAAAAAAAAATAATAAAATAAAATAAAAAATACATTTTTTTTACCACTATAAATACCCAACTAAAACACCAAGTTTTTTCACACTTCCATAATTCAAATTCACAATTTATATACTTCTCTCACACTTCCATAATTCAAATTCAAGTTCGCTCACAATGGATCCGAATCAATTTGATGAATTTCTCAAGAATGGTCGACGTTGATGACGAACCGACTTCAATTTATGGCGGCACAGCACGAGTATCAACAACAGTTGGAACAAGAAGAAGCATCTCAACCTCGTGCTCGTGCTCGCACCCGTATATATCGTGAACGTGGGATTGCGTAAGAACGTCTCACGAACGACTATTTCGCTGAGGGTTGTAAGTATTCAAACCGGAATTTTCGTAGAAGATGTCGTATGAGCCGGAAACTATTCCTGCAAATAGTCGAAGGTATTGAATCTTATACTTCCGAAAATATTCCAGACCATTTTAGTTACTTTAGGCAAACACCCGATGTTACGGGTCGAATGAGTTTAAGTGTTCTAATGAAGTGTACGTCTGCCATACGCCAATTGGCTTACGACACCACACCCGATTCATTTGATGAATACTTGCAAATGGGTGAGCGTACTTCAAAAGATTGTCTTGATAATTTTAACAAATGCATTATTGATTTGTTTATGCCGGAGTATTTAAGAAAACCAACATGGGCCGACATTCAAAAAAATTATCAACAACATGAAGAGTGTCATGGTTTTCCGGGAATGCTTGGTAGCATTGACTGTATGCACTGGGAATGGAAAATTGTCCAGTGGCTTGGCAAGGGCAATTTGGTAGGGGTGATAAAAAATACCCAACAATTATGCTTGAAATTGCTTTTCTCAAGATTTATGGATTTGGCATGCATTTTTGGGATGGCGGGGCGATTACGATATTAATGTTTTAGACCAGTCTCCGTTATTCGACGACATTCTTTCTGACAATGCCCCAAGAGCCCCTTATATGGTGAATGGAACTAGGTATGAACGAAGGTATTACTTGGCTGATGGAATTTATACACAGTAGGCAACTTTCGTCAAATCCTTCTCGGCAACAACTGACGAAAAAAATAAGTACTTTAAAAGGAAACAAGAAAGTGCCCGAAAGGATATTGAACGTGCTTTTGGTGTGCTTCAAGGATGTTGGGGTATACTACAACAACCGGCACGTCAAATGGAAATTGTCAGTATACGTAGAATCATGTATTCTTGCATTATTTTGCATAACATGATTATAAAATATCAAAAATTTGCATTACGTGACTATAACGAAGTGTGGGTGGATCTGTTAGCACGTTTGAGGCAACGAAGATGGGTCGAAAGATGCGATACTCACCGTCGTAAGGCAAAAGAAATACACGACCGACAAACGCATACCCAACTCCAACAAGACCTTATGGAGCATGTTTGGCAGAAGAATTTTGAACGACAACAACAACACAAGAGAGCGGCGATGATGAATAAGTATTTGTTATGTTTTGTTATTTTTTTTTTGTTGTAATTTTTTTTTAGTTATTTTATATTTGGTATTGTAATCTATTATACTATAAAGTTGAACCACTTAATTTAATATGCAAGAGGGTTTGTGCACAAAATTAAGTACGGTACAAACATGTCAATGCTCCACAAAAGATCTCAATTGAATGTAATGAAATGAAGGTGAATATGAAGTGTTCTTTGAAGGCTACAACATTCATGTATGATCATTAATCGGAGGTATATGAAGAAACATGAAGTTACTTGGAGGTATACAAAGAAACACTGCATTTAGTTGTTGCAACACTTCATATTCATCTTAAGAAGCATATAAATAACACATGCATTTCTTAAATTTTTCACACCATGGAGAAGAAAAAGACGTTTAGATTTTTTGAACTCATGAAGGCTAAGGTCGCAAGTATGCTAAAGAATTTAGTAGATGTTGGAGTTGATTTATGGAACTCATTAGTGTTTATTTGATTTTTGCAGTCGGTACTCATGTGGGAAAATATTATAATCCCGTATATCATAACATGAAAAGCTCTTACTACACATGTTTATGTGTGCGATGAATCTGCATTTTCTTAGGCACTTGAGCACAAAAGTATTACCAAGAAAACAATTACGACATGTCCATATGACTATTGATTACGATCAGATGTTGTTGATTCTTAAAATATTATTATTCATACTTTGGAAGACGTTGGTACTTAGAAAAAGCTAATCGGTCACTTTTTGAATATGAATGTTGTTTTTGGAGGTCTTCTTTGACAAATTGACTCGAATAAGAGATAGGTTGGGTATCGGTAACTTTTAACATGAGGAGAAGCAAGTCGAGGTTGCATACAATGTCACCAAGAAACACAATCGGGATAGTTGTAAGGTTTCGGTTAGTGTGCTTGCACGCATTTGGTAATTAATCTTTCAATTTTACCCACATTGTTATATACATTGTTTAATAGTCTACATTATTTATAAATGTTATTATGTGGTTATACTTCTTTTGTTAATTTCTTTTGCAGGTAGATGAAAATTTAAAGTGGCAATGAAATTCAACGGATAAGTATCACACAAGCTCATTTTCTTTTTTAGCAATATACAAAGCTCTAATATGATAATCAGTTGCATATGAAACAAATGATTAAAAATGGTATCTGGTGATTTTGATGTGGGTAGGAATATGTAGATTAGAGATTATTTACATTAGTTATAAATTCATGATGGTGATTATCAAAATATGATTTCATATGTATGTATATTTTTTTTATGTTTCTGTATGGTCATATTTGATGAATTCTTTAGGATGATTGAACAAAAAAGCATGTCAATTTGAATACGTATGATGTTACTCAAATAGATGATAGGTGATAATGGTTTTGGTGTTCAAAGTTGCTGATCTTCCAAGTTATTTTTTTAGTTAAATGCCTATTTTAGTTCTTGACATGTGTTTGGATGTTCTCAATCCTAGCATTAATAAAGAAAATTTCATTTGAGATATTACCCGATATAAATGAGTCAAATAAGACACATAAATTGAACAGCGATTTGAACAATCAAGAGAAGCATGCAGACGAATAATGAGAAAGTCGGCAAGCATAAAAGAACCGAATGCCATTCGGTTTCCTAGATCACCGAGATGTTAAAGAAAATTTTGAAAATGATTGAGTTAGGCTCTTGCTTCTTGCAGGTAAGTAGCACTTGGTTAAGAATGATTAATGTTATTCAAAATCAAGATTAAACCTCTTTCTAATGACTTATTTAACATAAATGACTGTTGTCTTTGCTCAACATTTGTTCATGGCTTCACAACCGAAGCTTATAGCCTGTGGAAACTCACTAGCGTTATGCAATGGTAGCAACGTTTATTACAAGACCGATTGTGATGGCAGTTGCATCTATTTTTGTAGGTCTAAGAGACACTTCTTTATTGTCTCATGAGAACCTAGCGTACCATACATTTTGCATTAAATCTTTGTATAGTAACTTCATTTCATGTCTCACCAGTTTGCAACAATTCATTTAACAAATTTTAGTAAAATATATGTTATTATAATATATTTGGTTCCATAGGACAAAATTCAATTGATACAATTGAGGATTATAATGATAAAAGCAAATATATGTGTTTGACTTTTATGACAATAACGAAAGGGTTCCAAAAACTTTGGTTATTTCACATGCCTTAATCCATGTTTATCGGTCTCCTAGACATGGAAATTGCAAACTTGACAAATGACAACATGATTGTTATTTTCTTAGCACATATGTAATTTAGTGGTTACACCGCAGAAAGAGTGCTCGGTATGGGTGTCATTGGACACATAAGCAAGAGTTCAATCGAGTGACTCCAAAGCAACCACATTAGCACCATAAGCTTCCATGTTTGCTATCATGGTATGCTTCTTCGCTAATTATGCAATTTTGAAGAACCAACAACATTCATTACATTCTCTAACAACTCGAAATTAGCCATTCAAAACAAAATATATCAAAAAACAAATGGTTTTATAACTCACTATGACAAAAGTATCAAATAAATAGGAAAAAAATAATTTATGTAACTTACTAATATTAAAATATTACATATGAAAAAGCCTCATTTAAATATAACATCTTCCAAAAAACCTCTTCACATGTACTCTTTTAAAGTTAAGTAACTGTCTAAAATAATAGGAACCTAATTAGTTCCAAACATTTAGTTAGGAAATATTAGACACAATCGGTGCATCGCACGGGTTGATACATCGAAACTGTTTATAACATATGAAGAAGAGAATAATGTATTAAGAAAATAGTGTATATTGAACAAATTTGAATGCTTTGATATTAAAGTACCAATACTGTTTTCGAACTTATTACGATTTCACAAATACACGGTGTCACACCCCAAATTACCTGCTTTACATCGAATGGAATACCTTGGGAGGACCGTCATAGCATCAAAGTTACTGATTATATCGAACGACCTAAAGTGTCGCTTTGAAAATATCGTTTGATTCATTAAAATAATCGAGTTTACAAAGATTAGGTCCCAAAAGATATCCAATATATCAAAACGAGTTTGTTACAATCAAACGATAGTTAAGTGCAAAAAATATAGGTGAGACGCGTCGACACCGCGACTCTATGATAAGTCCACATGCATGCCATGAAGTGAATGCCTTAGATACCTGAGATAAAACATGCTAAAAGTGTCAACACAATGGTTGAGTGAGTTCATAGAGTTTGGTTGAATTATAAAGCCTTTAAAGAGCGTTCATGCAACAAAGGCAAAGTTTTGGTCATATAGAATAGTCTACAAAGCAAAGGCATTGTAAATCCACTCGGTTCAAGTTCCGCCCATACAAAACTTGCAACCTGTGTTTCACAATCCACCGCCAAAAGTAGTATGTCTAGTTTATGTTCAAGCACACGAGGTCAAATGAGTTCTCAAAGAAAAGGCATTGTAAATCCACCGGTTCCAAGTTCCGCCCATACAAAACTTGCAACCTGTGTGTTCACAACCCATTGCACAAAATATAGTGTGTCTAATAGTCCGAGGTATGCGATGTCATAATAGTTCACAATATAGCACCACGTATATAATAATGTATGCGGCAAAGCTCCTAGAATAAATAATATGCGTCCGTAACATAGTGGACGAGAGGTTGGCCGACCTCTAATAGCGCTATCCATACTACCTACTAATAGGAGACTAACAATGCGAATGTACGAACGGTACATCATACAACTATTAATATACAATTAAGAACACTCCGACATGGGAGAATTTGCACTGCTCCGAACAGGGGAGACTTAGATTGAGAACGCTCCGTAACATAGTGAGACGCTCGCTCCGGACTGAGGAGGCTTTAAGTTGAGAACGCCCAGTAACATGGGAGACTTAGTATTGTCTGCTCCCATAGGGAGACTTTGTATTGTCTGCTCCCATAGGGAGACTTTATAGTGATGCTCGAACATGGGAGACTTTTTAGTGATGCTCCGAACGCGGGAGACTTTATAGTGATGCTCGATCATAGGAGACTTTAGGTCAAGGTCATAACACATCCGGTTTAATAAGTTCAAACAAGTCATAAGTTTGTATTTAAGTTCAAGAGTTCCGCTCAAAAGTTCGTAATTAAGTTCAAAGATTTAAGTCGAGTTCAAAAGTTCAAAACAACAAAGAGCTCGAATACTATCAAAAGTTTCGGGATAGTCGGCGTTCAAAATCACGTCAAACAAGTTTAAAATATATAAAAGGGTCCTTGTACAAGTTAAAAGAGTTTAACTATATGTCAAAAGGTTCATATCAAGTCCAAAGCGTTCACTTATATGTTAAAGGGTTCGAATCAATTTAAAAGAGCTCAAATATACATGTCGAAGGTTCAAAATCAAGGAAAGTGTTTCAATTAATAGTGTTAATAACATAGTGATCAATTTAGTTCGGGCACAATCTACTTACGCCACATAGAGTGAAACAAAAGATATTTAAGTTCATATAAGTGTAAAGTAAAAGCAAGTAGTTGAGCATGTATCTCCAAGAGTTTATAAAACAATTAAACGAGTAAAAGTGGGGCTACGAACTCACTGTTGCAATAGTTATGATGACAAAGTGGATGCACGAAATGAGACGCAATGCCTAACCGCGACCTATAATGAATGATATGCTCTAATGTAGTCATGAAAAATTGTCGCAGATGCAAACTCATATGATATCCATACCACTTGTACCTTTTGGAAAATAAAGTTTATCGTCGAAATATATGTTTATGATCTCTTGTCAAGTTACAAAACACTTTATCAAGATTTACGCCGAAATGATATCCTACGATAATCATTTAGTGGTTTATTATGAATCTATAACTTTTCGTCAGAAATAATGTCATTTGACAATTTCATGAAAGCGACTAAACGGCCTTGAAAAGCTAGTCGTAAAATGGTGCACATCGAGTGTTAGGAAACAAACTCAACGGTTTTGAGAAGCTTGTATCATCATCTCAAAGTTTTAGCATTTAAGTTTTTATCGTAGAGGTCTCGATCATGGAGAAAAACATAGGTAAAGTATGGTACTTGTATCCAAAATATTGTTTAAGGATGGTTTCCGGCAAAGTTTGAGTGACCGTAATTAATTCATTACAACTCCGTTAGACAAACGGTGGGACATTTTGGAAAATATACTTGGCGAACTTACTTTTACTAGAAGACATTACTTTATAAAAAGTTCTACATCAATGTTAAAAACGACCTCCAACATGGTAACTATTTTTGCCGTAATATTTGCCTATTAGAAATAATATAGTTTTTCTTATATAATAAAGTTACGCAACTTTGTGAAAACGTGTATAATTTAATCGTTACAAACCGCTTTCTACGCTTTAAAGGTCCTTAGCTTTGTATCAAAGTATACTAACATATTTTTGACAAATCGACATAATTTATAACACCTAAGTTTCATTTTTGACTCGCATAAAATAAACAATACATGTTGAATTTTCCGAAAATTATAGTTTTCGCCGCCAACTTGAAAAAATTCATAACTTCTTCGTTATAGTCTCGTTTAACCCATTCAAACGGCCACGTTTTCGTTTTAAAGTGTATTTTCCAAATGTCTAGCCCAAAATATTTTATCTACTGTCGAGAATTCCAGAATTTGAAAATAAGATCAGACCTCTAAATAAAGTTGTCGAAATGAGTTTTTATCGCGCAAAACCTATTCTAACCAATTCAAAACAGCTCTGAAGCTATTCTAATCCTACCATACACCTTCTTAGGGTGTCATGGGTTCCTAGACCTCACCAAAAGTAATATGTTTCAAGGGATTCATTATAGGATAATTATAACTAATAATATGTAATAAAAACATTAAAAGTGGTATAAATTCATATGTAACATGCATGTTTTCTACTAGAATGATAAAAATAACTCATGAATGATTATGAAAGAGTAGTAAAATATATAGAACACTTACTTGAGTGATGATGAATTTTGAGCAAGTAAACCCTATAATCTTGAGGTTTTTATTTCAAAACCTTAACTAGATTATTATTAAGCTTTGATTAATACTTTGAAGCTTGGAAAATAATTGGTTTCTCTTGTGTTATTGCTTGGTCGACCAAAATGGTGAAGAGAGAAAAGATGATAAAGTTTTCTCACTACTAGATATATTGTATGTGTAAGTAATCTTAGTATATATGTTATAAAATATAAATATCTAGCAACTTCAATAGGTGTACATGTAGTTGGCAACTTTTAATTGATGAATTGGATGACTAGGGGAAAAAGAAGTCGGCAAAGGCAAAGTAGGAAAGGGGTTGACATTGTTGTGATGTGTAAATGGATTTTAAGTTTAGTATATTGTATATTTTGTAAATACAATTAGGTATTTAGTGTAGCGTTAGCTAGAAATCGATTTTAACGGAATAAAATAAAATATATTGAAGTCATAAAAATTATAAAAATAAATTTCTCGCAAGTATTGAGTGAATAAATAATTATCTAGTTGGATTTACGAAAACCGTCGTAAATATTTATATATAACAATTTATATACCAAATAAATTTAAAACACCGGGTAAACTAATAATATAATTTTTATAGTCTTAAAATGATTATAAAAATATATTGAGATTATTTTTGGAAGTGTCGGATCAATATTCAAAATAATCTTTATGCGATAGCGTTTATTTAATAAGAAAATAAACGTTTAATGTAAAATGCAAAACCATGCACGAACCGATATGAAATGATGAATATTGAGTTTGAGAAATGACCGAAATTGAGAATTGTGACATTCTTCCCATGTCGCCGAATCACGCCCTCGTGATTCGATTAATGATACTATGGTCCGAACCTCGACAAGGGTTCTAAAGTTTATGCTCGTGTATGGTCTATATGATTAGGTCAATGCTCATGCATATGGGTTTCTCATCCAAATAAATACGTTCTCGTGCTATCGTGAGCATTTCCGTCCTAAATACATGCTCTCTTATGACTAGGCTCGATGAGGCGGGCTTTCCCATTCTCGAAGCGAAATCCTCAAAAGATTTTTAGGTAACCGATTTTACTTAATCCCACAACTCATCAAACAAGAACCGCCATACGATTAGGCTAAATCGGTTTAGGTAACAACTTGTTTCTAGCTCGATCTTTGCAACTCAAAGAAACAAGAACTGCCACCCTGATCAAACCGAAACAAGTGGTTCAAGAAAATCTTTTGAAAATTTGGCTCGATTCGGAATTGCTTACATATGAGACTATTACTCCCTTCATTGCATGATTCTTCCCGAATTAGACATAGGTGATCGCTATGTATAATTTAGAGTAACTATGCAATGCTTGGACTAATCGCCTCATATGATGTTTGGTGTTGAGTCATAAGTTCGCATGTATAAGGAGTATGCACTTATAATGATATGATGAGATGCAATGATGATGTAGTTATAGTCTAGGGTCAATGATGCAACCTAGTTCTCTATAACCGACTCTACGATACCAATCATCACACCCCAAATTACCCGCTTTACAAATGGAATGGAATACATTGGGGAGGACCATCATAGCATCAAAGTTACAGTTATATCGAACGACCTAAAGTGTCGTTTGAAAATATCGTTTGATTCATTAAAATAATCGAGTTTACAAAGATTAGGTCCCAAAAGATTTCCAATATATCAAAACGAGTTTGTTATAATCAAACGATGGTTAAGTGCATAAAATATAGGTGAGACGCGTCGACACCGCGACTCTATGATAAGTCCACATGCATGCGATGAAGTGAATGCCTTAGATACCTGAGATAAAACATGCTAAAAGTGTCAACACAATGGTTGAGTGAGTTCATAGAGTTTGGTTGAATTATAAAGCCTTTAAAGAGCGTTCATGCAACAAAGGCAAAGTTTTGGTCATATAGAATAGTCCACAAAGCAAAGGCATTGTAAATCCACTCGCCCAAGTTCCGCCCATACAAAACTTGCAACATGTGTGTTCACAATCCACCGCCAAAAGTAGTATGTCTAGTTTATGTTCAAGCACACGAGGTCAAATGAGTTCTCAAAGCAAAGGCATTGTAAATCCACTCGGTTCAAGTTCCGCCCATACAAAACTTGCAACCCGTGTGTTCACAACCCATTGCACAAAATATAGTGTGTCTAATAGTCCAAATGTACGATGTCATAATAGTTCACAATATAGCACCACGATATAATAATGTATGCTGGCAAAGCTCCTAGAATAAATAATATGCGTCCGTAACATAGTGGACGAGAGGTTGGCCGACCTCTAATAGCTATCCATACTACCTACTAATAGGAGACTAACAATGCAATGTCGAACGGTACATCATACAACTATTAATATACAATTAAGAACACTCCGACATGGGAGAATTTGCACTGCTCCGAACATGGGAGACTTAGATTGAGAACGCTCCGTAACATAGTGAGACGTTCTGCTCCGGACCGGGGAGGCTTTAAGTTGAGAACGCTCCGTAACATAGGGAGACTTAGTATTGCTCCGTTCCCATAGGGAGACTTTGTATTGCTCTGTTCCCGTAGTGAGACTTTATAGTGATGCTCCGAACATGGGAGACTTTTTAGTGATGCTCCGAACGTGGGAGACTTTATAGTGATGCTCCGATCATAGGAGACTTTAGGTCAAGGTCATAACACATCCGGTTTAATAAGTTCAAACAAGTCATAAGTTTGTATTTAAGTTCAAGAGTTCCGTTCAAAAGTTCGTAATTAAGTTCAAAGATTTAAGTCGAGTTCAAAAGTTCAAAATACCAAAGAGCTCGAATACTATCAAAAGTTTCGGGATAGTCGAGCGTTCAAAATCACGCCAAACAAGTTTAAAATATATAAAAGGGTCCTTGTACAAGTTAAAAGAGTTTAACTATATGTCAAAAGGTTCATATCAAGTCTAAATCGCTCACTTATATGTTAAAGGGTTCGAATCAATTTAAAATAGCTCAAATATACATGTCGAAAGGTTCAAAATCCGTGAAAGTGTTTCAATTAATAGTGTTAATAACATAGTGATCAATTTAGTTCGGGCACAATCTACTTACGCACATACAGTGAAACAAAAGATATTTAAGTTCATATAAGTGTAAAGTAAAAGCAAGTAGTTGAGCATGTATCTCCCAAGAGTTTATAAAACAATTAAACGAGTAAAAGTGGGCTACGAACTCACTGTTGCAATAGTTATGATGACAAAGTGGATGCACGAAATGAGACGCAGCAGTCTAACCGTGACCTATAATGAAAGATATGCTCTAATGTAAGTCATGAAACAATGTCGTGCATGCAAACTCATATGATATCCATACCACTTGTACCTTTTGGAAAATAAAGTTTATCGTCGAAATATATGTTTATGACCTCTTGTCAAGTTACAAAACACTTTATCAAGATTTACGTCGAAATGATATCCTACGATAATCATTTAGTGGTTTATTATGAATCTATAACTTTTCGTCAGAAAATAATGTCATTTGACAATTTCATGAAAGCGACTAAACGGCCTTGAAAAGCTAGTCGTAAAATGGTGCACATCGAGTGTTAGGAAACAACTCAACGGTTTTGAGAAGCTTGTATCATCATCTCAAAGTTTTAGCATTTAAGTTTTTATCGTAGAGGTCTCGATCATGGAGAAAACATAGGTAAAGTATGGTACTTGTATCCAAAATATTGTTTAAGGATGGTTTCGGCAAAGTTTGAGGACCGTAATTAATTCATTACAACTCCAGTTAGACAAACGGTTGGACATTTTGGAAAATATACTTGGCGAACTTACTTTTACTAGAAGACATTACTTTATAAAAGTTCTACATCAATGTTAAAACGACCTCCAACATGGTAACTATTTTTGCCGTAATATTTGCCTATTAGATATAATATAGTTTTTCTTATATAATAAAGTTACTGCAACTTTGTGAAAACGTATAATTTAATCGTTACAAACCGCTTTCTACGCTTTTAAAGGTCCTTAGCTTTGTATCAAAGTATACTAACATATTTTTGACAAGTCGACATAATTTATAACACCTAAGTTTCATTTTTTGACTCGTACAAAATAAACAATACATGTTGATTTTTCCAGAAAATTATAGTTTTCGTCGCCAACTTGAAAAATTCATAACTTCTTCGTTATAGCTCCGTTTTAACCCATTCAAGCGGCCACGTTTTCATTTTAAAGTTTATTTTCCAAATGTCTAGCCCAAAAATTTTTATCTACTGTCGAGAATTCCAGAATTTGAAAATAAGATCGACTTCTAAATAAAGTTGTCGAAATGGGTTTTTATCACAAGAAACCTATTATAACCAATTCAAAACAATTCAAGTTATTCTAATCCTACCATACACCTTCTTAGGGTGTCATGGGTTCCTAGACCTCACCAAAAGTAATATGTTTCAAGGATTCATTATAGGATAATTATAACTAATAATATGTAATAAAAACATTAAAAGTGGTATAAATTCATATGTAACATGCATGTTTTCTACTAGAATGATAAAAATAACTCATGAATGATTATGAAAGAGTAGTAAAAATATATAGAACACTTACTTGAGTGATGATGAATTTTTGAGCAAGTAAACCCTATAATCTTGAGGTTTTTATTTCAAAACCTTAACTAGATTATTATTAAGCTTTAATTAATACTTTGAAGCTTGGAAAATAATTGGTTTCTCTTGTGTTATTGCTTGGTCGACCAAAATGGTGAAGAGAGAAAAGATGATAAAGTTTTCTCACTACTAGATATATTGTATGTGTAAGTAATCTTAGTATATATGTTATAAAATATAAATATCTAGCAACTTCAATAGGTGTACATGTAGTTGGCAACTTTTAATTGATGAATTGGATGACTAGGGGAAAAAGAAGTCGGCAAAGGCAAAGTAGGAAAGGGGTTGACATTGTTGTGATGTGTAAATGGATTTTAAGTTTAGTATATTGTATATTTTGTAAATACAATTAGGTATTTAGTGTAGCGTTATCTGAAATCGATTTTAACGGAATAAAATAAAATATATTGAAGTCATAAAATTATAAAAATAAATTTCTCAAGATTGAGTGAATAAATAATTATCTAATGGATTTATTTAAAACCGTCAGAATATTTATATATAACAATTTATATACCAAATAAATTTAAAACACCTGAAACTAATAATATAATTTTATAGTCTTAAAATGATTATAAAATATATTGAGATTATTTTTGGAAGTGTTTGATCAATATTCAAAATAATCTTTACGCGATAGCGTTTATTTAATAAGAAAATAAACGTTTAATGTAAAATGCAAAACCATGCACGAACCGATATGAAATGATGAATATTGAGTTTGAGAAATGACCGGAAATTGAGAATTGTGACACACGGGTATATTGTATTACTTGCTTTTGAAAATGTTAGAATCTCTAACAATTGATAAGTTATAAACCTTGCAATGGATATATAATAAATTTTGTATGAAAAATGGAACCACAATAGTCACTGTAATTGAATTATCCAGGCAAACTTAATCAAAACTCATCTTGGAGGTGCCTGTTAATGTCACTATAGCTCATAAAGGTGAAAAAGAAGGCATATTCGCAAATTGGGTTATAAAGGCGCGCGTGAGCTAAGCGTAGTGATTCATGAACATTATTTTAAAAGCCATAATATAGTTGTAAAGCTTATCTTACGTAGAAATAATGTTGGACCAAACAAATTCTCCTCTAAACTTGGTTTCCCTTCCCGGTTAATTTGGGAAACATATGTGGTTGAGCTATAGTGAACAGTTGTAAAATATTTGAAGTTGATTAATGGTGAAAGAATACGAAGTTGTTTGTGTTATTTTTTGGATTCGGATACAACATGAAACTTCAATTTCATACCATTTATTTTGTGCAACATATGCATCATTTATTGGAGAAACTTTTCCAGTAATACATGATAATTTTTAAAATGGCTAATAACCTATTCAGAATTACTCAGCATACAATATTACGTAAAAACGCAGATATTCAACCTTTAACTAACTCGATTAACGACGGGTTTTTTTGTAGCCTCGTGATATTTAAATTAAGGTTATGCTTTTTAATAAACGAAGTGTTTGTTTTTAGTTTGAAACCGAATTTAAAAATATCAAATGTTAAACCTTGGGATGTTATGATTGTGGGTATTTTTTGGGTGAGTTAAGGTGAAATCTTATAACTGATGTGACGCTAACGTGACACGATGTTAAAGTTTAACTTGTGTTATGAATGCAAGTGCTCTAAGAGTTTACGCTGATGTGTTATGGTAAAATATGGCGTTACTTTCACGGTTTGAGTTGTTGTTCAATAGCGAGTTTTAGTCTTGATGTTTTATAGCTTGTGAGTGGGACCGACAAATTCTATGAAGAACAAGAACCCGTGAACACCACTCACATGAATTGCACTACAAACTCACACTTATCGCTATCTTCCAAACTTTGATCATATCAACTCCACTATTAATTTCAAGTCAAATTCCACTACAAAAAAAATAAAAAATAATAATAATAATAATAAAAACCAATAGAAAAAATAAATAAAAAATAAATAAAAACCCTTCACAATTACCCGAACAACACATAATGTTGGAAGATGACACAAAATGCACATGTGAGTATAGTAGCATGATCAAGACCGAATCAAAGGTACTATATAGAATCGAATCGCGTAAAAGATCCATCTTACGTCCAATTTCAATTAAAGATACTACTCTTTTTTTTCAATTTAAAGGTACCCAAATTTATTTTTGCCGATAGGTTAGGTTTTTAACTTCCGTTAACCATTTCGTTAGTAAATTACATGTTTGGTCCTCGAACAGATATAGATTTCACGTTTGGTCTATTTTGTCCGCTTTCACACGCATCGTTTACGCCGTCCGCTTTTGCACGCTTGTTTGTTTTGCACGCCGTCCGTTTTGCACGCCGTCCGCTTTTGCACGCTTTTTTTTTCGTTTAATACGCTTTTGCACGCTTTATCTGCTTTTTATATCGTTTTCGCTTTACACGCTTCCGCCTATTTTACACGCTTTAGTCTGCCAGCATTTTACGTTTTCGCCGTTTTGCATCGCTTCATCCGCCGCACATTTTCGCCCGCTTCTTACGCGCTTCCGCCCATTTTACACGTTTTGTTTGTTTTGCACGCCGTCGTCGCTTACACGCTTTATCTATTTTACAAGTTTTGTCCGCTTTGCATGTTTCGCTTGTTTTACCGTTTTGAATGTTTTGCACGCCGTTACGCTGTTTTACTCGCTTTATCCGCTTTTAACGTTTACTCGCTTTTGCACGCTGATCCTGCTTTACACGCTTTCCTCTTTTGACATTCCGTCCGCCTCGCATGTTTCCATCCTTTTTACACGTCATCCTTTTGCACGTTAAAAACATACAAAAATGTGTAAAAACGAACTGAAATGTGTAAAATTGGACCAAAAATGTGTAAAACATACGAAAACGTGTAAAAAAAGATGAAAACGTGCAAAAATGGACCGAAACGTGCAAAAACGGACGAAACTTATAAAAGGCATGAAACGGTAAAAACGAAAAAACGCAAAAATGTATTAAACGTACAAACGGACAAAATGTGCAAAACGGACGAAAACGTAAAACGGCGAAACGCAAAACGAACGAAACGTAAAAGTGGACTAAACGTGTTAAACGGACGAAACGCAAAAGGGATCGAAACGCAAAACGGACGAAAACGTAAAACTAAGAAAACGTGCAAAACTCGACGAAAACGTAAACGGATGTAAACGTAAAACGGATGAAAACGCTTAAAACATACTGAAACGTGCAAAACAGACGAAAACATGTAAAAACAGACGAAAACATGCAAAAACAAACGAAAACATGCAAAAAACGGACGATAACATGTAAAACGGACAAAAACGTGTAAAAACGGACGAAAACGTATAAAAACGAAAGAAAACTTATGCAAGCATATGAAAACGGACGAAAATAGACCAAACATGAAATGCCTATACAAACTTAAGGACCAAACATGTAAATTACTAACGAAATGGTTAACTAAGTTAGTAAAAACCTAAATCGCCAAAAATAAAGTCTGCACCTTAAATTGAGAAAAAAGTAGTCGGCTTAATCGAAATTGGACATAAGATTTGACTTTTTACAGATTTGTCCTACTATATACTATGTGCATGTGAATAAACTTTCCCATTCATTCTCTCTCGCCTTGCCTCCACAAAATATAAATATATTGTATTTACCATAGGACCACAACAAGTAATGGTGGTGACTCAAATAAAATTTTCATGAATAATGTGTTTTAGTTTATTATGTTCTTTTAATAATAAATTTACGGATACCAAGAATTTCAGATAGCCCGTGCCTGCTCGGGCTCGAACCCGCTGGTCCGGTTCTGCTGGGCTCGAGCCCGCTTTGGTCCGCTACCGCTTTGCCTCAAGCCCATTTATTGCCGTGCTGCTCGGCTTGAATATTTGTATAATGTGCTTTATTATTTGCATGAGTGAAATTTAATGCAAAATTGTGTTTAATTTGGTTGTACAATATGTTTGATAATTTGTATTTAATGTAATGGGTGTTTTAATAAGCGTATTAATTGTATTTATTGACCGCTAAATAATTGACTACATTAAATATCATTAATGTGGTGTTTTGTTGTACACTATGCTTCTTGTTTTGTACGTCCGAAAATTATGCGTTAAAGTGTTGTACACTATGTTTCTTTGGGTTTTGTCCGATAATAATAGAACGTAATTTCACTTTGTTCCATCTTAGACGTGTACTTTTTTTAATACTACTTAATGTAACGTCTTTTGTGTTTTGTTCTACCTTGGTACGTCAAAGTACAGAAGCACCTAAGGTTAAGAAATGAGTTTTTACCGCTAAATGTCTACGTGGTTTTTTAGCACATAAATGGTCGACTTAATGCAACGTCTTTCGTGTTTGTGCTACCTTGGTACCTCAATACTGTGCTACCGGATAAAAGTCATTTTGTCCGCTTTTTACGTTTTCATATTTTTACGTTTCGTCCATTTTTACGTTTTCGTCCTTTTTACGTTTCGTCCGACTTTTTACATTTTCGTCTTAATTTTACGCTTTCACGCTTTTCTTTCGTTCGCCCGTCGGTTTTACATTTTTTCGTTTTACGTTTCACCCGCTTTTTATGTTTCAGATGGGTTTTACGCTTTCTGAGATGTTTTACATTTTGGTCTATTTTTAACGCTTCCGTCTCGCGGTTTTACGTTTTCGTCATTTTACGTTTTCGTGCTTTTTTTATGTTTTCATCCGCTTTTACCTTTTCGCCAACGTAAAAATGGACAAAACGTAAAAATTGGCGAAACGTAAAAATTGGCGAAAACGTGAAAATGGAGGAAAAAAAAAAACAGACGGCGTAAAAAAAGAACGAAACGTAAAACGAAGAAAAACGAAAAAGGACGAAAACGTAAAAGTCAAGAAGAAAACGAAAACGAAACACGTAAAACAGATGAAAACGAAAAAGGTAAAAAAGATGAAAACGTAAAAAGCAGACAAACGTAAAATCTCCTAAAACGAAAACGTAAAAAGCGAAAAAAAGCGGAAAAACGAAAAAATGTATTTAAAACGTAAAACCGGGCGAGAACGTAAAAATCTCGTGAAAATGTAAAAACAAACTCCACAAATCATGGGACCATTCATGTAATTAATCAAACAAAGTAGGTCGCTTTATGTTCATTATCCCAGAAACAAACTGCACGCACTCAAGGTAGCACAAAACACAAAAGTACGTTACATTAAGTAGTATTAAAAAAAAGTACACGTACTAAGATGGAACAAAGCTGAAAGTACGTTGCTATTGTACGGACAAAACCCTTTCTTTTTTTGTAAGTAGTAGTCATTATAGTCATTAATAACATTGACCACTTTAATAGCATTAATGTTGTAAGTTTGAAAATTACATCATGCTTATTTTGTTGTAAACTATGCTTATTTTGTTGTAAATCTAAAAATTGGTTGCAGCTATTGTACATTGTGCTTAAATGGTTGTAATTTTTTTATGAATGGGTGCTTTTAATAGCATTAATGTTGTTTGATAGAATTTTGGTATTAAAATGACACCACGCTTTATTTTGTTGTACAATATGCTTACTTTGTTGTAATTCTGAAAATTGGGTGCATTAAAGTGTTGTAAATCATGCTTAATTTCTTGTACGTCTTAAAATTAAGAGTGAGGTGCTTTCGTGCATTATAAGTAGTATAGATATTTGACTAATGGAATAATGGCATTAAACCAATGGTTTAATATGTAAGAAAATAGTGAGAACGAGTGGGGAAATCCGCGCGATGCAACGGGATTACTTTTGTAGACTTGAATTTTACAAAGGACTTAGTTTGCATGATAACTAAACTCGAGGACTATTTTGCCATTTTGGTAAACATAACAATTAATGGTGAGGACCATTTTTGCCATTTTGGTAAACTTAGAATTAATGGGGAGGAAGTTCTCAGAAGAAAGAACTTTCCTCCCCATGTTTAGTATATATATAGAATTAGTAACTTACCAAAAGTTTAGGGGTGTAATGAGCCGAGCTAACCCGAGCTCGACAAAGCTCGAGCTGAACTCATTTCGAGGCTTATATGTTAATCTCGAGCTGAATTTGTGATTATTTTCAAAGCTCAAGATTGGCTCAGTTAAGTATAATTATTTCTGATACAACAATGTACTCTAATTGCTTATTTACATAAAAGAGTACTCTAGATATAAATAGAATGTAATTAATATAAGACTAAAATACACCGCTCGTCCCTAAACTTGTAGTGGAGGATCGCGATGGGACGAAACCGGGCATAATCATCGCCACGGGTCCAAACAAGACCGATTAAATGCCAAATCGGTCCTTTGACCAATAACGGCGTTGTCAACGTTCCGTTATACCCAAAATAAACCCGTAATCATGGTACTGCTGGGGTAGAATAGTCATTATGTGGTATACATCAGATAACCTGTCTTGTCCAATTTCCCGCCATATTGTACAATATAACAAAACCGGTACTCATTGCTCATCCCCAAACTTGTTTTGGAAGCCTACCCGAAAACCCTAAGGCAATGTCTATCATAAAATCAAATAATCTGAGTAAGAAAATAACAAACAACCACCTTGGATTTACTCGTGGCGAGTAAGGGAATATCCTTTATATGATGATCGTGAAACGGAGGAAAGATCTGCAATGAGATATTGTAAGTCTTTTTGGTTAGAGCCTATTACAATCATATGTTAGTACGAGTGATTAAGTTATTCCCTTTTAGGTAACTTTAGCTTAGCAAAGTTTTTGTACATTTTTTATACACGGTGAACTCGGATCGCTTAGCATGATGTTCCATTATGAAGGTACATTCAAATACTTTCCGGTAGGATATATCAAGGAGGCAAGAAATGCCTTGTTGATCTTGTTGAAATAAAAGAGGTATCTCATTGATGAAATGGATGCTCTCATGACCCAAATCGGTTATGAGTCCGACAAACCAATTATTTCTACTTTCTTAAGCCCGGTTGTACATTAGACGACGGTTTGTTTTCTTTCCGTGAACTCGCTAATCTAGACTTGTTGAAAGATGTTGTTATACAAAGATAAGTCGATAGACGGTATGTTGAAATAGGAAGACTAGATTAGAATTTTGTGAAATGTCCCCACAATCAATTAAGACCGTGTTTTGGGAGATGGATGAAGATAGAGAAAAGTTGCTACCGCGGCTATTCAATCATGTTGTAGACGGTTGGTGTTAGATGATATAGATAATGAACCCGCCTAGATCGCTTTATCCAACTTACACAATTGCTCGTGGACGCCAATGATATTGGTGAAGCTAGCAATTTGCCAAACATTGAGCCACTCTTTTCCACCTTAGATCGCTCATTTGCTAGCCAACCTGCTCAAAACAAAGGAGCGTGCTTTAGTAGTTGTTGATGAGGACAATGCTCTAAAGGAGCCCGATAATGTTGAGGTTAATCTGCTTAGAGTGATTCGTGGAAGGACTTTGACAACGGTGGAACAAAGACTAGTTGATGTCAATAACACCTTTGAGGAGCCCGAAAATTTTGAGGTTAACTGCTTCAATTGACACAGACAAGCATTTACACAAAGCAGCGCACCACTACTTGATGTGAATAATGACTTTGAGGAGCCCGATGTGGATGTAAGTCTGTTTCAACCGACTCGAGATAACATGGAAGAGGATCCCGTTGTTGATCTTAGTCTGCTTATGCGGTGACACTAGTGAATTTGGCAATGCATTGAACCAAATCAAGATAACACTTGTCAAGAGAATGATGCACACTTGGTATGCTACAAGTAGGTCGAGTAATGATTTAGGTGAAGAAGGAACAACATGTAATATAAGTGATGACAGTGCGCTGGTAAATGATTTACCGTGATGGTTGATGAAGTATTTTGCGGTGACCATGTTAGTTTCCAACACGCACACTTTGCTAATGGCGCTTATACCACTTTTTCTATACCGGTCGAGTTTGCTACTGCAGGGAAGTAAAAAGCTAGTAAGAGAGCATTCAATAGAAACTAGGAGGAGTTGTTTTTTGAAGAATGACAAAACAAGAATAAGTGGTCGTGTAGGGGTTGTGTTCCAGCCAGCCCAAGTGAAGGTCCCGATCAATATTGGCCCATCTAGAAGTCCATTAAGCGTAAGGGTATAAGAGCATTGCTTTCGCCAAAAGGACCCTTCAGAAATACTCGCCCATGGCTATTGTTTGTCGGCAGAATGGTGAGACAGTATCCGGTCGGTCGTAACATATAATGAGCAACACACTTGTTTGCAATCAAGGAAGTCGAGCTTTTGACCTTCGCTATATCTCACGTAAAATTACAAAGACAAGTTGAAACAAATCCAGAGCTTCCCGTCAGTCGGTGCATAATCAACTTACCAACCAATACGACCTTCAAGTGTCCCCGCAGAAGGTATTATGGCCAAAACCTAGCTATAAAAGCCATCGGGGTCAATTCAAGCTTCAATTTACCATGTTGAGAGATTATGTTCAAGAGTTGCGTAAGACAAACCCTAATACGACAAAGGAGATGAATGTGGAACGACCTCCGGATGAGTCTCTTCCAACCGAGAATTCAAGAGAGTGTATGTTTGTTTAGGTGCATCAAGCAAGGATTTAAAGATCGTGGAGATCGTTGTTGGGGTCGGCCGCTTCCAATTCGTGGTCCTTTCAATGGTCAATGATGACACCGTGGAATTGATAGCAACAATGGTATATACCTTTCGCTTATGCTTTTGTTGATTCGTATAACATAGGATCATGGACTTGGTTTCTTCATTGTTTATCCGATGATTTAGCACTGGGCCAATTTCAAGCATCACTTTTATTATCGATATGAATAAGGTACTCTCTTACTGCTCATGAATTTAAGTCTCACTGCTTTGAAACAGACAAGAAAGATATTTGATTTTGTGCAGATATAAGTAGAGTCAGAGTGTGTTTTTGAAAGTGCGTAACACGATTCTCAGATTAAAAGCATACATGAGAAAATGAAATTGCAATGGAAAGGTAGGGCCTATAAAGACCATCTCAGGAAATGTGCAATGCCTCAACTGTGTGTACGCTTTATGAAAGCTATGGTCGATCTCAAGAAACTTAATCAACCACCCCATGATTGGTTAAGTAAGATACCACCGATCCATTGGTCAAGGTCACATTTTTCATGTAAGTGATCTATTTGTTTCACTTACTTTGTCATCGTAATGCAAGATAAATAGCTATAATTAATACATGTTTATTACTTGTCATCTTTAGGAGAGCTACTCGATGTGTTACTTAATAACATGTGTCAAGTGTTTCATGAGAAAATTAAAGAGGGTTAAGCAAACCTATTATTACACCTTAGAATACATTAGGAATATTGTATGAAGAGGATAATGCATGTTCTTATGGTGATTCGTAAGAGTGATGGGCCATTAACACCAACCGCACAACACATGCTAGAGGCTATTAAGAAAGAGGTCATATATAATGTGTTATGGAACGGGGATCTAAGTTTCGTGTTAGTGGACCATGGGGTGACCAATGTGTAGTTAATGTTGTACACAAGTCTTGTACTTGCGTAGATGGAGATAACAGTTTACCATGTAAACATGTCTTGCTACCAATTGAATATGGCTTTAAATGGCCAACAAGTCGGAGTCAGAGAAACATGGGCTCATCCTTGTTACTATCTTCTCACTGGGAGGCTACCTACAAACACCATGTCCAAATTTATAACTAGCAAAGGTACATTGGGAAAAATCAACTATGCTAACAACAATTGTTCCACCGAACCGAAACAAACCCGCCGCAAAAGGTAGAAAGAGAGTTAGGATAGCACCCAAATCAAGAGATTGTGAAGGATGGTAAGTCGTCAAGGGCTTGGAAGAGTGTCGTGTAGTATTTGTGGCATTGCCGGACACAACCTGCAACATGCCTAGGGTATGGTGGAGCTCAACATAGTGGAAATGCCAATAAGGTAAATGTCAAAAGGTGCCTACTAAAGTCAGCAGGAAAAGAAGACATCCTAAATGTAAAAAGGTAGTAGTAGATAAACAAGTCAAGGTACGGTGTTGTTCTAGAAAGCCAAGTTAGTGCGCTTCAAGGAAGTGGTGTTCAATCTACAAATCAAGAGTCGAATCAAGATCCCATCATACATGATGCATCCTCGCTACAATCCCAAAGAACTTCAAGTCGAACCATTGCGATCCCATCATGCATGAGCAATCCCACCAGGATTCACCAAGTGATGTTCAAGCCGCTTCAACCCACCGCTACACGAAGAATGACTAGAAGCAGTGTCAGACCGGAAAGAATGATGGCCTCACCATAGGTCAAATCATATGCTAATTATCTAGACAATGTTTCATCTAGTTTATTATTTATTTTCTATGGACAAGTTATGTAATCTAAAAACATATTTGTGTGTGGGTGTAATCAGAAGCGCCTCATGCTTTGAAAAGTATGCAATTTTATGCACCGGAATTATATCCATTTGCATTAACTATGGAACCATGTCATTATTGTGTATTTTTGAAATCGACTAAGCTTGATTTGTGAATTGTTTGCGCTAAAAGTAACCAAAGCTAAAATAGAACATCATAAGAATGTTGACATTTAAAAGTCAACCCCTAAACACATTGTAAACCATCCGTGATAGCCATGAGGCTTAGAAAATCGTAAACAAACAAAACCGAATACTTCATAACAAGGTTACTACAATTCAAGATACACAACATTAACCAACTAGCCTCATTACATAAAAGGTTAAAACGTTATCCCAATGCATAAACAATGAAGAACAACATCCAACTTAGCACCATGTAAATCTTCCACTTCCACACATCACCTCGAAAGCAACCTACTAATCTTGCCTCAAGCTCATTTCTCCCTCAAAAGTCCTGGTATGATCATTCTTGAACGAGCACGATTTCGTGATCATACCATCTTATCCACCGACAAGAAGACCCTATTGTTGGTTATGACAAGTCATTAAACAACCACCATTGTTACAAACTTACACAAGAAATATTAAGACGCACTTACTTGAACAGACAAGCAAAGAATCGACGCCTGGTCAAGCGAGAGGTCCACGGTACGAATAATAGCTTGCTTACCACACCAAAGAACGCACCATCCCGAAACAATTATCTTTTGAAGAGGACGGGTTTTGAAGGATAGTTTAGGGATGGGTCATAAATGTAGATCAAACCTTGTTACACACATATATTAGCTACATTCACCGTAGAACGGTTTTATTTAAGACGCTACAAAAAAGCACGGTTTGCCTCTCAAAGAAAATAACGTTGACAACGGCAGATTGGTCAAGGACCAACTGCATTTAATCTGATCGCTTTGACCCGTGGCGATGATTATGCCTTGTTTCGTCCCCATCGCGATCCTCCACTACAAGTTTAGGGACGAACGGTGTATTTTAGTCTTAATATAATTAGAAATCTAAAATCTTTGTAGCCTTGTAAGCCTAACCGAGTTCGATTTTTAAAGCTCGAGATAATGTTCCTTTAGTAAACGAGCTTTAAGTTAAGCTTAAGCTCGAGCTCACGAGCAGCTCGGCTCATTTATATCCGTACCAAGGATATTGAGCTCATTTATATCCGTACCAAAGATATTGATTTGACGAAACAAAGAATAAACAAAATATCTTAAAACAAGTCCGTCTCTAAAATGTTTTGCCATTTTAACCCAATAGGGATTAATGAATTTGTTTGTGGGAAGGCATAGCAACACGCCAACACATGTGACCGACTGATCAACTATATTTTGTCCATTATTTATGATATGCTTTTTAGTGCAAAGGACATGTAACCGTTTATGATAGTGGACATATTCGATGTAAAGACAATATTTAAAACTCACATTAAGTGAAACTTTAGTCCTTGATAAAACTAAATTAGCCATGATGTTATCAATATTTATAAACTAGTTTTGGACATATTCGATGTAAGACAATATTTAAAAGTGAAACTTTACTCAATATTAAAAGTAAATTAGCCATGATGTTATTAATACTTTAAAACCTTGTTTTAGTAAATGGTTTTGATAACAAATGACATTACTATAACTCTATAAGATGGTACAATGAATGGTTTTAACGGAATGAATGTTATTTTGACTCATTTATACATTTACATTTATGAAATACTAAACGTATATTCGCGCAAAATGAGCGTTGTATAACGACAAATAATTATATTTGAGAAATCGTGATTTTTGTTCAACCTTTGATACAAAGCGTGTGTTTTTTGAAATATAAAGTATGTATTTTTAAAAATGATTTAAAAATTCGATATTTCAAAATTCAAAAAATGGGAATTCAGTCATTCACTACTTATAAGTAGTATAATATAAGACAATGTTCATGAAGAGTAAGGGCATGTTTGATTGGTGGTGTTTGCATGGGTTTTGGGATAAAAGTTTGAATAAGATGTTTGTTTGCACTTTTCATATTTTCGTTTAGACTCGTAACCCCAAAATAAAGAGTTCTATAAAAGTATAAAAGTAGGCTAACTTTGGTGGATTTCTGACGTGTGTGGATCAGTTCTTGTTTTTTCAAATATCCTTTTGTTTTTTCTTTCAATATACTTTATGAAATAATAAAAATAATCATTTATTTATGTCTCACTTTTTATTTTATTAATAAAAATAATCTTGAATTATATTTTATTATATAATATATCTTTAAATATTATTTTCTCTCTGATAACTCAAATCCAATCCTATATCCTAAACCAATTTTAAATCCGAATCCAAACTAATCCTAAACACATCTACAAACCAAACCAAACGAGCCCTATATTCAATTTTAATAAATACTATAACACCTGCTAAAATTCAATATTGTGATAGAATAGCTCCTATCTAAAAATAAATATATAAAATTATATTCACACAATATTTTGGCAACTAAATGTAAAGAATAAAAAAGAAGAAAAAAGGATTAAAATATAATTTGATTTGACCACAACACTTGTTAATTTATTTTGTGGATATCATTTTGTAAATATTTAATTGATATATCATTCCCTTTTGTTTTAACACTTTTTAAATTGAAGTATTTTTAAAAATAACCTAAAACTAATTAAACTGTATATTTTAATCATTTACCGAGTAGATCGTTTTGCTTCTTATTCTTATTAGATATACGTAAAATGAATGTTTTTCAAGTAAAAATTAGAGTAAAGTCTAAAATATATTTTTGTGTTTTTTCAGTTATAACACCATATATTCTTGGTTGATAAGTTGGCACATTACATCTCGCTTTTAGTAAAGTCAACCACCATACATCCATTCATTAATAAAGTCAACCAATGAGGACAAATTGTGCAAATTATTTCTCCGTTATCTTTTAACGCAAGAGAAATTATTTGCAACGTTAGTCCTCAGGATTAACGGTGCAATTTTTTTTATTTTTTTTAAATAAACTAGAAAGGGGTAAGTAAGGCTTGAACTCGGGTCTATTCACTCATAAAAGAGCGCCTCAACCACTAGACTAAGCGTAACTAATATTTCTGTAAACCATTTTTTGTTCGAATTTATAGTATATTAACCTGTTTAAGTTTGAGTCGGCCGGTTCATGGTGCATCGGGCCAGTTCTTGGGGCGGGGCTAGATCGGTTGGACTCGTTTTTTCGTGCTTTTTCTTCTGCTATCATCGGGGATTCATTTGGACTTTGATAAAAATATATACATGATCGATACTTGTCCGAAATTTCACGTTTTTGCTCCTTTTTCAATTCTTCATACCTAAAAAGTAAAATACTCGTCCGAAAAGTCGTTCTTTTACTTTATAGATACGAAGAACTAAAAATGGATAAAAAACGTAAAATTTTGGACAAGTATCGATCACGTATATATTTGTATCGAGTTCCAAATGAATCCGCGAAGATCCTTTGGACTCGTTTCATTCTCTTTCTTCTAGTATCCTCGGGGATTCATTTGGACTTTATTTGGACTTCGATAAAAATATATACGTGATCGATACTTGTCCGAATTTCTTGATTTTTCTCTGTTTTTAATTTTCATACCTTTAGAGTAAAATAGTGTCTTTTCGGACGTGTATTTTACTTTGTAGGTATGAAGAATTGAAAACGTAGCAAAAACGTGAAGTTTCGGACAAGTATCGATCACGTATATATTTTTATCAAAGTCTAAACGAAGTCCAAATGAATCCCCGATGATACCAGAAGAAAGAGCACAAAAGAACGAGTCCAACAGATTTGGCCCCGCTCCAAGAACCGACCCGGTTCACCATGAACTGGCCGACCCGAACTTAAACCGGTTAATATACTATAAATTTGAACAGAAAACGGTTAAAAGAAATATTAGTTGGTATATTTTCACCACTGGATGCTTAGTCCAGTGGTTGAGGAGCTCTTTTGTGAGTGAATAAACTCGAGTTCGAGCCTTACTTGCCCTTTTTTAGTTTATTTCAAAAATCAATTTTGCATCGTTAGTCTTGATATCCTAAACCAAAAATGTCTCAATATCCTAATAACATTCCGTTTTTCAACAACCTCCTCAACATGTCTCAACCCAACCCGTCATCTTCGTCAAACCCTCCGACACCTTCATCCGCACAATCAATATCATCACATTCTCACTTTTCCAGGATCGGTAGCCAATACTCTATGCCAACTTACACGCCCGGACAACTTTATCATAAACAATAATATTTTCAACAACAACAAATGCTTAACCAACAATTTCAAAGTCTAAAACAAAATCCACCTCCACCATACACGGCACAACCACAAACATCACAACCACAACCACAAATCGAAACCGAAACCCAAAAGACCAAAAGAAAAGGAAAACGCATGGGAAAGTGAGCAAAAGACCCAAAACCCACAACCGAAAACAAACCCCAAACCCAAACCTCAACATGTTCTTTTCATTGGTTATCGTCGAAGGAAACGTTATTATCCTCGTGTTATGTTGCCGATTTTGAGGATAACAATGTCGGAGCCGACCAAAACAACGATTCCTTTTGGTACAAGGTTCTCCACGAGTTCAACAAAATTAATTTCCAAAAACGTAACAAGGACATGTTGACGAGTAAGTGGCATACGTTAAACTATAATTGCCAAAAGTTCAACGTAATCTTTAAACGTTTCAAACGTATGGGTGGTCATAGTGGGGAAAACAAGCTTGATTTTATGAACCGTGTTATGAACGCATATCGTGAAGAGGTAAAAGGAGGAAGATGTTTATCAAGAAAACGCGTGGCAAATCTTAAAAAAACACTCCAAATGGGACACGCCCGAAGCCGTTGATCTCACCGGACATGACAAACTATTCGGAGATGATCCGAGACCACGTCTCTCCGGCAAACTACATCCCGAGAAAAAACTAATTTTAAAATACCACACACATATTTTTATTTTTATTTTTATTTTAAATATATATCAATGCGACTCACCGATGTGACTGTGTTTTAATATTTATAAAGTCTCGTTATACCTATGGTCTACCCTAATGCACTAACGGCAAGTGTACCGATCGTGTGTAGTGTAGTATTCGGTAAAACCGAGGTCGTCCCAAGAGCTATGTGTGCGGATTTTAACTAAGTCTAGGTGTCATGATTTTAAGGTTGAAATGATTAATTAACTAACTAAAGCAAGAAAATAAAAGAAAGCAAATAAAGGCGAGGGTTGTGATCAATAGAGGAGAAGTGTGCTAACCTAGTTAGTCATCCTATCATGTTAAGTTCACGCTTAATTACTTCCAATTGCTTCAAGTGGGGTAAAAGTCGCTAGGACAACATTTGGTCGGTTCGTCCTAACCTATCGCCAAAGGTTTCCACCGGAGATCAAGCTACTACCCTTGAAAGTCCAGTTGTTTTAGTCCCTAAGCCAAGTCATTAAGTTCCGCTACATGCAAGATTCATAACAATGAGTGCCCGGCGCTAGCATCTTAAACACTCATCCCTAACTTCTTAAGTTCATCCAAACGGTAGGTGATCGGTTGGTCAAATCGCACAAGCGAAGAAGGGTCGTCGGTTGGTCAATTCTTACCCTTCCCACTCGCCTACCTACTTAGGGTCATTGGTCATATCTCCTAAGTAACTAGCCACTACCGCCATTCAAAACTACCAAAACAAGGGTAGCTACCAACAAACTATGCATGCATACACTAGAAACAATTATACGGAAGCAATGTAAACATAAACAAAACAATTAAGGAATCATAACTAGGCTAGCACCAGAGGTGCTTAGCCGCTCATATTAACTAAAACAATCGATTCAATGTTTATCATATCGAAATACATGAATTGAAAGTAAAGATATGATAAATTGCTAATGCTTATCGTAGGGGAGTGATTTCTCCCTTGGAGTTGGCTCCGTATGCTCCTCAAGATCTGCCTTCAACCTTCTACCCACGTTCTCTAATTTGGTGTGTGAAGTGAATGAATAGAAATGCTGGAATTTGGGCGGTATTTATAGGCCGGATCCGTTACGGCGAACTTAAGTTGAGAGTTACGCCGTAACATCCATTTCTTCGTATTTTGCTCGAAAAGCTGTTACGGCGTAACATCGTGAATGAGTTACGCCGTATCTTCAATAAATCATGGTTACGCCGTATTTGTGGAATGAGTTACGCGTAGCTTGCAGCCGCGCGGAACATCATTTGACCTAATTAGTTACGGCGTAATCCTAGGATGGAGTTACGCCGTAATCTTCCGTATAGTTGGTTTTCTGAGCCACGCTTCTGTTACGGCGTAATGTGAGAGTAGAGTTACGCCGTAACATCTTCAAAATGAGCATACTATCATATATCTTCAATAAACTCTCCAAATCCGCGTCTCATTAGCTCCAATGCTCGTAATTTACCTGAAAGTGAAATATAGAGGAAAACAAGCGTAAATCCATATAAATGATATAAAATACGAGCATTATCGGAGAAATTGACACTTAATATTCATGACTATTTGATGTTATCAAATATCCCCCACTTGAACTCTACTTGCCCTCAAGTAGACCTTATTAGATAGATTCCTAAAAAGATATCTCCTATTACCTGAAAATATAAGTTTACAAATCCCTTATGCTAGAATAAAACAAAGCCGAACACCTCACGAAATGGGAACAAAACACTCAAATCTCTCAACTATTCTAAGTGTCAATTTCAGGGTGATCACTCAACGCACAGTCATAGCATGTATTCTATCATAAGCTTGGCGGTTACACAAATCTCCACCACTAGAGTTAAGGACTAAACAATTCTTGAAGGCAATATGGGTAGACACGACAAAGGTTAAGGGTGAGTCGTCATTACTAACATGTCACGGCGAAGTGGACAAAATCAATGATACATGACCAAATCCATGGCCAAGACACCAAAGATTGCTCACTGCATCACCTAGACACGCTTCATGACTAAAGGGTAGGATAAGACATGGGATAAAATTGGTGTAAAATAAAATCAAGCAAATATTCTAAGTCTATAACCAAGTCATCACCACTTACCGTTCATCCAAAGTTCAAGTTTCGTAGTCAAGAAACCGGATCATGATAATACCAGGTAGATGTGCCATTAGAGGACGTCATGATGGGCACATTTCCAACTTCATTCTTCAAATGTGACCAAGGTGGCCTCCTCGATACTAAATCTATAATAAGCTCATAACATAGTGCTTATAACTTCGCACTTTACAATCAAATAAATAACTATAACTATTTTTTTTTTTTTCACATCATCATTTTTTTTTTGAATAAACATAACAACTAAACATAACATCCCCCCACTTGAGATGAACAATATGAGAATTTGGGGGGTCTTCAATGATCTTTAAGAATATGTCGTCGACGAAAGCGTGATTCCGAACCTTTCCACTTGAACCTTGAACTTAGGCAAACAATGACTTCCCAATTACAAATAAAGACTACATGGTAGGCTAAGGTGTATGGGTGTAACGAAACAATATGTTGGGTGAACAAAATGAAAGGAATGGCTCAGATGGGTGTATCTAGGGGTATCTTGCACTAAAGGTGAGTGCAACAAAGGGTTTAACATGGGGGTCGAGAAGTCGAGGTGACTAATCGATAGACACACAATGATAGGCTATTTGGGTGATAATCCTATAATATTGCCTTCTTAAACTGAAAAGTCCAAATACATCGAGCTAACTCAACATACCTCGTCTACGGTCTCGTAATGATGTAAAGGCCAAGTTCTAAAGTTTACAAGCTACCGGCACACTCATAATTTGGTGGATTTGGGGTAAAAATTGGAAACGGATAAGGCTAATCTCACCATATAATATCAAGGGTTATAATGTGCTCGGCTAAGGTCTAATCTAGTTAGGTTAAGAAAAACATGTCAAAATTTTAAAAATGGCATAATTTTTCAAAATAAACTAGAAAAACGAGGGTAAAATAAAGTTCAAGAGATAATTCTACTCCCGTCCCCCACTTGAAATGTACAAAGTCCCTTTTGTACTAAGTGTTAAATAAAGGTGAAGAGAACAGTAGAATTAGAGCGAGAACTTCCCTAAAATTTGCTCAAAAAAAATAAGGCCCACGAAAAGAATCGTGCCTTCGCATAAGCATCCACGAGCAAACTTCAATCCCTAAAATCACACTACCGACAAGCATAATTCTAAAAAGAAAAGAAAATGAAAAGAAACCTAACTCACTTTCGTAGGAATCACGGTTGCATTTAGCGTATGCAACAAGCCTTTTAAACCACTTGGTGTCCCAAGTGGACGAGTGTAGTCTCGTGAGGGCTTACAGGAACATACCCACAAAGTTCATTTAAAAACTAATACAAGGTTATTGTGTTTAAAAAGAAAGAAGTGTTACAGAGGATAGTTACGTCGTAACTCCTATAAGGAGTTACGCCGTAATTAATGCAAAACCTGGCAGACGCTACAGGAGTGTAGCTACGGCGTAACCATTGCATGGGATTACGCCATAATTGGTAATGCTCTGAGAAGAACTACTGCAAAAGTATGTTACGGCGTAACCATAAGAATGAGTTACGCCAGAATCGTGGACAAATCAGTCCCGCTCAACATGTCAAAAGAACTTTTCTCCGCTTTTCCGCAAAATGGTTAAAACACAAAACCCAATGAAATGGAAATAAAACAAATGAAAGGGATAATTCGGGTTGTCTCCCGAAAGAGCACTTTTCTTTATTTACGAGTCTTTAAGTTAGACTCAAAGCCTCGGGGCTTTATGGTGGCCTTTGGACTTGGCCAACCTCCTCCATATCCTTCATCAAATTATGTCTGACCCAAGCAACATTTGTAGCGGTGCGGAGATATTCCTTAGTCTCGATCTTCCGAATTTTACAAAACTTTTCGTCCGGCCCCAAGTGGTATCTAGTAAACTCATACTTTTCAGCTACAATCGGTGGCGGCCTCTTATATGGAATGCCAAGAAGTTTGCACCTTCTTTGCTCATATGCTTCATCGTCGGGGTCAGTGAACCCATCTTCACCTTGTAGTTCAAGGTAATCCAAAATCCTCTCTATATCATCATCGTCGGACTCGGTACCTTTAAACCATTTATCGTCGAGTAAATCTTCCACAAGCACCCGTTTGCATTCTTCTTTCTCATTTCCCGTCGAATCTTTGATATCTTCATCCGTTACTTCACTTATGTCGTTTGGAACTTCTTCGCTCGGGTCTTCTTTACTCATACATCCTTTCCAGATCTTCTCCTTAGTTAACGCATCTACCTTCCCATATTTGATTTTGACCCAATTGTCAAATCCCAAATTGTCTAGCCAAGGTAACTCTATGTTCTTTCCGCATCATTGGTTGAGGTCCATAAGAATTCATCTTCCCCAAATCTCTCTATACTGCTTCCCCCGTTACATTCATCATCAAAAGGGTTGCAAGATGCCCAAAAAACTTCGCCAGGGGTTTTTATTTTCTCACACCAATGACTTCGAGCTCCTTTGTCATCGGTGTTGCTTGAAGGAATACCTTTGCAGGCAGTCTCATCGTTGATTGGTTTTATGGACTTTCCTTGAAGAATATGTTTTTCATATTTGAGCTTCAAATTTCTTAACAAAACCGTATTAATGATTGCATCCCCGAACCTCACTGAATACCAATCACTGAAGGATAGGTCTCCGAAATCAACGTCATGTCTTTCTAATTCATGAGGGCATATCCATACTTCGTCCTTCATATTGCCACCCCGTTACAATACTCACGAAAGGGATTACATGTTGGCCATGCTCGTGTGGACCCATCTTCCGTGATCATTAAGGGATTGCAGCAATGCTTGATGGGTGGTTCCTCCTCTTCATCTATTGAGAATTTAGCTAATCTTTCTTCATCGTTAAGTGCAGTCCACATGTATCTGTTATCATTAACCCTTTCTTTATCGACCCCTCCATCGCAGATTTCGTTCCGAGGATCGCATGAAGCCCATAGATCATACCACTTTCCATTATCAATTGCCATAGCCTTACACCAATGATTCTTCCTTTTAGATTCGTCTAACTCGGGAAACTTGTCAGACCTCGTATCCTAGTTACGCCGTAACTCTGATGTTTGGTTACGGCGTAACTCTCTTCTGTCATTAACATCATTATCTTTATTTATGTTAGACTCATCGGTGGATTTGTCATTTTCAGAAAACACGGCCTTACATGTTGTTGATTTGTTCTTTTGTTCCTCATTTCTTCTTTGCACTTCGTCGCCAAGCTTCCCAATCATGGTTTCCAAGTTTTTCAGTGATTCGTCATGGCTAGAAAGGCTTTTGTTTGTATTATCTTGGAAGTTTTTCAGCCATTCTTCTTGCTCCTTCTGTCTCTTAGTTGAATCTTCGAGGTACTTGTTGATTGTTTCCTCCAAGTTAGCTCTTCTTTCACCAAAATTTCCACGATCATAATATGGGGAGGTCCTCCACGATAGCCATTACCGTTTCTATTATTCCCTTGAAACGGTCGATTTTCACCATACTTAACTTCTTCAACCTTGCTGTCTTCGTCAATGAGAGGACAATTTTTGGTGAGATGTCCTCCTCCACAGCTTTCACAACCTACTTGGATGGCATGAACACATTCTCTGAGCTTGAGCATGTCCCGACCAAGATTTTCTAGCTTGTTAGTGATGGCGGCAATTCCATCAAGACTTCCGCCTAGGTTTCTCTTGCTTCCTCCATCGTGCCACTTTTGGGAATGATCGGCCATTTTTTGGATGGCTTCAATGGCAAGAGTAGGAGTCATGCTCGGAATTGGTCCTTGGTAGTCCAGCATCTGTCTTGTAGTTACGTTGATACCTTTGTAAAAGATGTTGACCTTTTGCTGGCTGTTCAGGTCATGAGTAGGACACTTGTAGAGGAGATCGTTGTATCTATCCCAAGCTTGATACAACGTTTCATCGTCATCTTGTTTGAAATTATGGATCTCCATGAGCTGATTAGATATCTTTGAAGGAGGACAATATCTTTGGATGAAGTGCTTTTTTAGTAGAGCCCATGTATCAACCGCCTGACGGCAATCTTCGATCCATCTTCTTGCTCCCCAAGAAGAGTCATGGGAACACCTTAGCATAACAACATCATGAGAAACACCGGAATGTTGAAAAGGCTTGCGATGTACAAGACATTCTCAACATGCTCATATGCATCTTCGTCCCTGTTTCCTGAAAAAGGGTTAGCACGAAGCTCCCTCATAAACTGATCTTTAATCTCGAAACGGACATTAGCTCCAATCGCCGGTCTTACGAGCCCCGACCCTTGTTCTTCTCTTGTCAACGCCAAATATTCCTCAAGAGTGAGGTCATCAATGTTAACAACTTCCATGGTACCTGAAACTTGAAAAGAAATCGTGAGAAATTGAGAAAATTTAAAACAAAACAAAATGAAAGACTTAACGAAAATCCTAATATAACTCCCCGGCAGCGGCGCCAAAAACTTGATGCAGGTTTTACTGACCAGGTTTTAATATTTATAAAGTCTCGTTATACCTATGGTCTACCCTAATGCACTAACGGGCAGTGTACCCGATCGTGTGTAGTGTAGTATTCGGTAAAACCGAGGTCGTCCCAAGAGCTATGTGAGCGGATTCTAATTAAGTCTAGGTGTCACAGATTTTAAGGTTGAATTGATTAATTAACTACTAAAGCAAGAAATGCAAGAAAGAAAATAAAGGCGAGGGTTGTGATCAATAGAGGAGAAGTGTGCTAACCTAGTTAGTCATCCTATCATGTTAAGTTCACGTTTAATTACTTCCAATTGCTTCAAGTGGGGTTTAAGTCGCTAGGACAACATTTGGTCGGCTCGTCCTAACCTATCGCCAAAGGTTTCCACCGGAGATCAAGCTACTACCCTTGAAAGTCCAGTTGTTTTAGTCCCTAAGCCAAGTCATTAAGTTCCGCTACATGCAAGATTCATAACAATGAGTGCCCGGCGCTAGCATCTTAAACACTCATCCCTAACTTAAGTTCATCCAAACGGTAGGTGATCAGTTGGTCAAATCGCACAAGCGAAGAAGGGTCGTCGGTTGGTCAATTCTTACCCTTCCCACTCGCCTACCTACTTAGGGTCACTTGGTCATATCTCCTAAGTAACTAGCCACTACCGCCATTCAAAACTACCAAAACAAGGGTAGCTACCAACAAACTATGCATGCATACACTAGAAACAATTATACTAAGCAATGTAAACATAAACAAAACAATTAAGGAATCATAACTAGGCTAGCACCAGAGGTGCTTAGCCATCATATTAACTAAAACAATCGATTCAATGTTTAACATATTGAAATACATGAATTGAAAGTAAAGAAATGATAAATTGCTAATGCTTATCGTAGGGAGTGATTTCTCCTTGGAGATGGCTCCGTATGCTCCTCAAGATCTACCTTCAACCTTCTACCCACGTTCTCGATTTGGTGTGTGGAGTGAATGATGAGAAATGCAGAATTTGGGCGGTATTTATAGGCCGATCCGTTACACGTAACTTAAGTTGAGAGTTACGCCAGTAACATCCATTTCTTCGTATTTTGCTCGAAAAGTTACGGTTACGGCGTAACATCGGGAATGAGTTACGCCGTATCTTCAATAAATCATGGTTACGCCATAATTTGTGGAATTTCTCGAGTTACGGCGTAGCTTGCAGCGTTGCACGTAACATCATTTAACCTAATTAGTTACGGCGTAATCTTAGGATGGAGTTACGCCGTAAACTTCAGTTGAGTTGGTTTTCTGAGTCACGCTTCTGTTACGGCGTAATGTGAGAGGAGAGTTACGCCGTAACATCTTCAAAATGAGCATACTATCATATATCTTCAATAAACTCTCCAAATCCGCGTCTCATTAGCTCCAATGCTCGTAATTTACCTGAAAGTGAAATATAGAGGAAAACAAGCGTAAATCCATATAAATGATATAAAATACGAGCATTATCGGGAAATTGACACTTAATATTCGTGGACTATTTGATGTTATCACTTATGCACTCACTGCAGTGTACCGGTCGTGTGTAGTGTAGTAATTGGTAAAACCGATGTCGCCCCAAGAGCTATGAGCGGATTCTATATTAAGTTTATGTGTCACTGGTTTTAACTGGTTTGAGGTTGAATTAATTAATTAACTAATAAGCAAGAAATAAATGCGTAAAATAAATAGAGGTTGTGATCAATAGAGGGAAAGTGTGCTAACTTAATTACTCCTCCTATCGTGTAATGTTCATGTTTTATTACTTCCAATTGATTCAAATGGGGGTTTAAGTCGTTAGGACAACATTTGGTCAATTCGTCCTAACCTATCAACAAAGGCTCCTACCCGACGTCGAAGGTTTACCCCTTGGGAGTTGAGTGGTTTTTAGTCACCTAAACCAAGTCATTAAGTACCCTACATGCAAGATTCGAAATAATGAGTGCTCGGGAACTAGCATCTTAGACACTCATCCCTAACTTAAGTTCATCCTGACGACCGGTGATCATTTGGTCACATTCGCAAGCGAGGAAGGGTCATCGGTTGGTCCCCAACTCTACCCACCGGTCACTTGGTCAATTCTCCCAAGCAACTAGATACGACCGCATTTCAAAACTACCGGCTAGGTAACTACCAACGAACTATGCATGCATACACTAGAAACAATTATACTAAGCATGAAATGTAAACAATACATTCAATGAATCATAATCGGCTAGCACCAAAGGTGCTAGCCGATCATATTAAAAGAAACAATGAATTGATGCTTAACATAATGAAAGACATGAATCGAAAGTAAAGATAAAATGATCGCTAATGCTTATCGATATGGAGTGATTCCTCCTCGGAGATGGCTCAGATGTCCGAATGATCCGCTTTTAGAACCCTCTTCACGCTCTCTCGACTTTGAGTTGTGAGTGAATGATGTGAAATGTAGAAAATAAGGCTTTTATTTATAGGCACAATCCTAGTTACTGCGTAACTGAGTTGAGAGTTACGCCAGAACCTCAATAATCCTCCAAATAAAATTCTCGTTAAGCGAGTTACGGCAGAACACTGGGAAAGGTTACGCCAGTATCTTCAATACGTAACTCATTTGGGTAAACTACGCGTAATGCTTGTGAGGAGTTACGCGAGTCGATGGAGGCGCAAAATGTTTCTTGACTTAGATGATTACGGCAGTAACCTTAGTTGGGAGTTACCAGAATTGCGCTTAAGTTGGTCTTCCGAGTCAAAACACTAGCTACGGCGTAATACGAGAGAATGAGTTACGTGTAGCTTCTTCACATTGGCATACTATTATAAATCGTTAGGAAAATCTCCAAATCCGCGTCTCATAAGCTCCAATGCTCATAATTTACCTAAAAGTGAAATATAAAGGAATACAAGCGTAAATCCATATAAATGATATAAAATATGAGCATTATCGGGAGAAGTTGACACTTAAAATTCAAGACTATTTGATGTTATCAGTACACTCTTAATCATTAAAATGTCATTCACAATGAAAATGTAAAAATTCTGATTGGCTCATGCTCGACTCCGTTCCACCCACAATTTTATAAGAAGTTTATGTTTATTTAAAAAAAAAATAAGTATTAAAAACATAAGGTTTTTTTAGCATGAAAAATAATACTCATTCCGTCCCAAAATAATTGTTTACAGAGGAAAAAAGATACAGAGTTTAATAAAAGCATCATCATTACAATTTTCTCTTTCTTACTTTATATAGAATGATAGTTTTACTATTAACTTCTCCATCCGTCTCAGAATTATTATCATGAGAGAGAAATCACAAAGTTTAAAAAAATGAGACCACTATAAATTTCAACCACTCAAAGAGAATATTCCTCTAATATATTTTCTAGTTTTTGCTTAAAAAGAAAAGTGGACAATTATTTTGAGATATTCCAAAAAGGAAATTGACGTAGAGAGTAATTAATTTAAATCTTCTTTAATATTTGTAATAATAACCTCAAATGAGGGTAATATGATAAACTCGAAATAAATTCTATGTTTAGTTTGGAAAGTAAATAATTAATTTGAAACACTCGAAATGGAAATATAGAAAATAAATATGGGACCTAGGGAGTATAAACTTTGTGAGCATAGCTACGACTACATCGTTTCTTTAGGCTACACACAGTAAGGCATTCGACCAATCGGTCGACCGATTGGAATGGAGGTCGCCCTTATTGTAGGCAATCGATCGTCTGTCGGTTTTTTCTTTTTTCTTTTTGGAATCGGTCCTCTGCACGATCGAAACAATCACACAAAATAATCCCACTTTCCAAAGTATTTCTTACCGCTACATTTTATTTAAAAAGTAAAAAAAAAAAAAAACTTTTATAATTTTACACTATAAATACCTCGCCTAACCCACTATTTAAATTACTTCTCTCATTTCACCATGTATAAGAAAACACCCCAATAAAAAACCCGAAGATCCCGAGTGCAAGAAACCGCTCCGCATTTAACATCCGATCCGAATTTTCGGCTAACCGGTTTATCACCAACCGTCAATTTTTGACGCGCTAGTTTTGATTATCATTCACAACTACCTCAACAACAACATCAAAACATCGTTGCTTATCAAAATAGTCTGTTTAACCCACCCTATCATAACAACCAACACCCTATTTTCCAATCACCAAACGAGTTGTATCGTCTAACTATGGATTCGTCGATGTCTTTCCAATCAAATCATCAAACGTTTTCTCTAGTTAACCGCATGAATCTTGATATAGATTTTGATGACCAATTATACAATAATCCAGATTTTTATGTGGGAACTGGTTCGGGTCAAGCTTATTATCCGACTCAAGATTATTCCATGGGTCAAGGTTCGGGTCATGGTTCGTTTCATGATTCAGTTCCAGTTGAAGACGACTCTCATGTCGAAGACCCGTCAAATCTAAGAAGCCTTCGAAACGAGCTGCAAAGGCCAAAAAGAATAATGGCAAGAATAACGCTAGGAGTCGGTGATATAGACAACTGAGGAAGAGATGGCATGTGCAGAGGTTGGTGTGATGTGTTGGAAAATAACGATATGGAAGGCTAAGGGATTTTGGGATAAGGTTATTACTTACTTTGAAAAAAAAAATGGTTCAAACAGAAGTTACAACTCGATCCTTAGTAAATGAAAAAATAGGGTTCGCCATAGAGTTGGTGCATTTTATGCCATTTTTAATAATATTCAAAAGAATCACAAAAGTGGTGAGAATGACCTCAATGTGTACCAAAAAAACGTGTGCAGAATACATGATGGTGCAGCAGCATGCCTTTACATTGTACCTGTGTTGGAAAATTTTGAGGGAGCATCCTGCTTGGAAGGAAGTTGAGATGCCTGCTTTTCAGAAGCCCAAAAAGGGTCGAAAGAAATCCAAGAATTCTGAAAGCACCTCAGATGGTGATTTCAATTTGAACGAAGAAGCGGATAAGTCTGAGGAAGAGACTCGAGAAGTGCGACCAATCTAAGAAAAATAAGAAGAAATCGTCCGCCTCCGATCAATCCAATTCTTCATTTACTGATACGGTAGCTTACAAATTCTTCAACTTGAAGTCGGTAAAATAGGGAAAGAAGAAGTCGCAAGCAGACGAATATTTCGAGTTTAAGAAACAAGAGTTGGAGATCCAAGAAGCGGCGCATCGGGAAGCAGCGGAGTTGAAGAAACAGAAACTTGAATTAGAATGTCGAAAATTTTCATTTTTTGAACAAAAGAAATGGGAGAAAGACATCATATTTTATAATTTATCAATCAACCCCTATTTGCTCCTAATCCAACAACAAAAGCGACAGGAGATCAATGATGCAATCAAGGCACGCTACAACTTAGATTATTAGTTAAGTTTTTAATTATTATTGTAATCTTTTAATGTTATTTACATTTTATTGTAATATTTTATTTATTAATGAAATTTAATTTTGTTGTTAAAAACGTTTGAGAGAAAAAAATAAAAAAAATAAAGATCGCTTTTATTGTGATAAAAAGTTATCTGTAAATCGTCTGAGAAAGAAAACTGATTCGCAGTCAAAATGAAAGTCGCAAGAGGTTATTTCTGTGTGTACCACTTCAGCCTTACTTTGATCAAATGTACAGCTAGTGAGGAAAAACCCTTTTCTGGAGTGGGACATGTCCTATGAAAAACCCGTGAACACCTCCCACTCACAGTCACAGAAATGGTATTCCATTCCCACGCCATCTCACTCCAAAACTCACGCTAATCGCTATCTTCCAAATTAATCTCACTCCACTAACAACAATCCCACCATTAATTTCAATTCAATTCACCACTATATATAACTGCATCATAATGCATCATCCCAACAGAAAAAAACTTCACCACCTTCCAAATTCACCCAAAAAAAAACTCATCATCTCAATGACCATACTCACACTACTCTTCATTTCCCTCTTAACCCTCCTCCACCCAACAACCCCCACCTCCACCGTCATAAACCGCCACCGCCGTCAAATCAAAAACCAACCACCATCATCACCCGACCTAATCCACAGCGCGTGCCAATCCACGCGCTACCCTCAGCTATGCGAATCATCTCTCTCCAACCACCCTTCCTCCACTCCAATGGAGATTATTCAATCGGCGTTATCAATCTCCGGCGAGAATCTCCGCCAAGCTCAGTCTATGTCCGACCAGATCTTGAAAGCTTCGACTGGCGTTGCAAACCACGTAACTGCTGCTAACAACTGTTTGGAGCATCTACGTAATGCGGATTACCGGTTGAAATCAACGGTTGAGATGTTGCCACGTGGAGGTTACAAGAACGCGCGCGCGTGGATGAGCGGTGGGTTGGCTTACCAGTACGACTGCTGGTCTGCGTTAAAGTATGTTAACGATACGAAACTGATACACGATACGATGTCGTTTTTGAATAATTTAATTAGCTTAACGAGTAACGGATTGAGTTTAATTCGCGCTTTAGATGTTTTTGGTGATGACGTGGCGAAGTGGGCCCCGGTGAAGACGGAGAGAGACGGGTTTTGGGAAAGCGGTGGCGCCCTAGGAGGGGAGTTAAGGGCGCCTGTAGGGTTAAAAGCTGACGTGACGGTGTGTAAAAGTAAAAATAATGGGTGTGATTACGGGTCGGTGCAGGACGCGGTAAATGCGGGTCCGGATTGGAGTGAGAAAAAGTGGGTGATTTGGGTGAAGGAAGGGGTTTATGAGGAAACGGTTCGGGTCGGGTTGGAGAAACGGAATGTGGCGGTGTATGGGGATGGGATTGGGAAAACGGTTATTACGGGGAGTTTAAATGTGGGAGACCCCGGGCTTTCGACTTATAATACGGCTACGTTTGGTAAGTCACACTAACGGTGTTTTGTTGGTTATGTTTTGGGATATTTACTGGTTAGACTAAACCGGACCGAAATGTGAGCACATTTTGGTTCGGTTTGGTTTAGCCTTTTGTCGACCGGAACTAGTTTATGAAATTAGTTCGGTTGTAAAGCAAATTTTGCTACTGTTTGGTTTGTTTCCAGTTTGGCTCGGTCTTCATCTTGAAACACGTTACAGATTTTACAAATTATTTATCAGTGAACAAAGAAACATACAATTTAAGGCATTTGATTAGTAGAATACAAATTGTAATACTTGAAATATAGGCATAAGTGGAAACATGATAACCTTAAACAGAAAACATATAATTTAAGTACATTTAATATGGCATTTACTTTTTAAGATAGTAATAATTTAACCATTTCAATATTGAATCTATATTTACTTTTATGGATTAGATGAAAAAAAATGGTAAGTTAAGGTATTTATTTATAAAAGGTGATAATTATGATATTATTTATGTTTGTTAAATTTAGTTCTTGAAGAACAGTTTTTATTAAACTTATTGATAAAAGTTAAAAATATGCTTGGCAAAACTAGTTGGACTTGGACACAAAGTTGGAAGCTGGAGCTCAATTTTGTAAGCCAATAAAGAAAACTTATATTTTAAAATAGCTAATACTTTTTAGAACAATAAAATGTCAGGTTGCACGACAAATATGCTAGTATGGACCATTTTTGGAGCAAAAAATTATGGCAAACTATTTTGTTAACTCATTGAATAAAGAATATAGGGTCACCACGCGATTTGTACTTATTTGCAACTATATATGATACCGAAAAAGTAAGAAAAAAACACTTGTGTTAGTGTTGACAGTTAGCAGTAGCACTACACTTTAGTGCAAGTAATAGTAATGGCCACTAGGAGGAAAAGTGGTCCTTCTTTTAAAACAACAGTGTCAGTATAATCTTGTTTATACTTAAATCACAATTAGCAACACAATTGAAGTGGTCTCACACATATGTATTTTCTCTGCAACAGGTGTAGTTGGAGACGGATTCATGGCAACTGGTTTAACCATAGAGAACACAGCTGGTCCTGACGCACACCAAGCTGTCGCCTTCCGCTCGGACAGTGACCAATCCATAATCGAAAATTGCGAGTTCTTAGGAAACCAAGACACCCTTTACGCCCACTCACTTCGCCAATTCTACAAATCATGCATAATCCAAGGCAATGTGGATTTCATATTTGGAAACTCGGCGTCAATCTTCCAAGACTGCACAATCCTAGTCCGCCCACGTCAACTTAAACCAGAAAAAGGCGAGAACAATGCTGTAACAGCACATGGTCGAATTGACCCTGCACAGTCTACAGGCTTTGTTTTCCAAAACTGCTTGATAAACGGACTGAAGAGTACATGAGGCTATACTATAGTAAGCCTAAAGTTCATAAGAATTATCTTGGGAGACCATGGAAGGAGTTCTCAAGGACGGTGTTTATTGATTGTAATTTGGAGGCGTTGATTTCGCCTCAAGGGTGGATGCCATGGAGCGGTGATTTTGCTTTGAAGACACTTTATTATGGTGAGTCTGGTAATACTGGTAAGGGGTCAGATTTGTCCGCAAGGGTGACTTGGAGTAGCCAGATTCCGGCTGAGCATGTTAATGTGTATTCTGCTGGAAATTTCCTTCAAGGTGATCAATGGAAGCTTACATCTTCTTGACTTAAGTACTATATTTTTGGAACTTTTAAATCAGATTAATTTTGAAACTATCAAACTAGGGCTGCAAACTAGTCAAGTCTCAAAGCCTGAGTTTGAAATGACAGTCGAGTTCAAGTTTATAAGAACTAGGCTTAAATATATCATCAAGTTGACCCAATGAAACATAGTTCTGATGTATATGTTTAACTATTCAAGCTCTTGAAATTAGGCTTGTTTTATGAGTGTAGTATTGATGGGTATCTCTGAGCTATTTGACATCTCTAATCGAACTGCGGCCAGTTCAACACTAAAACGACTAGTTGTATTATCAATTCAAGAATTGAGCTCGAACTTGACTAGACTTGGCTTGCTTGCAGCCCGCACCCTTGGTTGACTTTGGTTTCAACACACAACTAAAGTTGAACAATCATTAAATCATATCCTTTACATTGATACCAAGGCCTCTTAACCCAGTCAAACTTAGTAAAGGGTCGAAATTCGGCATATTGCAGAATACCTGAGACTTTCTCATATGCATCTTTTATAAATAAGAATGTGATTTTGATTTGAAAGTTAAGCATGTTACTTAATTTAAAAACTTGACTTGAGTTGAAAAGTCCATATCATGAAACTGTCTTCATTAAGGTACAAACTCTTTTCAACTTTGAATCATATTAAGCACTTTGATATCTGACTAGAAGCTCTTCTCCTTTTTTTAGACTTCTCAAAATCATCCCTCCGCTGTCGACAATGTCATCACTTCCACCATCGCCATCACAAGTCTCATCTGCCACTGTAAATTCTATTCATTCCACCATCATAGCCACTTCACAGTCTCGTAGATTTACTTATTTATTGTCTTCCTTGATGCTTGTTTGTTTATGATACTCGTTTGTGAATTGTTGATGAGTGGCAACACGTTATTCTTTTTCTGATTCTAAATTAAAGATTAAATCGAATTTAGTATGAATGTAATCACTTGGATGAATATCATCTGCCATAATTTTATATTGGATTGTTATCTTTTGCAACCTTAATGTACAAATTTGGCTCAAGTCATATACTTTTTCATTATGACAGATAAATAAATGACTCAAGCATGAAAGATTTAAAAGATTCGTAGAACTAAGCTATATTTTAATGGGCTAGAGATACCATGGAGACTTTACTTTAGCCCAATTTTCACAATAGGCCTGAACTGTTTTATGTTATGCTAGATTTGATAAGTCATATTTTTATCATAGTTTAGCTCTGAATCCAGAATGAGTGAATCTGTGTTTCACAATATTTTTCTTGTGTTCAAGTTCGCATCATTAAGCAAATTTTCACAAATTTTCTGTGTTTGTCACACGTGTCGTTATTTTTTACGAGTCGTTAAAATGTGCATATTGAAACATCTAATTAAATATTTATTTATGTTAATCAAATATTGATGTCAGTAACTGAACTTTTTTGTTCTCTCAACTCAAACTATTTTACACGAAACTGTGTAACGATATAAGGCATGTTTATGATAATGAAAAAGTTCGTTACATTTTGTTGCAATTTTCTGTAAAGTGATTGTGTTGGAAGATGACACCAAAAGCAGATGCGACCATGCTCGTGACCGTCACCAAATCAACATTATTTAGTGCATGTGACCAAACTCATCTATTTGTTCCATCTCTTTCACTTGCCATATGTTACACTATTGATGGCAATGTATACTAACTAAACTGTAAATATGTTCTTTATGGTGCACAAAAAGATTAATTACACTACTCTTACTTACACGTTTTAACAAACAAAATAAACGAACAAAAGTAAAAGCATATTATCAGGGGCGGACCTAGAGAGTTCTCGGAGATTTACGGAAACTCGATGGATGTTTTCCGCTTGTGTTAATTTTCTTTAAAACTCATGATTTCTCTGAAATGAACCCGATCTCGTAATTTGGTGTCACGTAAATACATATCTTATTTAGCTAGTCCGATAATTTGTTAAAATAAATACACGTCTTCTTAATTTGTTTACTAGTTTAAAAGAAATCGTAACTTTTAGTTTATTTTTATTTATTTATACTCGTAAAAAATAATGTGCACATAGTAACTTACAGTCTTGTGTCCGCCCCTACATATCATTTATAATATAGAAAAGTTTAATTATAGATCGTAAATTCTCTAAAGATTCAATGAATAAATACGGTCACTCATTTTTTTCATCAAAACATTAAAACTCATATTCATCATTTTTTTTTAAATTAAATATCTCACAAACCGTTAATCATAAACGAAAAAAATAATAGTTTAGATGTGTCTTTTTGGGTTTCTATGAAAACGATTTTGGCTTGAAACGTCGAGTTTTTTTTAAGTCAAGATCTACATACTTGACCCAATTTTGTTCATATTTTATTTTATGTTATATAAAAGTATAAATATTCTAATTTAATTTATTTGTCATTAAAAAATTCAAATATTATCGTAATTTTCTAATATAATTTATTTGGTTATCAAGAAAAAAATTGTGTTGCCCTCTATTATAAATTATGCCGCTTCATTTTCGACACAATCCTTTTTATCTTTTGCATTAATCTATATATTGTAACAAAAAGTTACGTAATCACGCTAATAAATTAACATTATCTTTTATGAAATGTTACCACGAAAAATCTATAATAAAAAAACACTAAAACAAGAAGTAGGTGCATTTACGTAGAACTTTCATGCAAGATGATTGAATATATATAATATTCTACTACTACTAGATTGAACATATAATTTTTTATCATCCATTTAGATTCGCTTATCATATGAAATATTATATGAAATATAAAACTAGCCTATAAAATATATACATTTTCATAGGATCTACGATCCCGATCCGATCCCACGATTACGATTTTGCAAACCGAAAAGGATCCTGGTAGATCTCGATTCGACAACCTTGATTATTAGAGCACTCAATGGTAACGCTTAACGCCAAGATAGGCTTTATAACGCCGCTGGGGCGTTAAACCCATTGGAGTATCAACATGGTAACGGCGTTATAAGGCAACCGTTGGGTTGCTAACGCCTAAGTAAGGCAGTGGAAAAAAAAAAAAATTGAAAACTTACACAACTAGTCCCTCAACGCCTAGTATCCGTTAGAAATTCAAAAATTTACAAAACCCCTTAACGGCTAGTTTTAAAAAAAAAAAAATCAAAACATTTTTTACCACTATAAATACCCAACTAAAACTCTATTTTTTCACACTTCCATTCAAACTTTATATACTTCCTCTTTACACTTTCATATTTCAAAATCAAATTGCTCACAATGGATCCAAATCGTTCGGGTGATATTCCCCTGCCTTGGTTAGACGCTGATGACCAAGAGGACTTCCAATTTATGGCGGCACAGCATTTAGATCACCTTCATTGAAACAACAAGAGGGTATTGAATCTCAACATCCTAGTCGCTCGCACTCCATGTATATCGTGAACGCGAGCTTGCGTAAGAACGCCTGCAAGCAACGATTATTTCGCAAGGTTGTAAGTATTCAAACCGAATTTTCGAGAAGATTTCAGATGAGCCTAAACTATTCCCGCAAATAGTCAAGGTATTAATCTTATACTCCGATAATATTCCGCATCATTTTACCTTTTTAGGCAAACACCATCAGACGGGTCGAATGAGTATAAGTGCTCTAATGAAGTGACGTCCGCCATACGCCAATTGGCGACGACACCACACCGATGCATTTGATGAATACTTGCAAATGGGTGAAAGTACTTCAAAGGTCCGCTTTGATAATTTTAACAAATGCATTATTGATTTGTTTATGCCGAGTATTTAAGAAAACCAACACGGGCCGACATTCAAAAAATTTATCAACATCATGAAGAAAACATGGTTTTCCGGAATGCTTGTAGCATTGATCGTATGCACCGGAATGGAAAAATTGTCCAGATGAGCTGGCAAGGCCATTTTGCTAGTGGGTGATAAAAATACCCAACATTATGCTTCAAGTTCGCTGCTTCAAGATTTATGGATCCGCATGTATTTTTTGGGATGGCGGGCAAATAACGATGTCAATGTTTTAGATAACTCTCCGTTATTCGACGACCTTCTTGGCCGACAATGCCCCAAAAGCACCTTATATGGTTAACTAACTAGGTATGAACAGTAGACATTTCGGGCCGATGAAATTTATCCACAGTGGCAACTTTCACAAATCCTTCACGGCAACAATCGATGAAAACATACGACTTTAAAAGGAGACAAGAAAGTGCCCAAAGATGTTGAACGTGCTTTTGGTGTTCTTCGGCCGCGGGGTATACTACAACAACCGACGTCAATTTGAAATTGCCACGATACGTAGAATCATGTATTGTTGCATTATTATGCATAACATGATTATAAAAGATCAAAATTTGCTTTACGCGACTATAACGAATCGTGGTGGATCCGCAAGAAATTTGAGGCAACGAAGATGGGTTGAAAGATGTGATACGCGACAACAGATGGCAAAAGAAATACACGATCGACAAACACATACCCAACTCCAACAGACCTTATGGAGCATGTTTGCGTAAGAATCTCGAACGATATGGACAACAACAAGAGAGCGACGAGGATGAATAAGATTTGCTATGTTTTTTTTTAATTGCAGTGTGTGTGTGTGTGTTTTTTTTTTTTTTTTTTTTTTTTTATTTCGTTTTTTTTTTTAGTCTCGATTGTAATATGTTTTAAGTTTTAATGAAATATTTGTTTTAGTTTAAAAATGAAGTGTATGATTTAGTTTAGGGGTTGAAATTGAAAATATGAAATATTAGTGGCGTATGGTGTTATTTGGACGTTATCATTGTGGGTGTTTTTGACGAAGTTAAATGAGCTTAAATTGACGCGAATGGCTATTTTTTAAGATTATTATTATAGTTAATCCAAACACTCACAAAATCTGATGGGTCCGGTTACAATAGACAAACACCCCCAATGCCCGAGTCATAGAAAGGCTGATACTGGTAGTCACGTCTTTCCTCCTAAATTTTGTAGTTGACAGATATATGTTCAAAAAATGTTTGTAAATCATGCTGTTTAACTCAAGATAAATAGAACGCTATTTATGTGTTGTGGCACATATATTATTTTGGTTATGTGATGATTAAATTTGTCAAATTTGTGACTCAAACCAGGCCGGGTGTGAGGTTATACATAAAACTTGTAAGCGTATACATTGTGCAATCTTATCGCCTATCTGTTGACTTGTCGAAAGAACACGGTGGGATTGGGCTAGAGATCTAAGAGGTAGAGGGTTAGGAGATTTTGAGGAATTGACGGTTTTAACTAACTTTTTTGTCTCAAATGTGTTGTAAGAAGATTCATGGAGTTGGATATATGACAATAATGGTGCTTTCACGATTAAAAGACTTAGAGAATTGATAGATGACAAGATCCTTAATCCTACCAATGGTGTTCAAGAGACAAAAAATGGTGCAAGATCATTCCAAGAAAAGTTTGTATTTTTATTTGGCGTCTACAACAAAGAAGATTACCAGTTTACACTTGGCTCGAACACCTTGGTATTGATCTCAACTCAACTCTTTGTCCGCATTGTGGAAATGATATTGAAACGGTGGATCATTGCTTTTTGGGGTGCTCTCGGGTAAGAGGGTCTTGGGGTAAACTCTTTAAGTGGTGGAATATGGGTACTTTTAATATTGGGTCACTTCAAGATATTATTGAGCACAAAGGCTTGCCAAATTTTCATAAAAAACAAAGGACGGTTTGGCAAGCGGTTTGTTGGGTGATGTTATATACGATTTGGAACGCTAGAAATAAGAGAGTTTTTGAAAATAAAGCTTCTAATATGTCGACAATTTGTGATGAGGTACAAATTCTCTCATTTCATTGGATCTCTAATAAAGCAAAGGAAACTATTTCATCATGGATAGAGTGGTGTTCGGACCCGATCAAGGCTTGCAAATTATAGTTGTCATAAGTTGTATGTCTGATATTGGCATTATGGGAGCATCTCAAGTTTCAGTTACGTTCTTCTCAGTGTCAGGTCTACAATACAACAACTTCAGTGTGTTTGGTCCCATGTTGTGTCCTTTTTGGTTATGCATTTTGTATAGCTAGTGGGTCATGGGTCAATGGTTTTGTTTTGATTCTGCTGGGTCATGTTGGTAGCTTGGGTCATATGTTTTTGGGAACTAGCATATTGTCGTTTGCTGTCATTTGTGGTTCGCTTGTAGGCTTTTGTTTGTGGTGCTTTTTTCTTTCTTGGGGTTTCATCCTCTCTAAATGTCTTGTTGGGGAGGTGGGATGCCATTTTTTCGTACTTTGTTATGTGGTTTGTTTTTTATATATGTTGCCTTTCAAAAAAAATGAGCACAATAAGCTACAACGATGTTCCGTCTTGGTTTTCATTTCAATCGATCATTTTATACACTTATTGTTGACAACTGACAATCTTTCTTTCCATTACACTATGTGATTGTGAATGTTTTGAGTGCGTTTTCCAATTGTATATCCTGTTATTTCAACATTTTTATGTTTTCAAACAAATAAAGAAATAATCATAGTTGAAAATTTCACAAACATCAAACCTAGAAGTAAAACTCTATTTAAACATGCTATATCTACAGCTTGAATTGACATACGTAGGGAACATCTTTTCATATCATCATGTCCTTTCTAACTTTAGACAAGATTATAAAGGGTGTTTGGCTAAGCTTAGGGCTTCCGCAAAAGCTATTTTTGTTTAAGGAGCTAATTTAGCATAACTACAAAGCTCGGAATTTAAACCCTGTAAACTCACCAATAAGCTAATAAAAGGAGCATCCAAACATCATCAAAGTACTTACTAACTTTCTCAAATGCTATACGCTTAAACATAAAAAGTAAACTTTCCAAACACGCCAAAGAGAGGTAGACCGCGAGGTGGGGGGTTGTTTTCTTTTCGAACTTGTGTAGTATGATCTATATAAATAACACACCAAAATACCCCAAATGCATGCAAAAAAACCATTTCATCACTTACATATTATCATTTCCATGGCTATAACCCCCCTCACCTTCATCTCTTTTCTCATCCTCATTTTACTAACCACAATCACCTCTGCCACACAACACCATCATCCACAAATTAAACACGCGACACTATCTTCTTCCGATCAAATCCGTCAAGCTTGCAAAGCTACAAGAAACCAATCCTTATGTGAATCGTCATTCTCCCGCTCTTCCAACATAACAAAACCAACGGATATCATTCAAACAGCCTTATCAATGTCCCTTAACAATATCCATACAGCTCAAGCCAAAGTACAAGAAATCTTAAAGATGTCAACAAACAATCCCAACCGTACAACTGCAGCTAAGAACTGCATGGAACACCTACGTAACTCAGAGTATAGAATCAAATCAACGCTTGAAGCATTGCCACAAGGAAAGATCAAGGATGCACGTGCATGGACAAGTGCTTGTTTTGCTTACCAGTACGACTGTTGGTCCGGGTTAACAAAATATAATGATACTAAGATAGTAGTTGATACGATGTCGTTTATTATGACTTTTTTGATTAGTTATACTAGTAATGCTTTGAGTATGATAAGGGCGTATGATGTGTTTGGGAATAACACAATGTTGTGGGGCCCACCGAAGACGGAGAGAGATGGATTTTGGGAAAAGGGTGAGGGTCGGAGTGGGAGTGGGAGAGAGGGGTTAGGGGTACCGTTGGGGTTGAAGGTGGACGTGACTGTGTGTAAAGGTGCAGGTGGTGGGTGTAAGTATAAAACGGTTCAGGAGGCGGTTAACGTGGCGCCGGATTGGGGTGGCGGACGGCGGTTTGTGATATTGGTGAAAGCAGGGGTTTATAAGGAAACGGTTCGGGTTGGGTTGGAAAAGCAGAATGTGGTGATTTTGGGTGAGGGGATGGGTAAAACTTTAATAACTGGGGATTTGAATATAGGGCAATCTGGGATTTCGACGTATAACACAGCTACAGTTGGTAAGTAACTTACAAGTTTTGTTTTATAGGTTTTAAAACCAAATTGGAATTATCTACTGGTTAAGTCGTCCCAGCCGAATGGATATCAATCTTTATAACAATTAGTGACAGAACAAATTACTTAGGTTCTCACAATAGGCAAATACAATAATGTTTAACAATACAAATATAGTTGTTTAAGCAATGAAAACACATTGACCTGCCAAGTGATACCTGTTAGGATGTAGTTTTAAGTGTACTGACAAGTGTAACTATGAGCTCAGAAAAAATAGTAGAAAGAAGGGTCATTGAATAAGCTTGAACATTTGCTCAAAGAAAGAATAACCGTGAACATCTTTTTTTACGAAACAGGGGTGCTTGGGGATGGATTCATGGCAAGTAATTTAACCATTGAGAACACGGCTGGTCCTGACGGACACCAAGCTGTGGCCTTCCGTACCACCAGTGACCGATCCATTATGGAGAACTGTGAGTTCCTAGGCAATCAAGATACCCTTTACACACACACCCTTCGCCAATTCTTCAAGTCATGTCGCATTGAAGGCAACATTGATTTCATATTTGGCAACTCTGCTACCGTCTTCCAAGACTGCACCATTTTGGTTCGACCGCGTCAAGTCAAAGCAGAAAAAGGGGAGAAGAATGCTGTAACAGCACATGCACGGAGTGACCCTGCCCAGTCTACAGGATTTGTATTACAAAACTGTATGATAAACGGGACTAAAGAGTACATGAAGTTATACAATAGCAACCCTAAAGTCCATGAGAACTTCCTTGGAAGACCATGGAGGGATTTCTCAAGGACTGTTTTCATTGGTTGTACACTGGAGGTGCTAATTACACCGGAGGGGTGGATGCCATGGGAAGGTGATTCTGGTTTGACAACGCTTTATTATGGTGAGTACAATAATAGTGGCAAGGGGTCGGATACAACAAGAAGGGTGAAATGGAGTAGCCGGATTCCACCCGAACATGTAAATGTGTATTCCATCTCAAACTTCATCCAAGGTGATCAATGGAAGCTTCGATCTTAATTAAGCATTCCCATTTCTCTAATATGCATCTTTAAATCAAATCAACACCCAAAAAATGCTATACATACAACCACTTAAAAACAGATATACACTAAAGCCAGCAATAAATATAATCCTTATAGATGATAAAATAACCACAAACTGAGTCTAAGATAATTTCTGACACAGTAGACATTGACATAATTATTTCCAACAAACGGATTAAAAAAAGACCGACAGTTTGAATTCATAATAAGACATCACAACCACTCTCCAACTACAAACATCTCTGGCAGCAATCGACAAATGGGGTAGAGCAGAGTGATGGATTAAGAGATGAACGTGGTGTTAATCCCTTCACTTTCCCCATAGCCCACTGCCTGCCAGCCTTACTTAGTTCACATGAAACATAACACGAAAAGAAAGGCAATAAAAAAAACCAAAAACCAAAAGAAATTCAATCTTCAAAAGCAACAAAATCCATACTTAGAAGCACTTCCTGTGAACAATGGATGAGCCAGACTCGTCGTATTCACCCTTGGAGATCCACATCTGATTGACAAATACAAACCGAGTTAGTAATCAGTAACTGAATAAACGATTACAAGCGAAGGATGTGATTTAGATTAATATACCTGTTGGAAGGTGCTGAGTGATGCAAGGATTGCTGGAAGAGAACCTCAGGGCAACAGAATCTCTCTGCTCCAATTGTGATAACTTGTCCATCAGGCAATTCGTAGTTCTTTTCAACTGAAGAGCTGCTTTTTGCGGTTTCAAGCTCTTGCTCGTAAGCAAGAGCAACATATGCAAGCTTTTCCTTCATGTCAGGGACAATTTCCCGCTCGGCAGTGGTGGTGATCGAACATGTAACCTTTTTCAGTCAAAATCTTCATCAAGGAATCAGTAAGATCATGTCCAGCAAGATCAAGACGAAGAATGGCGTGAGGAAGCGCATAACCTTCATAGATGGGCACTGTATGGGACACACCATCACCAGAATCCAGCACAATACCTATACAACAACAAAAATACAACCTTCAGTACCAAATGCAGACAATCAATAACACTAATCAAACAGACCCAGAATTATATTAGTAGAAACTAACCGGTTGTACGACCACTGGCATAAAGAGAAAGAACGGCCTGAATAGCAACACACATAGCAGGAACATTGAAGGTCTCGAACATGATTTGAGTCATATTCTCTGTTAGCCTTAGGATTAAGAGGTGCCTCAGTAAGAAGAACGGATGCTCTTCAGGAGCAACACGAAGCTCGTTGTAGAAAGTGTGATGCCAGATCTTTTCCATATCATCCCAGTTGCTGACAATACCGTGCTCAATGGGATACTTCAAAGTAAGGATACCTCTCTTTGATTTTGCTTCATCACCGACGTAAGCATCCATTTGTCCCATACCAACCATAACACCGGTATGTCTTGGTCTACCAACAATACTTGGAAAGACCGCCCTTGGAGCATCATCACCAGCAAATCCAGCCTATAAATTTAACAAAAGCAAACTCAAATGAATGACAGTCAAAGGAAAAAAACAATCCAATTAATAACTAACAAGTACAAAATGATACCCACCTTCACCATTCCGGTACCATTGTCACAAACAAGGGGCTGAATATCTTCGGTATCGGCCATTTTTTATAGATTGTACCATGGTCCCGACGCACACCAAGCCGTCGCCTTCCGCTCGGACAGTGACCAATCCATAATCGAAAACTGCGAGTTCTTAGGAAACCAAGACACCCTTTACGCGCACTCACTTCGCCAATTCTACAAATCATGCATAATCCAAGGCAACGTGGATTTCATATTTGGAAACTCAGCGTCAATCTTCCAAGACTGCACAATCCTAGTCCGCCCACGTCAACTTAAACCAGAAAAGGCGAGAACAATGCTGTAATAGCACATGGTCGAATTGACCCTGCACAGTCTACAGGTTTTGTTTTCCAAAACTGCTTGATAAACGGGACTGAAGAGTACATGAGGCTATATTATAGTAAGCCTAAAGTTCATAAGAATTACCTTGGGAGACCATGGAAGGAGTTCTCAAGGACGGTGTTTATTGATTGTAATTTGGAGGCGTTGATTATGCCTCAAGGGTGGATGCCATGGAGTGGTGATTTTGCTTTGAAGATGCTTTATTATGGCGAGTCTGGTAATACTGGTAAGGGGTCAGATTTGTCCGCAAGGGTGACTTGGAGTAGCCAGATTCCGGCTGAGCATGTTAATGTGTATTCTGTTGGAAATTTCCTTCAAGGTGATTAGGGGTGTTCGCGGGGCGGTTCGGTTCGGTTAGTTGGAAGATTTAAACTATCCATCGCATGGCATGATTTAATTTTACTACCCGAAACCGAACCATACTAGGCGAGAACGGACAAAGCGCAAGAATCGAATGAAATACACCCGCGATTCGGGTCACGGTTAACCATTTTAGACGTTTAATCAAATTTAACCGTATAAACATTAACATGTTCTAGAACGTAAAATGTCAAGGTAATAGTCATATAAAAGTTATCCCGTTAGAATTATTGCATTCAAACATCCATACATAATCAACTAACAAAACAATAGTTATTCGATGTTTATAGATTACGATCACATTTATCAACTTTCACACATAAATGTTTAGAAAAGTTAATATTATAAGCAAAAAATGTGTTATACAATAAAATTAGTGCTATAATATAATTAATACTTGTACAATTATTTGAAATTTTAGTTAAAAAATACCTTCATGTATTAAGCACGGTTCGGTTCGGTTAATCATGGATATCAAAATAAAACCAAACCGAACCGTGATAAACGGGTTTTTGTTTCGGTTTTTTCGGTTTCGGTTTATTCGGTTTCGGTTTTTCGGTTTCGGATTGAGCGGTTCGGCTCGGTTCATCGGTTTCTCGGATTTTTTGAACACCCCTAAAGGTGATCAATGGAAGTTTACATCTTCTTGACTTAACTACTAATATTTTTGGAACTTTTAAATCAGATTAATTTTGAAACTATCAAACTAGGGTTGCAAACAAGTCAAGTCTCAAAGCCTGAGTTTGAAATGACAGTCGAGTTCAAGTTTATAAGAACTAGGCTTAAATATATCATCAAGTTGACCCAATGAAATAGTGTTCTGATGTATATGTTTAGCTATTCAAGCTCTTGAAAGTAGGCTTGTTTTGTGAGTGTAGTATTGATGGGTATCTCTGAGCTATTTAACATCTCTAATCGAACTGCGGCCAGTTCAACACTAAAACGACTATTTGTATTATCAATTCAAGAATTGAGCTCGAACTTGACTAGACTTGGCTTGCTTGCAGCCCACACCCTTGGTTGACTTTGGTTTCAACACACAACTAAAGTTGAACAATCATTAAATCATATCCTTTACATTGATACCAAGGCCTCTTAATCCAGTCAAACTTAGTAAAGGGTCGAAATTCGGCATATTGCAGAATACCTGAGACTTTCTCATATGCATCTTTTATAAATAAGAATGTGATTTTGATTTGAAAGTTAAGCATGTTACTTAATTTAAAAACTTGACTTAGAGTTGAAAAGTCCATATCATGAAACTGTCTTCATTAAGGTACAAACTCTTTTCAACTTTGAATCATATAAGCACTTTGATATCTGACTAGAAACTCTTCTCCTTTTTCTAGACTTCTTGTGAGAAAGTATTAGCAACAATAGAATCACAATAACACCTTTATTCAAACCAGAACCTCAATAGTTGGCATAGATTAAACCAACTAACAATACACAAAGTTTATTATTATCAATAAGACAATAACGTTACAAAGAAGAAACAGACCAATACAATAATCAAGAGAGAGTGAGTGTAAGATAGTGACTGCACACACATCTAACCCTAGAAGAAAGGGTTGATTAAGTAGGAGAATAAAATACACTAAGCCCCCTCAACTCTTCTGATATGAATAAAACCAGCAGCACACTTTCTCTTATAGAAGATAACTATGTATTGTCCATGAATGGCCCTTGATATAAAACCTGCAATAAGGCACATCTACAAGAACCATTAGCAATTGATAGATTGATATGTTTTACCACAGATTATGATGATATATTTGAACATTCCCCCTTAATCTATTTGGCAAACATATCAAATAATATCAATTTTTCACACAGGAATTTATGTTGATAAACAGATGGATTTTTGGTAAATATGTCTGCAGTTTGGTTTGAAGAGCCAATCTTTTTGGCACTTATAATACCTTTTGCAATTTTTTCTCTGATGAAGTGAACATCAATCTCAAAGTGTTTTGATATTTCATAGAAAACAGGATTAACAGCAAGTTGCAGAGCAGACTTGTTATCACAAAAGAGGTTGACAGGAAGATTGATATCTACCTTTAGATCTTTTAAATTTTTTGAATCCAAATAATTTCACAGGTAGAAGTAGACATTGATCTATATTATGCTTCTGTGGAAGATTTTGAAAGTGTTATGTTTTTTACTTTTCCATGAGATCAAACAATTATTAAAGAACACACAATAACCAGTGACAGATCTCCTGGTTTGTTTTGCACTTAGCCCATTTTGCATCACTATACCCTTCAAGATGATTATCAGAGTTACTAAAATCATACCTTAGACCTTTACCTGGAGCTCCTTTTAGGTATCTCAGAACATTGAGTGCACATTCCAAGTGGGAATGTATGGTAGAACAGAGTTGGGTTCCATAGAGTAGACAGTGTTTGAACCCAAGCCCAAATTCTTTGAGAAGTTCAAGACAATATTTTCTTTGAGTGAGACAAATATCATTACCGCCTTTAAAACCTCAATACCAAGAAAATATTTCAAGTTCCCAAGTCTTTGATATGAAATTTAGTTTTTAGAAAATCTTTGAACCGATTTATCTCATCAATGCAGCTCAAGAAGAACATTATCATCCACATAAACAAGAAGGGTAATAAACTTGTTATTGTATGTTTGGTAAACAGAGAATGATCATTGGCAGACTGATCAAAGTTGTTCTCTTTTGATACGCTAACAAGTTTTTCATTCCATTTTCTAGGAGCTTGTTTTAAGCCATAGAGAGACTTAACAAGTTTACATACTTTATTTTTGTTGTTCTCATCACGGAAACCCTTAAGAATGGTCATATAGACATCTTCATCTAGGTCTCCATACAGAAAGGCATTATTAACATCAAGATGGAAAAGAGGCCATTTGTTTTTCACAGATAAGGCAATTAGACATCTAACAAGATATCGTTTCACAACAGTGAGAAGGTTTCATCATAGTCTATCCTTCCCTTCGTTGAAGCCTTTAGCAACTAATCTGGCCTTGTATCTATCAATTTCACTATTGGCTTTGTATTTGATCTTAAAGATCCATTTGTAACCAATAGGAGTTCTATTAGGTGGCAGATCAGTTATATCCCAAGTATGATTTTCATTTAAGGTCTCAATTTCAGAATTCATAGCATCAACCCAATTACTGTTAAGAATTGCTTCTTCATAACAAGTAGGTTCAATGATTTTATTTAGACTAGAGGCAAAGCAGTAATTATCTTTGTTTAGATTGGAGTAATTAACAACTCTTTCAACACCATATTTAACTTTACCTTCAACAATAAAATCATTAAGATTGCTGGGCAATTTTGAAACTCTAGTTGACCTTCTAGCAGTGATGGCTGGCAAGCCTTCTTCTTGTTCAGGGTTGTGATCAGAGTCAGAAGATTATCAACAGGGTATGTTTCATGTGATATAGTGCCCTCAGGGTGTGTATTTTCATCTATGGAAGTTGCAACAGGTTCATCATCCTTATTAGGATGACCCAACACTGTGCCCTCATCATAAGAAGTCACTCTCCCTTCATCATTGAGACTTATTCTTTAATCAAAAAAGTTTTTGTGATTTAAATCTTTAGACACACAAGTTTCAAAAATAGGTTTTGTCAAAGCATTTTTCATTTTGAAAGGAAAAATAGTTTCATAAAATTTGATATCTCTGGAGTGAAAGATATTTTTTTTCCAAACTTAAAAGCTTATAACCTTTTTTCTCATTAGAGTAACCAATAAAAACACTTTTTTCAGATCTACTACCAAAATTTTCAAAGATGTTGAGAATGGTAGCATAGCATAAGCAGCCAAAAAATCTAAGGTGAGAGAGTGAAGGGTCATGCACATACACAAAAGAGAAGGGGGACTTGCCAAATAACACATAAGAAGGCAACCTATTTATAACATAAGCAGCAGTTATGACACATTCAGGCCTGAGATATAGAGGTAATTCCCCCTGAAACATAAATGATCTAGCCACATTAAGAAGATGCATATGTTTCATTTTTGCAATACTGTTTTGTTTAGGTGTGTAAACACAAGAAGTTTGATGTAAAATTCCTTTGTCATGAAAAAATTGTTGAAGTTTGTTGTTGTCAAATTTTGTTCCATTATCATTTCTAAAAATCTTTACATTGTGTTCAAATTGATTTGATAACATATGAGCAAAGTTAACAATGGAAACATAAACATCATCCTTTCCTTTAAGCATATAAACCCAGATTGCCCTTGAATAGTCATCAACAATTGTTAAAAAATATTTGTAACCATCTCTGCTAGTGACTTTGTATGGGCCCCATACATCTATGATGGATCTAAACACACACCTTGTGTTAGTGATATTTTGAGTTATATTAATAAGCACGCGGAATATACTTAGTAATATAAGTAAGAACAATAAACACAAAGCTTCAATATTATTAAGAAATAATACGAGTGATCTTGCTTAACACTAGGGTTACACCTTGAAGCTAATATGAATAATACGTATGTAATTCGTACTCTAAGCAATGACCTAGGATCTCCTTTTATAGCACAAGGAGTCCTTTACAAGATAAGTATAAACCTAACAATATAGAATATACCCAAGATCTTTTCTATACTTATCAATACACGGATACATAACATTTATCCTAATAGCAAGGGTAATATTTGTAATCGGCAGTGGTAATGAGTTTCCAATGCTAGTGTAATCTTTAGCGATGTTAACCACAAGACTATCATGGTAATCTGTAGTATTATTCCAACAATCCTCCTAAACTTATGATTTCTCAAAGAAATCAATAAGTTTCTTCAATCTTCATTATCCCAAGGATTTGGGGAATTCTTTCAAACACTTCATCTTCTTCTCAATGCTTGAATAGCTCTTGAACATTGATCTTGAAGCCCGAGTAATGATGTTCGACCTTCTCATTATCTTTATAAACTCTTATAGTAGTACACAACATCACAAATGAGAGTTCCACTGAGTGGATATTCTTTCTCAAGAAGCTTGAATGCATCTACCCCATTTGTCAGAGAAACATGATGAACTTCACATGAATCATAGTAGAACCATTTAGTACTGTGACATGAACATGAGAATTTCCGTAAATCATCATTAACATCCGTTCATAGAGCCTTCTAAGATTAACCCATAATCGCATCTCCTTCATATCTTTGAGATCTTTAGCATCAAACCTTTCATGAACTAATTTCCATAATGTGTCAAGATCATCTCTGTCACAAGCTTTGATGAGATCTTCAAATTGAATGAATGATGAAGTTTTACCACCTAGCCTTATAATCTTTCATGTTGGAGCAAAGTTGCTAGCAGTAAACATCTTCTTCTTCAATCACAATCTTCTTCTTCAATCACAATCATATCAGTCAGCTGTTCTTCAGTGAATTTCTCAGTTGGAACTTCTTGTTCTTCAAAGAAACTTTGTCTTCTTAACACCGAGAATCATCGTCTTTGGCCTTTCTCTTCAAATCAGATACCTTCTTGCTTCTTTTCGAGTCCATTGAATGAAATCTTTATCTTGTCTTTGAACTCAGAGTAGATACTTTCAACTTTATCATCGTGCATTCCTTTGAATTGATGTCTTTTCCACCACCAACATTGCAACAATAAGTCTTCATGTATGCAATAACTTGTGCTTTAGTTGGTTGCCTTGGTTTTTTTTACCTTTTTCGACTAAACCAATTACCTCTTGAAGTGCTTGATTATTCTTCATCGAATAAAGTCCTTTAACCGAAATGTCTTTGCTCTTCGCTTAAAGACTTATCTCGCAACTAGGTCAATTGCTTTTTCTTGATCACCGGATCATTTGCAATCAAGAACTCAATTTCTTCTTCAAGAGGGTACATAGTCGAACTCTGAGTCTTCTCTCTCGAATATTGTAGGTTGAATAGTGGAAAGTGGATCTTCCATTCTATCCAAATGTTAGCCTCCATAAAGCTTGCAATCTCCAATTCTTCAAGCTTTTTCTTCTCAAAGAACTTGTTCTTCAAGAATCTTTTTAGCAATTTGATAAGGTTTTAAAAGGTACCATTTTGAGGGTCGTTTAAGTCCTTATTTGATCACTTTTGTATCCGTTATTGCTTAATATCGCTCCTTTTCACTTTTTAGGTCTCTTGAAGGCAAATGCCGGAATGACACTTATTTGGACGAAAAGGCGAATATATGAAGAAAATGGCCAAAGTCGAATCGAGACACTCAAAGTCTGAAAAAGGCGGCGGCGTCAGTGTTAATTGCGGCGCCGCCGGAGGATTTTTGTGACGATACAAGAGCCAAATACCCTATTTTCAAGTGACGACGCTTGCTTTAAAAGAGTAGGCCGCTGCTACTCGGGACGGCCTAGATGCAACCCGCACGACGCCGAAAGTCAAGAGGACGCGTCACGGACATAAGGTGACGCCGTCGCAAGGTTAACGTGGCCAAGACGAAACCCTAATGACGGCGACACGTCAAGGCCATTTAAACATAAGGTGACGCCGTCGCATATGTAATCTTATATATAGAATCCGAATTTTTAGTTTTAGAGATAGTCTTTTGGAGTGAAAACCTAAAACCGAACCTAAGGTGTCTTGTACGATTTTAGGTTTTAAACCCTATCTTACATCAAGATAAGTATTTACTTCATTAATTCAATTATGTCTTTGATTATTTGTGTGTATGCTTGCATGTTCTCCATGTCCGCTAATTTATTTGTGTGTTTGCTTAGGAAGTATGAAACTTAATTATTGAATATTGATTGGTTGTTTCTTATCTTAGTTGATCAATGATCTAGTAATGCGATAGGTCATTCGTTGTGTACTTAATGCTTGATTCATCTTTGTGAACCTTAGAATATGATTACCCGAGTAGTTGTAGGCTAAATTATCCAAAGAGTGCCTTAGAGTAAGAGTTTATCATCCCTAGTGGGTTTTGTAGACGAGACCCTTTGGTAAGTTCAAAGAGTTGGGAGAAACGACACCCTACAACTTTAGACACACAACGCAACTAAGAATAAGGACGTGACAACTCAACCATCAATAGGAGATAATTAAGGAGTAGTATAACCTAAGTAAACACATCTTTAAACTATCATACGAGCACACATTAATTAGACATAGACTCCCACAACCTTAGTTTAGATAATTAGATAATAGTAGAGTAATCGGTAGAAATACCAACCCCCAAATCCAATACCCGAGATTCGTACCTTTCCATTTCATAAAATATAAAAATACAAAATAATCTTCCTCAACCTTAACCTTAGCGTAGTAACTTCTTACTAGCATTCCTATTCCCCTAGAGAACGATATCAATACCCGTGGCTTACCCTAATTACTACACTACAACGATTAGGTTCACTGCCTAGGGTGTTATAAAACTTGCTCGAAGAAAAGGAAGTTTCCTTGACCCCGAACGACGCGTGTAGCGTTATCACAATTTCTCTATCAAGAGCAATATGAACTTGTTCTTTCTTTGAAATCTTTCTTCTTGTTTGCTCCTTGCTTTGCATAACAGCTTTACCTTTGTCTTTCTTCTGTTTATCAATTTCTTCACTTGCAGTGGCAATATCATGTCCACCGGTGGGAATATTTGGCTCTGCAGGTGGAAATTGGATCAATGGTAAAATCTGCAGCTTGCAATACTAAAGACATCTTGCTCTAGTTGCTCTTCTCGAGTATCGCCTTCCTCTCGCACCTTTACTAGAAACACCTTCATCTTCAAAATCAATTCTCCTCCCCGAGTTTCAAAGATCTATTTTCCTCCCTGTTTGGGAGAATTTCCCAAATCTTTATTAAAATCGATGAATCACCATCATCGGTGAGGATGGAGATGAGATCACTATCTTTGCGCTTTTCTTTTCTTTTCAACCCCGCAACTCTTCTTTCAAGGTCCGAATCTCCTCTTTAAGTATGTAATGTCCTTGGCATGTCGTTTCTTAACTTATGTCAGTCTTGTTGTAGATTCAACCCGCTTGGGTAATTTGGTACACAAAACCATCAATTCCATTTGTTGCTCATCGCCTCAACACTTCCAACTGTGTGACCTGTTGGGAGAGGTGAATCATGGGGCAATGGCTCAGAGTCCTCCCTAGTTGGACTAGGTTGAAGTCTAGAACCACCACTGGTTGTTCCTAAACCAAAAGGATCAGGGACATGCTGTGTTGTAATGAGAGAAGTTGACTATTTGTGCCTCCTCTCATAGGTGTGAGAAACAGGTGGTGTATAATCAATGTTTGGAACAGTGATTATTGGTGAATTTTGTACCTGTGAAATCTTTGCAAGCATTTGAGGAAAAATAGATGTAATAATCCTGTTGCCATCTTTGTTCATGTTTTGAAAAACTTTAGGCTTAAGGCAACGGATTTTATAAACTCTAGTGTGGGGTTGCAATTTAAACTCATTTAGCACTGCTTGCACAAACCTTGGACACATTAAAAATTTTGTTGAACTCTTGACATTGCCTTGCATACTTTAAAAAATATATTTTGACCAATTTAAAGTCCTATCTAAAGCTAGACAAACCAAAGGGTAAGCCATGGTTGAACTGAATTGTTCATAAGAAGTTTTCTTAGGACTTAGGCAATGCAAAAGAGTATGAATCAAAAATCTCCAATGGGGACAAAAACCACTCTTTTTGAAAGTAGCATTTTTGTCAGTGGTATCATACCCCATGTGTAACACCCCAACCCGACAAGGGTAGAAGCGTCACATTCTGGTGTCATATCAGAACATACAATTAAATTTTTACAAGCGGAGGTCTTAAATAATAAAGTATCAAGTCATTTAAACAATGATTTACACGGAAAATTACAAAACCCAAAATGTCTAAGATAAAATGAAATCTCAAAACAAAAGCCCGCCAAAATAAGTCCAAATAATAAGGTAACTAGGGTTGGTCCACCGGATAATCCAACTCTCACCCATCAAAGCCCATCTTCAAACCTAAAACCCGCCGCAGAAAAGAAATGCGGCCGAGCTTAAAAGCCCAAAGGAATGATATAACAAGACTAAAGCTAAATAAAATCAAATGCAAAATGAAACAAGGGAAACGGATAACAAAGTCGCAACGGAAAGGAACAATGAGTCAATGAGGAATCAGAATACAATAGTAACAGATATCCGTATGAACAGATAATGAGAAGGACAAGGCACGAACACATTGATGACATATACATAAGCACATCTAAATAATCGTGCATGCAATAAATCAGAAAATCATATTTGCATATAAGCCAAAATGGAAATCTAAATGCCAATGAAGCAACTAACTAGAAAGTGAACATGGCAAACACACAAGTCAAGTAATCCACTTAATAACATCACAAGTATTACAACAATGTAAATACTATCAAGAGTCAAACATGGTAACCACACGATCAAATATGAACTCAAGATGAACACTATAATAGAATGACCTAAGGACATAGCAGTAACAAATTGACAAATTAACAAGCCGCACCACATAAATCGAACCATTTATCCAATCAAACAAGAGTATAAACAAGAATGTACACATGGTAGGTCAACAATAAGCGGATAAGGATACTAATGATATTCACAATTCCACGAGGTTAACCGAACTAAGTTTATATGATAAACCACAAAACAAATATTTATACACTAGCATGGACCGATGAATCAAAGAGTCACATAATAGTATGAGAAACGGTTGATCAGTTATTAACATGACAATAGGTGAATCAGACAATCACATATAACTAATATAGTAGCAGGGCAAACGATGGTCACGTAAAACATGTAAAAGCATAATCAAATTCAAATATCATATAATAACCCGGTACGTGAATGGAACAATAGTCCGAAGCAACGGAATAAGAGTATGACAGATCAATGCAATGAAATATATATCTCAAGAGTAAAGTGAGTCTCATAAGGATGTAGAGTAGGGACAATTAATACGGATATGGTGCGTTGGGAATACAAAAGGTACAATGTAGGTATATCAATAGTGTAAGGTTTGTCGAAATCCATCCCGAGCCAACAAAACAAACCATATCAATAGTGGCAATAGCAGCCAAGTAACCAATAGTAACCATTGTATTCTGAGGGTGACCTCGAATACCAAATCAATAAGAGGGAGACCTCAAGTAGTCAATGGAGTGATCGGCTCCCAAAATGTGAGGGTGTATTGCACACGCACCACATCACCAAAACAATATATCAATACCAATACAATACAAATCTAGGATGCATCCATACCGCAAAAACAATAGCGCCATACAATATATCCGAAGCGCGCATAATCAATACAAAATAGGGACGATGTGGAACATCACCAACCACACTAAAGTCATGCCATTGGTGCATCAATGACACGGACATGGAACCCCATGCCTAGTTAATGGCTCGGTATCAATCGACGTGTCAAAATGTATAGTATAGAGATCAATCAATATCAAAGGTTCAAGATTAGCACCACAAATCAATATCAATAGTCCAATATCAATGGTTCAATTATCAAAGGTCCAATAGCAAAGGATCAATATCAAAGGTTCAATAGCAAAGGTCAATATCAAAAGTTCAATAGCAGAGCAAAGTTTCAATATCAAATTGGCAAGAGGTCAAAGATGCAAAGAGATCATGAGAAACCTTATGAAAGGTCGAATATCCGTATTTTAACGCCAATGAAAGGAAAGCATACGAATGAATGAACACAAGGACACAACGTCACGCCTTCTTCAATGAATCTACACGGATTACGGTTCAATAATACTTATTAGCTCATTTAACGTCATAATGAATTTATTGTTTATATGAATCGATTAATATTTTTAAAGTTATTAGTTTATTCTCACTTTTAGTAATGGATGTAATTAAAATACTTTAGGGTAATAATAATTAATTAGCCAAACTTAAAGGTTACAAATGATAAATGGTAAATTTAAAGGTTTAATATGACAATATAGCAAAGTTAGAGGTCAATTGTGATAGATTCCAAAGATTAGGGTCAAAAGTGACAACATATTATAGTTTAAGGTTTACTAAGTAAATTCATTCACTAATATATCATGCATTATAGTTTATGGTTTTCATGCGTACAGGATTAAGTTATTCAAAGACCATTTGTAGCATTCATAACTTTACACTAGCTCACGGTCCATATGACTAATATTTACGGCCAAGTAATCACGTATTATGATTGACCACCGACCCAACTATCCCGACACGTTTTCAAAATACAAAAGGACTCGACCGTTCTTCCCGCGATCACCATTAAACTTACCCCCAAGAGACATTTCATACATGAACCATACTTGTTAACACTTGAAACCATACAATATCTGATCGTATGCAAGATACCTTCATGACCCGAGTACATGCATCTCGACTCTACTTCCAAAACAGTTTTATAAAGACATTTCATAGCATTGCAACTCACACACGTGCAGGTACGCAACTCATCTCGTTAAATGCATAGTCCATGTTTTCTCCAATTTTTATCACTTTATAAATGACTATTATAGTTCATATATTTACTAGTCATGTGACGTTTACATCATTGTGCATAAGAAAATGGATCCTAGATATCCCAAATTCAATGATTCTCCGTATTCATGTGTCAACTCATTTGTTTATGTGATGATTTATCTTAGCGTATAACATGCATGTCCAATTGAGTTCACACCAGTTTTACATGTCGACACATAGGTTTCAACAGATTCGATATATTAAGGCCTATATGTGGGTCGATTAAATGCTTTCCTATTCGATATAATTATGTGTTTCTTGTTATTATTTCATGTAACCTTTTACTTGATCAATCTTAGCCACGTTTATTTATTTTATGTAACATGTTTATATTGTACAAAAGCATGCGTGTGGAAAGACATATGCACGACCAGATTCAAGAAGAAAGGAGACGAGACGGAGGTGATTATGAGGGTACCTTGTAGCGTATGAAAAGAGGAAGGAAACGAGGATCAAAATCAAGCAAACTAAAGCTTCTTTTCTGTCCTAACAGCTACGATCGTGAAAGAACCACAACAGCCCCTCGCCCTAGGAAAACCCCATGATCAGGCCACCCAAAACCCATGACAGAAAATGGAGAACCCACGACACCACAACCTCTTGAACCAACAGCCACCCACGCCTGTGTCCTTTGAATTCGCACCCATGACCACATCGCCTTCATCCAAACCCACGATCATCACCACCTTATTACAACTTCCTTGAACATTATACTAAACACCTTTGCTGCCTTGATGTCGACTGAATGAGGGAAAGACTTTTGTACCGCCACTTTGGTTTAAGAAAATAGGGTTTGTGTTGTTTTATTTTGAATGACAAATGGAGATAATCAAGGAGAATATAAGGTGATAATTAGGAGTAAATGAGGCCACAAAATTTGGGTATGGAGCGTGTGATCTCAGCCGAAAAAAGAGAAAGCACAATAATGACTAAATTAAATTTATTTCTTGCCATTTTACTTGTGTCATATTTTATTTCAAATGTTTAAATGTGTAATTGACTTGTGTTGTGTTACTTTTATTTTCAATATAATGTAAGATTTTATTTCTTCCAATTTTCTATATAAATTACTTATCATAAGTACTTAGTGAAACTTATCGATCATGGCTTTATTTTACGGATTATAATTCGAGGTATAATGGTCTTTTAACGCATTTACGATTCTAGGGTTTTACACCATGGATGAAAGATGTGTATGAATTTCGGCATGGGTAATGTGATGATACCATTGAGATCATCCAATTGGAGAATTCTCCTCAAGGATGCCTCAAGAACATCAATGGTTACCCCATCCACAGCGGCTCTAAGAGCATCCATCGCTTCATGTGTATCTCTATGTTCAATGGTTATGGACTGAGCAGAAGACCAAAACTGTTTGATTTGAGAGATATAGATTGTGGGATTAAGCAATAAAGCATACCTTATATGGGTAGTATTAAGAAAATCCACAATCTGGTGAAAAACAAGGCCACTCTTCTCGTTTGACTTTTGTAAGTAGGCCACTTAGTTGTGCTCATCTGCAAAAGTGATAGGTGCCATAGAATCTTGTGATGAAAAATATATCGTGTTAGTATAAATTGTATAAAGAACACACCAATTGAAAGAAAATATATAAACAGTTAGGGTTTTAGTGTTTTGCGCAAGAAAGATTATCTAAGGAAAAGATTTATCTTAAGAAGATAAATTATAAGTAGGAAAATAGATAATCTTTCTAAAATTTACCCTATTTATATATAGAAAGTAATTAACTCTCAACGGCTAGTAAAATTTTGTTACGTACACGCAGCTTGTAACGCTAGATCAAGAAGGGTAAAAATAACACCACGGTGGAAACTGTGAACTAGCAAAGAGAATTTTTCAAAAGATTTTCAAAGAGCATTAGTAAAGAAAACATATTAAAATTGGATCGCCTTTATCATAGTTTTTAGCAAACTACCAGCTATCAACGAATTTGATATGTCTTTACCATGAGTCGCTTTTCTATGGACTAGCCAACTCTTAATCGATAGAATATGGTGAGTTGATAACCATATAGTTTTGGTAAACTATCAACCATAAACGGATTTGTCAAGTCTTTACCAAGAGTCGCTTGCTCGGACTAGTTGATTCTTATGTGGATTAGACATGGTGAATCAATAACCATTTGTTGTGTATCTCAGTTATACACCTTTTAAGATCAACTCCTATCCAATATTGGTTATGTATCTGCATGTGTCAAAGAGTAGGAATAACCAACTTGTTCTCAATCAAAGTTACTTTTGACCAAGCCACTATCTAAAAATATCTTCCAAAGTCAACCCGATAATATCTATATTTACTCTTTAACCTACCAAAATAAGGAAAAGTAAATATATTCATTAATGAACCCTTGTGATCGACTTTGCCTATATAAAGAGGATTGGCATATAGTAATCTTTATCCAGACACATTCTAAATCACAAAATCTCAAAAATCATCATGAGTAATCCTTCCAACATCATTGACATCTCCTCTGATTCAGAGGAAGAGTTTGTGATTGCTTCAGAATCTTCCTCAGAGGCATCAGGGTGGGCTGGATACTTTCCACCATGGGTTGGAAGTACTTCATCCAAGAAGCATACTAAAGAGACTGCCAAGCGTGCACCTGCTGCCAAACCTGCACCATCTCTTGAGTTCTACTCCAGCTCATCAGATGATGATGAGAATAATGATGAGACCTATTCCTTGGCCAAATAGTTGCCAAGGGCTCTTACAAAATCATTGGGAGCAGCTCTCTCCAACATGAAGCAGATATCCATACCAAAGAAGCCTGCAATGCTACCAAGGCCTCCTCCACAAGTTCTTGGTCTTCCTTGTCCAAGAATGCAACAACCTTGAAAACAAAAAGGAAGAAAGCACGTAAGAACAAGCATGATTATGTGGCAAAGGCAAGAAGCCAATGGAGTAGTGGCGTGAGGGTGTAGGAATGTAGGATGTGTTAGATTGCGCCTTTTGTGTTTTGTTTGTGGTTAGGAGCACTTTCTCTTTGGTTGTAATGAATCTTCATGATGACTTGAATAAAATTTCTTTGTTTTACTAAATTCTCTGTGAGAGTACCTGTTACCACTGCTTGCATTGTAATTTCCACTGTAAAGCATAATTTCTTCATAAGATGTAGTGGACAACTAAAGATACTAGCACTAAACAACAACAACTTCAATGTAAACAAAGAATCCTTCAAATCTTCATGTCACAAACATAAACCATACATCGAAAGCATTGTTAAGATTTGCGATGGTTAGAAAATAACTAAAAGAGGATAAAGATTTCATTGGCGGTGGTTAGTCCAAAACTAAACCACTCAAATAGGTCAACTCCAAGTCATTAATCCGGCCACCAAAGTCAAAGACTTCATTTACTTCTCAACAACTTATACCTTCCCTTCATTAACTAACTGATTCCAAAAAAATCTTGTATTTAAGAACCAAGCACCCACAAACTTCTAACACACCAACACTTTTCTCTCCAAAAATCTGTCAAAAACAACATTACCAAAAATTACCATGAGCAATTCTAATCCCATCAATGTTTCTTCTGACAGCTCCTTCTCAAACAGTATGTGGGATGAGAATGCTTGGCATTATGTTTTGAACAATCCTGGTAAGAAGAAGAAAGAGGTGTTTGAAGCAATTTCATCAAGAAAGAGAACTCATGCAGATGCTTATTCAAACCCTCGTTGTCACGGGTCCTTCTTCAACTCAACCAATGCCACAAGATGTCATCATCAAGAAAGCTCGACTTATGTCAAGCTACATTTCCCATGTGAAAGCACAAATAATGATACTACTTCAAGGTCTTGATGTGCCTCCCTTGCAAGAATCCTTCCATCGAGAACTGCAGATGCCACCTTTTCCACCACTGTTGACAGCACCACCACAAGAGAGACCTTCATCATCCTCACTACCTGTTGGAGTTGTGGTGATGGGGCTAGCAAGCCCTAAGGTGTATGGCGTGATTGATAGGCGTATGGCTCCTAAGGTGATGCCAAAGTGGGCCTTCCCAAAGAAGCCATAGGTGGTTGATGGTGCTTAGGCTAGGGTTGGGTTGGGGTAGTATGTGAAGCTTTTGTGAGTAGTTTGTAGATGTGTGATGTTTTCTGTTTCACTTTCATGTAATGATGTCGGTGGTATGAATCCAATGGATGTAACCTCGCACTCGTGAGTGCGATTTGTTAAATATTAATAACAATCCATGACTTTTACTTTAAATTTCTTGCATCATACATGTTGTTTCAGCTTTACTTATCGATAACTCCACTCTAAAGTCGACATACCGCTCCATCATAATGTTCAAAATTTGAGATAGGACTTGTTACCACCATGTGCCTTGAACATCCACTATCTCGGTAGCCTTGATATGATCTTTTGTCCTTGGATGTTCCCGCATAAAAGTAAAGAGTTAGTTTTTTTGGGGACCCAAGCCATGATTGACTTGGATCCGCCTCATATATCAATATAGTTAAATCTATCAAAGGTCATTGATACACCATTGGGATTGGTTGATGAGGTAATTCCTTTAGGTTTCCATTCCTAACGTGCTGAGGCCTTCACAACATTTCCCATGTCCCCTTCTTTTCTTGTTTACAACCCTTGCGATGGGAACTTTTGAATAAGCAATAGAAACTGCTGGTTTGGTTTTAGGTACCCAATGTTGGTTATAATGAACCTTTTTATTCGAAAGTTCTTTTCCTGCTTGTGCCGATTTTGCAAAAGTTGTTTTGGGTTTTGCACTTGTAATGTGTGATTTAGGGTGAACAGTGTTATGAGCTTTTGCAAGTGGCAAAAGTTTTGAGGCCACTTAGTTGAACCGCTTTGGAATCATTTTGTTTGTGTGGATTAGGGTGCAAATTATTTTGAAATCATAGACTCCACCCTTTATTCCCATGGACTTCCTTCTCCCAACATGATAGTCACAATACGCATGTAAATGATCAAAACTACCACATATATAGCATGCTTTATTGTACATCACAAAATCACTACCTAGTTGTTGAGATTTAACATGATTCCAACTCCTCCGGTTACCCCTAGGAGTCGTAGGCTTGTTCCTATACATCTCAAAGATACCTTCTGCTTGATCTAGGTTTATTAGCTTGTTTCCTAGGTTCCTCCGTAATTGAAGATTAACAACTTTGGGATAGAAGCCTCTACATTCTTTTTAACATTCTCATCAACAACCGATGAGTCACTAGCACTTTCAAAACATCGCTTTCATGCTTAACATGTTCCTCACTTTTCAAAATGTGTCCTTTAGAGGACCATATTCACGCTGAAGTTCCCGAAAATCTTCTAAGCCTGTATGAGCTAAATCTATGCCTAGAGGTGATGGAACACCTCTTAGTGGTGGTGGTACAAGATGGTATCCCATATCGACTTAGCTTTACTCATAATTTGAGCATTCAAAATTTTATCAATTGACTTAGACTCGATAATAACAGTGTCTACAGTTAAATTGACATTTTCATTTATCTTTTAAGTTTTTCAAGCTCTTCTTGGTATGCCTCATTCACAAATTGCCTTATGATCTACCTCTCTCTAAGAAGAATCATATCATCATTATATTTTGACTCATTTTCTCTATAGTGCTCTAGTTGTTTTTCTAATACTGCCTATAGCTCTCTAAGGTTCGACACAACATAATTAGCGTAAAACAACTCGGTTCTTTGACTTTCATAAGATTCATTAAGCCTTTCAACTCTCTAGCACCCTACATGTTTTAGAACAACTTTCAAAGTTTTGTACCTTAGAGTCGAGAAAGCCATGAGAGCAAATTCAAGAGACACAAGAGCAGATCTCAAGGTTCTTCCTCTTGTTCATCACCATGAAACTCAATCATAGCTCACACCATCAATTGCCAACATTGCCTTTGGTTCTTCCACAGTTGGTTCTTTCTTTGCTTGTACCAAGTAGACTGTTGTCCTTCATCTTTGGTCTTCGCATTCCCTAGCAAAATGCCCCAACTTGTGACAATTGAAATACTCTACTTTCTTTTGTCAAAGCTCAGCCACCACCATTGATGTGAATAGGCTTGCGCCTTTCTTGTAGAATTTCCTAGCCCTCATGCTAAGAAGAGCTATTTGCCATTTAATATCCATCTCCTCCAAGTCATCTTCATCAATTTGCTCTATGTCTTCATGAGTTAATATATAGCCATTAACTTGAGTGGAGATAAAAGCATAAAAGGTAGGATCTCCAATACTAGCAATCTTCTTTGAACTCGCGGTGGTAACACTAACATTACCAAAGGAAACAATGAGAACCGGCGGTGGCAATATCATCATCACACCATCTTCGTAATCATCACTATCAACAGAGGTTGACATCAAAGCCAAGTCGCTGAGCTTGTACTAAGTTTCCCAAATTCTTCAATCTTTGTTCAATGAGTTTGAAGTTGTTGTAAAGATCATTGAGCTTCATAGTTTCAATATCCGGTTTATTTTCCTAGACAATAACATTAGTATGAAACTTTGAAGGCAAACTTCTTAGAAACTTCAAATTGAGGTCTTCCTTTTCTACCTCAATGCCAAACACAATCAACAGTAACAATCTTCCGGAGTTTGGTGAAGATGTTATCAAGTGAGTCACTTCTTGAAGCGTAGAAGTTTTCATACTTTGCTTCAACAATGTTTTTGTGTCTTCTTTGTAGCATCATTACCACCAAACACCGAGCAAATCTCTTCAAAACGTTCTTTAGCCGTCTCGAACTTGTTGAATGCTATGATCCGGTCTCTAGGAAGAGTCATCAAGAACAAACTTCTAGCCTTTAGATCATTCTTCTTCGCTTTTTCAATATTAGTCTCGGCACGTAAACTGCCACAACATCCGTGTCACCAACCTTCCGAGTACTAGTCACGTGCTTGAAAGAATCACCGCTAAGATGATCTCCCATAGAGCATAGTCTTGAATGAGAAAGTATTGCTCAATCATTATCCTCCATCTCAAACTCATTAAGTTTGAGCTTAGGAAGTCTTGGAGTAGAAGAGTTGGACTGGTTTTCCATCTCCATTGAATTGAATGAGTATGTTAAGCTTATTCCTTGGATCTTCTAAATCAAAATATCATAACCTCGCTCTGATACCACTTGATGGATCTAAACACACACCTTGTGTTTGTGATATTTTGAGTTATATTAATAAGCACGCGGAATATACTTAGTAATACTCAGAAGACAGATTATATGTAGTAATATAAGTAAGAACAATAAACACAAAGCTTCAATATTATTAAGAAATAATACGAGTGATCTTGCTTATCACTAGGGTTACACCTTGAAGCTAATATGAATAATACGTATGTAATTCGTACTCTAACAATGACCTAGGATCTCCTTTTATAGCACAAGGAGTCCTTTACAAGATAAGTATAAACCTAACAATATAGAATATACACAAGATCTTTTCTATACTTATCAATACATGGATACATAACATTTATCCTAATAGCAGTGGTAATATTTGTACTGGCAGTGGTAATGAGTTTCCACTGCTAGTGTAATCTTTAGCAGTGTTAACCACAAGACTATCAGTGGTAACTGTTATTATTATTCCCAACAATCTAGATGAACAAGTTGACCAATTTTAGTTGACTTATGTTCACTTAGAGGGAATGATTCCCTGGTTTGTTTAGCTTTATTGCAAGTATCACAAAGATGATCGATTCGGATGAACTATCAAGATTAAAAGTGGGTTTAAGATATGGGGACTTGGTGGGAAGGATGACCAAGTCTTTGATGCCGTAGATTTCTAGAAACATAATGCATGTAAATGCAGCTATTAGAAGTAATCTTACATGTAGAATCAATATCAAACATATATAACCCATTGCATTGTTTACCAATCCCCACAATCCTTTTTTGATGTAAATCCTGTATATAGAAATTAGATTCATTAAAGCCAACAAACATCTTATTGTCTCTAGCAATCTTATGAACAAACAGTAGGGATGGCAATGGGCGAGAAAAAACCCGCAACCCGCGGGTACCCGCACATAAATGGGTTGGTAAAATCGTCAATTTTCACCCACGGGTGGGTCGTGGGTGAAAATCTGTACCCATCAATGGGTGGCGGGTGGGTAACGGGTGAGGCATACCTATCGCGGGTAAACCCATGACACCTATTTAAAATACCCACGGGTATACCCTTCAAAATACCCGTGGGTGCACCCATAAACCCATGTTAAAATTAATTATTCTAATTAAAATATGTATGATATTGCATGGTATACATTTAATAGTTACCAAGTCTCAAGAAAACACATTAACCTAAAAGTTTGTTTGAGTTTCAAGACTAAAAAGAGAATATGAAAGATCAGATAATAAGATTTGTATACATGTGATTTGGTGTAATGATGTTCAATTGCTACTTTCAGACATGTGTTTAAGTATTGTGAACTTGGTATTTGGAAAATTGATTGGTGTCTTGTTATGCAATTTCTTAGCTAGTTTTTATATCATGGTTTTGTAGTTTTGTTGTATTACACTAACCCATGGGTTTACCCGCGGGCAATAAATAACCGCGGGCATGGGCATGTGTGACAACCTGTAAATTCCTCGATGCGTCGTAATTGGAGAAATATCAATTAGAGCGATCGTTTTAACCAAGTTGAGATACGAGTCGTATTATATATCATTTTTATTGGAAATATTATTCTGAGAGCATTGGCGTAACTCCCGAGTCACGAATCCTTCGTTTACTAGGTTAAACGAGTCCCGAACCTAATATATTTAAAGTTTCACAAAGTTACGCGTATGGTCCCTGAATAAGTTTCATGGCCGCCCCTAGGTTTCTATTGTACAAGACTAGTCCCTCCTAGGACTATAAATACCCACTCATTCTCACACTTCTCCCATTTCACACATCTATTTCTCTCTCTACAAAAACACACACATATCTCTCCTTTTCACTCTAAAAAATCCGGCAACCCTCCCCTAGGGTTCCGGCGCCGTCACTTTTTCCGGCCAAAATTCCGGCGACCTCCAACAATGACACCACCCTTTCTAAACGATAGATTGGGGTCTTGTGACCCCGTTTATACATCGTACGCACGTTCAAGCCCTCACACGCGCCCTAATCTAGTTTTCTAGATTCGAAATTTAGGGTTTCGTTTTAGGGTTTGTATGGTTGAATAGGGATATAGTGATGGTCATGAATAGGGTTTGTTTGAAGATTAACGGGACGGTTGTAGCACGCCACCGCTGCCACAGTGGTCTCAGCCACCACAGCCGCCACGGTTGTGGTCACTACCACTCCTCCATCGCTCCACCCCATCGTCTTCTTCCTTTCTTTTCTATTTTCTCGACTGAGTTGGTAAGATGCTGCCTCCTTCTTTTGTTTCTGTATTTCTTAGTTAGTAAACGATTTCAAATCGTTTATTTTTGTTTCGTGTTAATATTCGTGGACATAAAAACTAATAAACAGGATAAACATATTTTGAGAAATGGTTAATAAATATGATGAAATGTTTAGAAAAGTGTTGCAACTGATTTCGTGCGGTAATATAATTGCTAAGTGGTGTTCGTTGGAGATGCGAAGGTATACGAGTCGAGACTAAGACCCGGATTTGTTTTAGAGTCTGGTGAAGTTATTATTGTCATTTCAGTTGTGTCGAATCGAGTTAAAAACCACTCGGTTCTGATTCAGTAAAGATAGGTCTTATGTCGGTGGTATGTTATTGACTTGTGATTGTCATTGATCTCGGGTTTGATTTGTTTGTTTGTGTCAAGGTTAAACAATCATCTAAGGGCATTGTTTTGAGTTACGGTAAAATGAGAAAACGATATAGTACTCGTCTCGAAACTTAAACTAATCGGCTAGTCCTCCTTATTTTTGGTCTTGTAAGATATTGGATTTCACATACACATCAAACCATGACACAAAGTAGGCGTACAAGAGGTTTTAGAGAGAAGTTAGAGGTTTGGGAACTTTAGTGAGAGAAAGAAAATCTTATTATGAGCTCCAACTCTACCTTGGAAGGTAGAGAGTATTTATAGTCTTTACATAAAACGCCACACAACGGGTCATGGATCGGGCATCTGGTGGGTAAAGACCGTCCGTCCTCCACGGTGTTACTTAACTAAATACTACTTAACTTAAAGAACTACGACTACGAGCTTTCTAACGATTACATATACTTGAGGTGACCGACTCTTTAATACATGGAATTTCTAATTCTAACAATCTCCCCAAGGAGGTCACCTCAAACATATACTAAAATTACATTGAATACAAGCAGATATTCCATTAACAATTGTTCTTGCATTCTTGATGTAGTACTTTGCTCAAGCTCGTAGTCATTGATTCTTCTCATTGCATGTTTGGTTAAACCAAGTGGATGTCTTTTAGTGATCCACGTGATGATAATTTTGAGCCGACTTTTGAGATCATCACTAACAAAATCTCGAGACATCCATTGTGGTGTTGGTATTATGTGATGTTGTGACTTTCGGACCGACATGCTCACATTACGGATCATGATATCTTCTCATCGAGTAGCGAAGCTTTCGTTGATTCATGATATTGGCGCAGATAGCGAAGCATGGGGTGAAAATATCGAGTCATTGATGCACTTATCATGATTTCTTGAGAAATGAATGTATTGTGTGAGCATGCGGCTATGGATTGACCGCTTCATTACGATCATTTGCAAACGTCGGTGTACACGCATACAACGATTAGCAATAAAGCGCATTTAAAGTGTCTTTGATCACTTCGTTGAATTGAGGTACACGACCACGGTTCCCGTTGATCGGTACAAATCTTACTGTGATCGGTATAATTCAAGAGTTTCCTTGACGGGGTTTCGCACGCTCTAGTGTTCTCAAACCGGAACGTCTCAAAGAAGATAACACGGAGTGAGTGAACCAAAATATAGAGATTCAGCGATTGATGAAAAGAGATTTGAAAAACAATCGTGTATTGCTCAATAGAAATTGTTTTGCAATACAATGAAGGTTTTAATGAAAATCAATTATCAATCATAAACACCTTTGATTTGAAATATTCGAACACGGTCGATGTGCTAAAGAAAAGAGTTTTTAAGCACAATGACCGGTTTTTCAAAGGTATCCGTCAATCCATAACTCGAACCAGATTGATTCAAAAGATTGAATCGCCCCATTGTTTTTGTTCGGTTGTCACATGGTTGATCTATAGAATAGATCTCACATGCCACCTACCGAGAGCTTGTTTGATGTTGGCTCGAAGGCTTTCCATCTTCATTGTGAATATGTATGCATATCACTCGGATGTTCCGCAATACCACAAGGATAATCGTGGGACTCAAGATATAATCTCTTTTCCACATTGTGTGAAACAGAGTCTTCATTGAAAGTGTCCTAAGGAGATTTATTGATGATCTCGTGGCTCTAGACTCAATTTGTGCATATTTGGATCCTGTATCGGAGACTAGGGAGAGGTCTCCTTCTTCATATCAACCATCTCTAAGAGAAAGTCGATAGATTATGTTGGTTCCCGTGAGAATGAAACAAGACCTTTTAAGAGGAACTTGAGTGGTTTGGGAAGTTGAAGTGCGGTCGTCCTTTGGGTCCATGACGTCTTGTCTTCAATACCGATGTTACCTTGGTAACCACCGTATAGCATATGAATTGAACCGGTTTACGCCTAAGGTTGAATAATTGGAGGGCTATTTGTTTTCACCCTTTTCTCATTCAATTCTTTTCATTCTTCAACCCCTTGATTGCTTACGAGACTTCATAGCTAGAACCTTGTTGGGTTTATTCCATTACTAGCTCGGACTCGATCCGCACTCTTCCCATATCTCATTTTCTCCTTTTTCAATATACCTAAGGACTTCTACACTATCTAGTGGATTGTCCTGGTTAGATCCCTCCGGTTACGGCGGATCATGGGAACAAATACCTAACCTTATCATCCTTATATCACCATACATAAAGTAAAGTTGGTTGGTCTATTTGGTATTGTTCATCGCCATTGGAACCAATTGAAAACCATTTGAAAATCAATCCGGATACTTATGATATATTATCAAAGCATTTTGTACTGAATTGTTTTGATATTTTTAGAACAAGAGCTCTCCTCAACATGTTCATCAAGTGTTTGAAATCGTTTTGCACATGGAGGCAAGAGAAAGAGTTAACTTCTTTGAATTCCATCTTCTAAAGATATCAACATCACTTCCTAATCAAATCAAGTAGATAAAGCATTTTGGGAAGGATGAGGTTTTCAAAGTATTGCTCCCCTCAATATGTGCCTCGAGGTTTGAAAAGAGTTTTGCACATACTAGAGGAACATGCATATTGAGATAAATGATCACGTTTCAAATCATTGTGGTTTAAGATAGATGCTCCCCTCAACATGTGCATGGAAAATTTGAAATCGTTTGGCACATGTGGGAAGGAGAGCTTGTACATCCTTATAAAACCATTTACCTAATTATCAGTTTAAATCCAATTTAAATCACAAATTCTCCCCCGATCACATTTATCAAATCATTTGAGGTTTGTGATCTCTGTAGATTTAAATTGATTTTGAAAGCTTTTAGGGGGAATTGTGACTTGATTATGAAAGCGTTTTAACTGATAAGGATCGGATTTTAAGACTTTAAACTCCATTTATTAAACATGCATGAGTATCTTTTGAAAACAATTGAATGACAAATAACCTTTTAATTTAATTGAAATCGTTCTCCCCCTCAATCAATGACATAGGTTGTTGATTGAGAGATAGATATTTTGACAAATAAGTCGAGATGATTATCAAAAATAGAGTCCGAGTTATTTTTCAAAGCAGTTAGTTTTCAATGATTAATATTAATAGAATCGAGCATGGATTTTTGAAAACATGATAAAGTATGGCTCTGTTCTTTCTTTAAAAAGAGGTTCTTGCTGAAATGACAATAAACCATTGTTTCTCTTTCTCCCAAAAATATTTTTGATTTTTTTTTTTTTTTTTTTTTTTTTTTTTGAAAATTTTCAAGATTTTTCAATTTTTATGGATTTTGAAAGTTTTATATTTTTCTATTTGATTTTTGAAGGTTTTATAATTTTGTATTTTGTTTTTCGAATAGATATATACAAGAGATAGATGAAGGAAACCTTTTACTCATCTTCTTCCTCTTGAAGACGTTTGAGTGTTTCTGGTTGAAGGCTTTTAAGGCCAAGTCGTGGAAGAATAAACTCAAAACATTCTCTAGGAAGAGCTTTGGTGAAGATGTGCGCTAACCGGTATTCAGGTCCTCACAAGTAAAGTTCCACCACACGTTTTCCACTTGTTCCTCGATGAAATGATGTCGAATGTCGATGTGCTTTGCTCTTGAGTGTTGTGCGTTGTTGCATGAGAGAGCAATAGCACTTTTATTATCACAAGTACGAGAGGATTTTGTTAAATTCAAAGCCATAGTCGATAATTGGGATCTCATCCATAGGATTTGAGCACAACAAGATGACATGGCTATGTATTCAACCTCAGTAGAGGAAATAGAAGTACTCATTTGCTTCTTTGAAGACCACTCACAAGCTTATCACCCAAAAACCGAAAGCACCTCCGCACGTGCTTTATCTTGACATCCTGCATGATCGGCAAGATCGCATAGGTCGTTAGTGACATACCGGTGTCCTTGGTACCAAAGTCCCATATTGATGGTTCCTTGGAGATATCGAAGACCGTTTAACCGCTTCAAGGTGTTTTTAGTAGGCTTAGCCGGTATCTAGCGCACATGCAAACAATGAACAAGATGTCTCGGTCTACTAGTTGTAAGGTACATCGTGGATCCAATCATACTACGATATTTCGTTTGGTCTACCATGATCCAAGTGGTCCTCATCTAGTTTAGTTCGCTCAATCATGGGAGTGTCAATAGGGTCACTAGAATCGAATCCAAATTTCTTTAAGATCTCATTTGCATATTTAGATTGATTTATGAAAATGCCTCCGGGACTTTGTGAAATTTGTAATCCCAAGAAAAATGATATTTGTCCCATCATCGACATTTGAAATTTTGAACCCATTTCATTTGAAAACGGTCACACTCATTGGGGTCACGAGGCAAAGATGATATCATCAACATAAATTTGAGCGTGAATTAAATGTTTGCACGACTTTCGGTGAACAATGTAGGATCAATCGCTCCTTTCTTTGAAACCGGTAGATAGAAGAAACTTTGATAGCGTATCATACCATGCCTTGGAGCTTGCTTTAACCCGTCTGAGCCTTCTTCAAATTATAGACGTGAGTAGGATGCTCTTGATTCACAAATCCTTCCTTGGGTGGCGTGACGACTTCTTTAAGATCTCCGTTCGAAATGCCGTCTTTACATCCATCGATAGACTACCATGTTCTTACTAGCGGCATTAGCCAAAATATTCGTATTGCCTCGTCACGAGCAACGAGAGCAAAAGATTCTTCAAAGTCAATACCCTCCTCTTGGCGGTATCCTTTAGCAACCAATCGAGCCTTGTTCTTTAAGACATCACCATGCTCATCAAGTTTCACTTTGAAGATCCATTTTAGACCAATGATCATAGCACAATCTGGAGCGGTACCAATTCCCATACATCAAGTCGATCAAACTCATGAATTTCTTCTTGCATGGCATTGAACCATTTGTCTTCATTCATGGCGCTTTAACATCTTTTGGTTCGATCTTAGAGAGTGCGGAGTTGAGGAAGCACCATAAGGCATCGGTTGCAAGTTGTTTCCGTGTTGATACGGGGCGAGATGGATTTCCAATGATGTTGTCTAATGGATGATCGTGAGTCCATTTTCTAAGGTGTTCATGTGGCGTTGTTGAGGGGCCGAGGTAGCAGAGTCGATGTCTCTGAAGAAGATGGTTCTATTGATTATTCGAGAGCAAATATGTTTTCAAATGGAGCATCTTGAGGAGTAGCAAAGGGATTAACTTCATCATTGATACGAAGCAGTTCCATGATGTACATTCAAAGATTGATGATTTGTTGATGAGGCGAGAGATCGGCGTGTGCGCTTATTGACTTAATGATATTGAGGCTGTGGATTGACTTCATTCTCGTGGATATGAGCAACCTACTGTTGGGGAATTGACAGTTCAATAACACTTGGCTCATAGAGTTCATCAAACATAGGATCAAACAATTTCTTTAAATCATCCTCGGATGGAGGTACATATGGAGTTCTTTGGAGAAGAATTTGGTACAAGGATGAACCAATGGGATTGTTTTGAAGCGGGTCTGAAATGGATTGTCCAGAGCCATTTGACCGTCGACTCATCAAACGTGGCGTGAATTGTTTCCATGATATTTGGGTTCTCTTGTTGTAGATTCGGTATCCTTTTACATTTGGTGCATAACCTACAAATACTCCAATGTCTGCTATAAGGCCTCATTAGTTGGATAACACAATGCACCCAACACATGAAGGAATGAAAGATTAGGTTTTCTGTTGTGGACAAGTTCATATGGAGTTTTCCATGAGCAATGTGAATCGGGGATCGATTTTGGGTGTAGCATGCGAGTGGCGATGGCTTCACCCAGAAACATTGGAACTTTTGAGTAAATCGGCATTGTCCTTGCGGCTTCCACAAGAGTTCGATTTAGTCTTTCAACTACACCGTTACATTGAGGAGTTCGAGGAACACTTCTTTGATGGTGATTCCAATACTTTCATAAAACTCACTAAGTTGTTTGTTAACAAACTCGGTTCCATTGTCTGTTCGGATGATTACGACCGTTTTGTTAAGACGAACTGCAATTTGTTTGATGAGTTTGATGATGATATCGGAGTTTCATCCTTTGTCTTTAAGAACTTTACCCGGTGAATCTAGAAAATCATCAACCACAACTAACACATATTTCTTCCCAAAGATATTCTCGCACTCTCATGGGTCCACCTAAGTCCATGTGAATTGTATGAAGAACTTCGTGACGAGTTAGTAGGTTTGGGTTTATGGGCATACTTCTTGCTTTTCCCAATTGGCATCTTTGAACAAAGATGATCCTTTTCATACTTAAGTCTAGGTAAACCTACAACTAAGTCCTTTCGGAGATCATTGATGGTGCGAAGTTCAAGTGATTGAGGCGACGATGCCATAACCATGACTTTGTTTTAGAAGCCTTTGACAACAAGCAAATTGGAGAAGACTTCATCATATCTTCGATAGAGATGGTGTATAGATTTGAACCACGTGAACCTCTTAAAAGATCCTTACCATCAAGTTCTCTAATGAAACAAGTATGTTTTCGAAGGCTACTTCTAGATCGAGAATCACGAATTGACCAACGAGAGAACAGGTTATGACCAAGACCTTCTACATAATATACTACGGAGATAACACTTTTACCAACAACATAATCTCCATAACCCATAATTGCACCAAAATGATCATTCCGAATCTAAGCATCCGATGAATTTGCTCACGAAGTTCATGAGCATGACCGGTCGCCATGATCATATACTTGGAGCGACTGAGTCCGGTACCACGAGCGATTTGAGCGATCCGAGTTGAACACGACAAGAATTGATAATAGATAATTGGGATCCCCATGAAAGAATGGGTTCCATTTGGTTAGTAACAATGGTTGGAACACCCGCATCGAAATAGAAACATTCATCTCGAAATTGAATCAATGGAGTTATTATGAATAGATGCGATACTAGTGTCCGTATTTGCCCTATTTAAAGTATGTTCACTTCTTAAGGAATAGTTCTACCGATGAGGCATCCATTTTCTAGTGGGCATTGTCTCGATTAACCTTATAGCCAGCCGGTATCCATTGATAACCTATCTTACTAAATGTTCTTCCCGTGGGCTTCCACTTTGTTTCTAACTTTCTTTCGCCTCGCCTTTTAGCCTTTTTAACATGATTTTTGCATTAGCAATATTAACGGGGTATGTGACTTTAGACAAAACATTCACACCACATTCATGATTAGAGGCAAAATTCAAGCGGACATCATTACAAGGTTTGCAAATAGTATCGAATTGAATTAATTACAATGCGCCTATGGCTAATACTAGAATCAACACGATTCGTTTTATTCGACTCAAGCTTAAAGTTCCTAGGTTGGTCTTCTACTCTCTTCCAATGCACATTCTTAGCTTGCGAGGTCCTATCATTCCTTGTATTGTCTTGAGACTTTGACCCGCTCGCTTTAATGTTCTTGATTAATCCTGTAGAGGAATGGGAACATTAGTTGGTTTTGCTACTCTTTGCATCTCCCGTTTAGATGTCTTGGGATCTGAATTACATGCAGGCACACTAAGGTTCACTTTCTTAACACTAGAGGTCTTGGGATTTGTACTTCTAGAAGGCACACTAGAGTTTGCTTTCTTAGCATTAAAGATCTAATCGAACTACTTGAAGGCACACTAAGGTTCGCATTCAAAACATCGGGCATCGAATGAATATCATACTTGGCACTAGGCATAGAACATGGAATCAAAGGATTAACTCTCTCACCTAAGGACTTTGGGCATATTGTGATTAAGCATTCTAGAATTTCTTGAGATCGTTTGGCATATAAGCATGCATGCCCAATTGCATTGTCAAGTGGTTTCTCTAATTTATCCTCTTCAACAATCTCACGTAGACATTCTAGACAATCCTTAAGGGATGAGAAATATGTTTGAATAGCAAGTTTGTTATTCACGAGATGAGGGGACATATTTCACGAGACAAAGCATATTTATTACAAGAGTGAACCTTTGATACACCAATCTCCCCATTGGTCATTGGCATTTTCCCTTTTACGACTCTTGATTCTCAATTTCCTTTTGCAATGAAGCTATTTGTTCGTTATTTTTATTACTGAGTGACCTTTATTGATTCAAATAACTCATTGAAATGACGTTTAACCTTTTCATTTTCTTCTAGAAAACTTTCGTTTTCCTTTTGTAATGCATTTACTAAGTTTTGAAGATGAAACGTTTGAGAATTCGAGAATCTAAAGGAGGAGGCATTTGGGAGCTGTCGCATTGTTCTTTTGACCCTTTAATTGAGAGATTTGGGCTTTCAACTTTACGATCGTGTTACAATGAGCTTGAATCATTCATCACGTTTGTTAATTTGAAAAACGCATCAAACTCGGAGCATCGAGGATGTCTTGATATTTGAAGTTTTGACATTTTCTTTAAGATGTTGATATTTTAGTTGTAAATTAAAATGCTCAACCTCTAGTTTAGAAAAATGTTTAACCAAATTGTCGTGATCATCCGGTTCAATTTTCTCATTTAGTTTAGAATTAGTCTTTTCAAGCTCAATGATACGACCATGGGAGACTTTCGAGGCAACAGATAATTCATGAAATTGAGAAGCATTAATGGAGCAGTTTGTAGCGATGAAAAACACATCTTGAGTGATACATTCGAAATAAGAGTCTCATTCAATGTATGCAAGTTCTTCCTCTCAATCTCATTATATTTTAGTGCTCGCTCATAGTCACTAACCTCAACTATCATTGCATCAAACTCCTTTTCCATTTCTTTAATGTCTAAGTTCATTCCTTTTTAAGACTTTCAAAATGATCTTTTAGTTGTTTAAAGAAAGGCATGACTTGATTAAATAACATTCTTTCGCTTGCTCAAAACCCCTTTCCCTTGATTATACCGATGGGTGTGATCCTTTTCTTACAAGTTTTCTCAAAATCAACAAATAGTTGAAAAATAACATATTGGTGATTAAGGTCTTGATTTTAGTGGCAATAGTCCTAGGAACTAAATGCATTGGTGTATTGGGAGGATACACAGTCATTGAAGGCATTTTCCTAAAGGGGGTTTGTTACAATAAGATTCTCTCGCTTTTGCTTATCTAAATCCTTTTCCGAACACTTGTTCGGTGTTAACAACATCTGAGGCTTAAACATGTTCAAGGAAATCCAATTCTCCTTCTTGTAATCATGGGGTGTGATATTTATTTTCTTCTCTTTATATTTAGGATCATCTAATTTCTTGTTCATCTTTTCCTAGTGACTTCATCGATTTCTTATCTTCCTCGATGCACTCAACGCAACTAGGTTTCTGTCTAGGTTTAAGGATTTCATTGCCATCATAAAGAACCTTATGAGCATTTCTAGCCTTTTAATGACCTCTGGATTTGGTTCCTCAACAAGGGAATGCTATGCTTATCGCTTAAGACTCTATGCTTAGTGATTAAGTGAGCGATCTGAATGGTATTTCCTTGTACGTACAACTTATTTTCAAGCTTGTTTTCAAGGTTTTAGATTAGAAAAATCATTCAAAAGTTTTGATTCCTTAGCACCAATTCTTGCTTAAGCATTTTAACATTTTCTTGAAGTTCTTGTTTTGCTTAGCGGTTTAGAAAGCTTTTCTTGTAAGGAGTTTAACTCTTGTTTTAATACTTCCTCTCTAAACCTACTTTTTCTAATAGTTGTATGCATTTGGTCATCCATTTCCTGCTCACGGGTGGTCAACTCAAATTTTGCACGTTGTTCATAAATAGCAACACGTTCTTTATAGGCATTCGATTCGAGAGATGACGGAATCATCGAGGGCATGCGGTGAATTCATCAAAACATAATCATTATTGATGCAGAAGATGCATCACTTGGTACAATCTCACTTTCACTTTGTTTCACATATTGATCATATGGGACAACATTGATATTACCCATATTTTCAATATCGACTCAATAAATACAGATTGATTGTGCCGTTATGTATCTTTTGCTCATCAACTTCATCGTATAATTTTAATACCTCGAAATGAGTTTGTCTTTGGATGGACCAGCTTGTGGTGATAAAGAGACTTTAGGAGAGACCATTAGAAATGCTAGCCATGAAGATGGTTTGTGCGGTGGGTTCTCATCAACATCAGTCGTATGCATCACAATCGACTACTTGAAAGGCATTCGATGATTATGGCCTATCTCACGAATTGGTTGCTCATCCACATCGCATCATATGTCTTAGCATTTCCCTCGACCAAGAACAACAACTCTCTTCATCCAAAGTGCACCATTATCACGAGCTTGTACAAGCAACATCTTATCCACAAGTACTCGGCATTACGAGGCGTTTTGGCGATGTGCGGTTCCTTGCAATGTGTCCCTCACCTCCATAATTGTAACATTTGATTGGCTTTGCTTGACCACGATTTCCATTCCTTCCCTATTCGATTTGCGGCATAACCTCTACCAGCTCCACCTCTTGCTTGTTCGTCTTTGTCGTTCTTGAATGCACCATAACCTTCCATCTCGGCGGTGGCTTGATTGTGTGGATTGGAGCGGTTATGAGATTGTTGTTGGTGTGTGGAAGAGAGTTCATGTTTTGACTAATCGGAGAGCTAGTTGATTAATGAAGTTTCCAGCGTGTGCATCGGCATCGACTTGTTTGAACATAGGATCGGGAATGAGTTTGTGATTACCATTACCCATGGGTATGACTTGTGAGGCTTTGGTTGTGATTCCGATGTTTGAGTAGAAGGCGGTTGAATCATTTGATGAGCTTGTCTCTCCACGGTTGGTTTTGAACGATTAAGAATCCTTTTTCAAACATAGCATGTCTCTCATTCGAAGGAGGAAGGCATAGAGTTTCTCATAGTTTGTATTATTCAATCCTTTAGTTAGCTTCTGGGTGACAAACTTGTGCCATTCGGGATTCATGTTGTTCACAAACTTTGAGTTCAACTGAATGTTTGGCATAGTCATTCGATGTTCCTCATATCATTAACAAGCTTGTGGAATCTCACATAGTACTCATAAACACTCTCATCTGGTTTCATCTTGAAGTGTTCAAATTCATCATAGAGTTGTGATTCTCTGTCTTCCATAGTTAATTGAACACGAGAGAAGCATCTTGACATTATCCCACACCGCCTTGGCCGGTGTTGTGATTGATCGGCTTGTAGATATCTTTTGGAAGACCTTGAAGTACGATGTTAGAAGCCACGATAACGACATCGAATCTCTTTTCTCCTTATCATCGAGCTCATCATATGTCTTTGATGCATCAATTCCATAGATCATTGTTCCATCTTGATTGTATCAATTAAGTCTCTAGTAGTCTCAACCCGATATGGTCCTTCATCAATGGATTTGAGAATGTTGACTCCATTTTCCTTTCCAAGACAATACAATTTGATTCGTTGAGCCCAAGAGTCGTAGTCGATTCATCAAGCATGGGTGGGCGAATATCTGAACCATTGCTTGAACATCCTCGACAGCATGGAGATGATTGTAGGAACGTTGGTAGACATGATGATGATTAAGCGAGATTTTATAACTCTATGATTAAACACGGAAATAGATTCTTTCACGTGATTTTACTAAATCAAGAGAAACCGTATTCATGAAGATATCACCAAAGTCTCTAGGAAACTTTGAACCAAGTCGCTAAGTGCCAAGTCGCTATAGTCCCAAGTCGCTATATAACAACTCGCTACAATCCAAGTCGCTAGCAAAATTTTGACAGCAAGTCGCTAAGCACCAAGTCGCTAATTTGTCAAGTCGCTAAATAGCAACTCGCTAGGTACCAAGTCGCTAACACCAAGTCGCTAACAAACTTAAGTACAAGTCGCTAACTTACACCAAGTCGCTGCCGTAGTGGAGAATCCACTAAGTGTACTTTTGTCGACTTGTCTCAAGAGACAAGTCGCTAGCTCAACTCGCTAAGACCTTAAACAACAACTCGCTACCAAATAACAAAGCAAATCGCTACCAAGATAAACTATCCGTGGCTCAAGTCGCTAGCTAGAAAATCACAAAACACCACTTTTCAATCCAAAACAACCCAACCACGATGATTCAAGCCTTCAAAATCAAAACCTAATCACTTGTGATGATTCTAAACACAAAAGTACTATCAAAATTCAAACTTTAACACTAGAAATCACCCAATGATGCAAAACCACTAAACTTTTCAAACTCAAAACCACCTAAAAACCACTAGAAATCCAAAGATATGTAAGAGACGATCTAACCATGGCTCTTGATACCAATTGTAAGATATTAGATTTCACATACATCAAACCATGACACAAAGTAGGCGTACAAGAGGTTTTAGAGAGAAAGTTAGAGGTTTGGGAACTTTAGTGAGAGAAAGAAAAATCTTATTATGAGCTCCAACTCTACCTTGGAAGGTAGAGTATTTATAGTCTTTACATAAAAGCGCCACACAACGGGCTATGGATCGGGGCATCGGGTGGGTAAAGACCGTCCGTCCTCCATGGTGTTGCTTAACTAAATACTACTTAGCTTAAAGAACTACGACTACGAGCTTTCTAACGATTACATATACTTGAGGTGACCGACTCTTTAATACATGGAATTTCTAATTCCTAACAGTCTCGAAACTTAATTAGTTGAGTCACAATCCCTTGATTTGTTCTCTTGAGTCATAAGCAAAAGAGTGAAAAGGTTGTTAATGTTATTTATATCAGGTAAGTATTTGTGTTATGTTTATAACTTGTAATAATAGTTTTGGCTATTAAACGATTATCAGGCTAACATGTTTATTTAGTTTGACATTGGTGCTATTGGTATGTTTCGGGTAAGCTTTTGAGACTTGGTACTTGTTATTCGGTTGTGACTTGGATTTTGATAATTACGGATACTTATCGGATTGTGAATTGACATTAGAGATATGCGAAATAAAATTTATTGGATCGATAATTATTGGACAAAACGAATACAATATATAAGAATCACTATGAATTTAATATATTTGATTCGCAACGATCAATAAATAAAAATTGTCAAATAATCAATGAATACTCGTTACTGATTTTCTAGTAAATTGTCGGGGAATATTACTTTGAGAAATTTATTTTATTAAAGTCACGACGCTTCGGGAATATTTTATAAATGAACGCGTCATGCCAACATTTATAAAAACATTCTAAACTTATATTTATTTTTATTTAAATCACTTTTATTGTTGAAAAACCCGACGAGAGTCTAAACAAGTGTTCTTTTAAATGATAAAACTTTTATTGTTTGAATTTTAAATTCAAACTTATCATTATTATAAAACATAGTTGGTTTATGCAAACTATTTGGGGATTATGGGTAAACACCGAGACTTACCGATTAACTTACTTTCTTTGCATAGTTATGTGTCTTTAGTTCCCCAATTTCTTCCTGGTCGTTGTCTACTCGAGTTGAGTCTTGGTCAACTCTTGACCTTTCCTCATAATATATTGGGATATATATTATGTCTTGGTATGAGTTATGTTTGGCGTGAGTTACATCTTTGGTGTGAGTTATTTTTTATATACTTTTTGGCGTGAGTTGTATGTCGAGTCTTGCTTTCTTACCACCACACGAAACGTTAAAACTTAACTTTTGAGATATTAATTATAAACTTTTGGGAACGATAATAGACTTTTGAAAGTAACAACATGAATGATCCACGAAAACTATGACACAATACTTTTATCAACTTCTTTATCATATGATCTGTATTTTAAGATTATTGTATACGCATTAGGTTGCGTCACTTCTATTCTATCGTACTTGTCATACATTCATTTGGATGCCTTGGAGATTAGCTTTAGATGTCAGTCGTGTCAATAGTGAATAGTGCATTGTTGTGGCTAAGGTGAGTTTCATAGCCCCTCTTTTCAAATGTTTTCATAACTATTTTGGGGGAGAATACATGCTGCTTTTAATCCACTATAACTGGAAACGTGAATATGATTTGTGAATGACCGTTGTTTGGTATATTTGATTTGGTGATTGAACGTTTTACGTATTTATGTGAATACAAACTATTTCTTGGACCTGCCACTACCCTATTGAATTGCTAATATGTCGACTAGGATAGGCTATAAGTGCGACAGTTGTTGACATAGCCTAGGGTAGCATTCCTATGCTATAACGCAGTGCCTAGCTAAGTATATCCGACCTAGACCAGGGTAGCATTGCTCTAAGGTTTGCTATAACGTGGTGCCTGGCTAGTGTCGCTTAGTTGGATTGATTATTGATTGGATTGATTGTTAGTTGGAATGTGTACATTATATATCTACCTTAGTCGCACTTAGCAATTAACTCTATCAGGTCCACTATTACTTTTGTAACTAAACTCTATGAACTCACCAGCGTAACCTGGCCCTTTTTAGCATGTGTTCTCAGGTTTAAGGCGATAGCTCACTATTGGAAGATGCTTGGCAAGGGGCATGATCATAGGCGACTCGATGAATAAGCGGGACCGCTTTAATTAACTTTTGGGCCTATTTCCGCTTTTCTTTCATTAATGTAAACTTATGGTTTCAATTAATGAATCTTATTCTAAATAAATGGGATAAAAACCACTCTTTGTACCTTATGTTGTGATACCAAGATTGTAGCACCCAAGAGTTCGTATGCTTCCGTTGGACCCAAATTTCGGGGTGTTACAGATTGGTATCAGAGCCCAGGTTATAGAGAACTGGGTATTTTCAAAACCTAGACTATAACCACTTTTTTGAAAACTTAGCCCTATGACTGCCACGTGCCTGCCTACCAAGTTGAAGCCTCGCGTACGACTAGTTTAAGGATGTAGATAATTGAGAACACATTAGACGAATTGATTGATGATATGTTTATGGCTTATTTGATGATTTGTTTGATGAGACACTTGTCGAATGTGTGCCTTATTAGTAGACGCTTTAAGTCTGCCTATCTTAGTAATTCACCATAAGCATGTCCTCATGCTTATGCACACACTATAAGCATGCCCTCATGCTTATACACGCACAGAAAGCATGTCATCATGCTTAAGCACACCTAGTAAGTATGTCCTCATGCTTACGCACGTACTATGCCTTTCACAGAGTTACGTAAATTCCTTGCGTAATCTCATTATGCGATTTAGAGCTCGCACTAGTAGTAGCCTTGGGAATGATTGGGATGTAGAGGACATGGTGCTAGTATAACTAAGTCGGGTATATCAAAATTCATTGAACCTCGGGTGAATATAGGTGATCACTATATTCGGCCGGGGACGATGGGACATGGATCGATCACCTATGTCCGACTCAGAGGTGAATTTTGCGATACTCGGAGTAGTTATAGCAGAATTATGTCCGGGATAGAGTTTGGTTTTGGGGATGATGAGCTTTAGGTGAACACACACACACTCACCGAACATCACGAAAGCCCACACTCACACACGACACACTGACATCGCAACACCTCTTGAACCATAACTCTTCTGGCATCGCTACACGTCTCTGCTTATGCAAAATTCATGTTTGACGCTGTCATGCATAGTTCGCCTTAAGTCGGGTTAGACCCGATTAGCACTGTTCAGATCCGAGTTGCTTATCGTCATAAGCCTCGTCAGTCTCACTAGAGCATTTGGAATCGTTTTGGGCTACTTTTGGATTTGGTCTGGACTATTTTGGATTCGGTTTTGATTTTGGTTTTTGGGGATTGTTGGATTTTGTTATTTTAGACCTCGTTCTGAGTTGTTAACTCATCATTTGACTTCGAGTCATCATTTGGCCTTGAATCGACATTCGGCCTCGTTTCGTTAAGTAACCTTGTTGGAATTATCATTCTTCGTCGTTTCGTTTGTAACCTCGTCGGAATTATCATTTCGCCTCGTGTCATTGGTAATTCTGTTATCGACACTTTTACCTCGAGCCTCGTCTCGAATCGGCTATTGGTTAGACTTCTGAAACCTTACCATTCACTCGATGTTGATTCAAATGACGTCACCCGGTCGACATTGTTCACCTCTCTAAACCGATAATGTCTTCTCGACATTGCTTCGTCAACAACTCACGGTTAAGGTTGTACCTTACGTACTGTTGGTGTTGTACATTATCCTCTAGTTAGGTACCCCTATCGATAACGTTTGAGCAACCGGTTTTAGTGAAGTTGTTTACCAAGGTTATCTTGTACATATTGTTCCGTCAGCGTTGCTCTAACAACGTTGAACCCTCAACTTTGTTTTATCAACAGTAGTCTGCTGACGTCATACCACCAATTATGGTACTACCTGTAATTTCCTATCAGTATTGTACCTTATACGCTATCGATGCGAACCTAGAGTCGTGGACGTTTACTCGTGTTAAGAAAATTGATCTGATATCGATTAGTAGTCGAACTTCTTTGGGAATTAGGACTTTGGGATCCGAATATGACACCTTTCTGCGTTAGGTATCAAGTGAACTAACGAGTAAATTGGCTGATTAACGTTAGCAATCAATACTCTCCATCAAAGTAGTACCTTCCGCCTCTAACCTAGATATCGTGCTAAATCAACCGACCGATTTGTAGTAGCATCAACACTTTCTAACAGAGTCGTACTCTGAACTTCCTAGACTTCTCGTCCAGTAGGGATTCCGTGCCTAACGGAAATCTTGAAATCCTAAGGAGTAACCTAAACCGCGTTCCTTGGGACAACCACCTAATCGTTCTCTCGTTCTTCGAGAAACACCTGCTATCCTTTCGGTCCTCCCGCCGAACGATAAGATGCACCGTAGATGAAACCTTGAAAGTAGATTCCGTGCCTTTACCTGAATGGTTTTTGGTAGTCCTACCCAACCTGTTTACCTCCCGCTATTCAGCATGGAATGTATGGACAACCTTGCTCGTCCCTCCTCCTATAGTTATAGCAATTCTAGAGAATCCCTCTATCTTCTTTTAAGGAGGTGAGAGAGTACTCATTTCTCTCCCTCTGGTAGAGTGGCTTTGCTCAGATGAGCTAGCCCACACTTCTGAACTTTAGCTCCTCACTTTCTGTCTCACAGTAGAACACCAATCGACAAGGGAAATCTTCCCTTGATCCGCTTTCTCTATATGAGAATCATTATGTTGGTACACACCTGATCCTCCTTCAACTTTTGTTTCCGATCCTCTTTAAGGAAGAAGTGCGATCGGAAGCATGGGTTAAACAAATAGGTTTCTGCACACGTAAAGGAGATCATGTGCATTAAGAAATGCTGATTTTTATTCTTTCAGATCATGGCAATTGCCACACACCCATCACTTCCTAGAGCCAAATTCTCTTATAAACATCTCTCGAGTCTGGCAATGGTTGGGATAGACACCTTCCATTGGCCATATTCTCCTATAACCATACCTATCACTTTATTGATTTGAAGAGACCATAAGAAACCCTCTGTGGTCATAAGTACTGATCCCGATTGTTGGGTAAGAATGGAAATACCCAACCTACCAACCCCGAACCTAATTGAGAAGCTGTCAAGGAGACCGTTCTAAGTTGGGATGGATATGCAAACTACTCGCAAACCATTAGAAGACACAAACAACGTAAATCTCTTGACTTCCCGGATATGATCTAGGTTAAGCTTAGGAGATTCACCATGAGAATGTGTGAAGCATTTAGTAAACGCGGAAGCTTAATCCTCATTGTATCAATCTTATCGAAATCCTTGTTAAAGATTAGACCAGTAGCTCAGAGCCTTGACCTATCGTCAAGACTAAGTAGTACTCTCGACGTTTCGTGTGTAATAGGAAGAAATGACTCACCGATGGGGCAATCGTTATCCCTCTGGGAAATCCTAACCTTCGAACGTTTAAACTTTGTCGACCTATCAAAACCATAGAACATGAAATCGAGCGACTAGTAAATTGGCATCCCTATCTTTGAAAATTCGTAGAAACTCGCAGTAAGATCTTGAATTCACGTAGGGAACGTGAAGATGAGTCCTCGAGCGTATGCACTCGCCTCTTTTGAACCTCAACGAGTAAGTTGAATTGAATCGCGAGGACACGATTCCTTTTAAGGAAGTGAGACTGTGACAACCCGTAAATTCCTCAATGCGTCGTAATTGGAGAAATATCAATTAGAGCGATCGTTTTAACCAATTTGAGATACGAGTCGTATTATATATCATTTTTATTGGAAATATTATTCTGAGAGCATTGGCGTAACTCCCGAGTCACGAATCCTTCGTTTACTAGGTTAAACGAGTCCCGAACCTAATATATTTAAAATTTTACAAAGTTACGTGTATGGGCCTTGAATAAGTTCCATGGCCGCCCCTATGGTTTCTATTGTACAAGACTAGTCCCTCCTAGGACTATAAATACCCACTCACTCTCACACTTCTCCCATTTTACACGTCTATTTCTCTCGCTACAAAAACACACACATATCTCTCCTTTCTCACTCTAGAAAATCCGGCCACCCTCCCCTAGGGTTTCGGCGCCGTCACTTTTTCCGGCCAAACTTTCGGCGACCTCCAACAATGACACCACCCTTTCTAAACAATAGATCGGGGTCATGTGACCCCGTTTATACATAGTACGCACGTTCAAGCCCTCACACGCGCCCTAAATCTAGTTTTCTAGATTCGAAATTTAGGGTTTCGTTTTAGGGTTTGTATGGTTGAATAGGGATAGAGTGATGGTCACGAATAGGGTTTGCTTGAAGATTAACGGGACGGTTGTAGCACGCCACCGCCGCCACAGTGGTCTCAGCCACCACAGCCGCCACGGCTGTGGTCACCACCACTCCTCCATCGCTCCACCCCATTGTCTTCTTCCTTTCTTTTCTATTTTCTCGACTGAGTTGGTAAGATGCCGCCTCCTGCTTTGGTTTCTGTATTTCTCAGTTAGTAAACGATTTCAAATCATTTGTTTTCGTTTCGTGTTAATATTCGTGGACATAAAAACTAATAAACATGATAAACATATTTTGAGAAATGGTTAATAAATATGATGAAATGTTTGAAAAAGTGTTGCAACTGATTTCGTGTGGTAATAAAATTGCTAAGACCCGGATTTGTTTTAGAGTCTGGTGAAGTTATTATTGTCATTTCAGTTGTGTCGAATCGAGTTAAAACCACTCGGTTTGATTCTTGTTAGCCTTAATAGTTTTATTAGAAGTGATGGTCATTCACGATTAGGAACTTTGTAACGTGTGTTAGATATCGTGATAGAATAGTCAGCGGGCTCGTGGATTGGACTAAGCTAAATGGGTATTAGTTTAGTTAAGCTTGCCTTATATCCAATCAACCCATGTCCAAGCCCAAAGCCCATAGAAAGCCTTTTAGGGCATCATGTTACTTGTACTATAAAAACCCCTCAAATGGTCATTTGAGGGTGTGCTTGAAAGTGTGTGTGTGTGTTTTCTTTCTTTGGAATATACAACTTATTGTTTTCATCTTTATCTCATATACACGATCTTTATATCATTCAAGTCACCATCTTTCTCATCTTATTTCTACGCTTTGTTTGTGTTTGTGTTTAACGTGTTATCTGGCATATAGTGATATACGTGTTGGGTTTGTGATAAGGTTGATAAAAGTAAGGTCCTACAATTGGTATCAATCGCCTAACAATGGTTTAGGAGTGTTTTGGTTGAAGTTTTTTTGTAAGTGTTACGCGTAGTGTTCGTTATCAAAAGATTCACGCATAAAACTTTTATTTTGCACTTAAATCTTCAAGATTCTTATGGTCTAAGGTTTATATAGTGTTAAAGATTATAGTTTTGGCAAAAAGTTCGAAGCTTTACGTGTTTTAAATCGTTTTAAACTCGTTTTGATTTAGTTGTTCATTTCTCGCGTAAGCTTTCTAAGCACTTTGGGTGAAAAAGGTCAAAAGATTTGTGCTATTTGAGTGTTTTAAAATTTGTTTGTGCATCGAAATTGGTTGAATCCTTGAAAATTTTTACGCGTAAGTCAAAACCCTAATCTTCTGCGTAAGAAAGTCAAAACCCTAGTTTTCTCGCATAACTTTTGGTGAAGAATCTTCGTGCAACAAAGGTGACTCGGTGCTTCCTCACTTGGATAAGTGTGTGGAACACCGACTTTCGGATATCTTTTCTGTTGTGGCGGTGTAAAGGATTTTTGGTTTTAAACCAACTCTTACGCATAAGCGAGAAAGCTTACGGTAAGCACTCTACGCATAAGTTAACTCTTACGCGTGGTACTCTACTTCTACGCTTAACGTTTACGCATAAGACTTACGTTTAACCTTAAGTTTATGCGTAACTTGATTTCTACGCATAAGGATTTCTCGCCTAAGCTCTTTACGCATAAGGACTCCTCGCATAAGATCCTCGCTTAAGCATCCTCGCATAAGCACTCATCTCTCGCATAAAAACGGGTTTCTGAGTAAGATTTTGAGCAAAACTTCAAGCGGCTATAACTTTTGAACGTAACTCCGTTTTCGATCTACCCATCAAAGCGACCGTGAGCGAGGAGAATAGACCACCAAATAACCTTTGGGTCAACCTTCAAGTCCTAAAACGCTCGAGCGAAGTTATTGAGGTTTTAAGTTTTAGACCAAATTTTCACTACAACAACCGAGCTTAATCTTCATCAACCACAACTCCTTTATCGTTGAATCGATCCTACATCAACTTTATCATATCATACCTTCATCAATGGCAACTCAACAAGACATTCATGCGGCCGGTGCGAAAACCGTCCTCTATGTTGGAAAAAGGTGGTTATCTTCAATGGACAAGTCGAATGCTTCGTTACATCAAGACAAAACCTAATGGAAAATTGATGATCAAATCCATTCGGGATGGACCCTTCATACCTCGACAAGTCCAAGACCACAAAATCTTGATGCAACACCTCCCGTCCCACCATTTTTTCGTCTTCAAAAGAATCGGAATACTCGAAGAGGATCGAGAAAAAAGTCGAAGCGAGATGACATGGCAATTCATATTGTCCAACGGGTTTACCAAGAGACATCTTTCTTCTTTGTGAGCGGTTGTGAAGCGCTTTCGATATGTGGGAGCGTGTTAGAGCGACTTTGTCATGGAGCAAAATTGGTCAACAAGACACGAGAGAACAAGTTGCTAGCGCTTGGGAGAAGTTTACATCTACTCGGGAGAATCCATTGAATCCTACTATGGAAGGTTACGCACTTTAATGAATGAGTTGATCGAAACAAGTTGACACCCGAACTATCGTGAGCAACATCAAGTTCTTGAACAATCTACCGGAAGAATGGGGACGATATGTCACTATTGTCAACCAAACAAAGACTTACATCAAGTGAACTTTGATCAACTCAACGATTTTACGAAACAAAACCAAAATGAAGTGAATGAAGTCGAGACAAGAAAGATTAGCAAAGAATCATGATCCATTGGCACTCATTGCAAAGACTCAAACTCCGGTGAATACACAACAACAAGCTTCATCATCTTCCACTAACAACAACTTGCGACAATACATCCCTCAACAACAAAACTATCCACGAACAACAACATTACCATGAACAAGGAATCACGATCTTGAAATGGAACCGGAAGAAGCTTTGTCTCAAGTATTTTCTTTATTGGGTAAAGCATTGAGAGGTCGCTATTCCACACCAACTAACAACAACCAAAGTTTCATCAAACACTACGCAGCAGGCAAATTGCAGTAGGGTGTGAACATGGGTAATCAAAGACAAATGGTTGGAGTTATTGGGAATCGGCGAGGATATACTCTTGGATTTCGCATGGGTGTCAGTGGTTCGAATCGAGGGTGTCGGATGGGTCGAGAATGTTGGGAATAAGCGTTGGGTAATCGAATGGGAATGTTGCGACTCGATCGTTGGGAATTATGGAAATGTGAATCGGGGTGTCGAGTTACGTGTTATAATTGTCAAGGATTGGGTCACATGGCAAGGAATTGTCCAACTAAGCGAAAAAGAAGGATCTTGCGTATCTTGAAAAGCTATTATGTTGGTACAAAGGAACAATCTGGACTTCAATTGAGTCTTGAGGAACATGACTTCATGGCTATTATGGATGATTTGGAAGACCTCGAGGAACTCAATGCAAACTGCATCTTCATGGCAAATCTTGAGGAGACTAAGTACGACATTGATTACGGCGCACCTCCATCTATGGCGCCAGCGCGATGTCGAGGTACCAATCATTGATCCATGCTATAACAATGTCATATTTGATGTGTTTACTCATGACGAACAACGTTACGTGACATCGGCACCTACTTATGATACATACGGACAATCCGAGTTGTAGCAATACTAACTCGAGACTCGGATGTGGATCCTAGTGGAGGCGTGTGGCACAAAATCTTGAGGCGATGAGGAAACACGTGCTTATTTTGAATCATTAATCAATAAATGTGGCATTGAAATTGAGAAAGTTAAAGCGGTCAATCGCGAAGTTAAGGCCGCGAATGCTAAATTGACGGCGAGCTTGAGAGTTACAAGGAGAGCATAAAAGCCTTTGAATTTCGGAAAAACAAAGAATCGAATTAGAAATTGGTTATCGAAATTTGGTTTCTAAAGAACAACTTTTGCAAATCAAGTATAACACACTTGATGTGAATTTGAACTTAAAAATTAAATCTTTAAACAAGGAAATTTCGATTTAAATAACCAACTTTCTAAACAAAAGAAATGTTTTCTAATCTTGAAAAGAGAAGAAGCGGTTGATTCTTGATTTTCAAAGCGAGAAGATTCTCTTCTTGATGAAATTCTTGATAAAATGAGAAAATCCAAACTTTGGAAAATTTGCTTCTTAAAACGGGTCATTACGCTCAAACAATCAAGATGCTTTCTAATCAAGTAAATCCGCGTTTTCATACTAATAATAGAATGGCACTTGGTAACGACCCTTCTTCGTTCCTCAAGAAAGCTCGAAATCTCGAATGTGTTAAACAATGGAAATGTTTTGCATAAACCCATAATTGTTCGTGATTCTCTTGAAGCGTTAGAACTATCGAGGAGAGTAGATCTAAAATGAAACAAAAGAATTCGAAATCAAACCAATTGATTATAACAAATGGAACAAAATTAACGGAATTACTTTTGTTAATCAAAAGAAAAGTCAAAGTTCTCCATCACACAAAGTGTTTCAAACAAAGAGTCAACACACAATTTCAAAATCATTTCAAAACCGGTTGTTGTCTCAAAATCTCTTCGAACATTGAACAAATGTCTTCAAATAATCCTTTTAACACAAGTGATGCGAGAAGTATTTTAGACAATGTGAAAACTAGAATTGCGGGACTTCAAGAGACTATTAACACTAAAACCCGTATTACACCTAATAACTGGTTTTCTAGTTTTGATATCGAACAAAGAAAGTTTTTGAAACTCAAATTGCCCTCAATGAATGCCATCGGTGCAAGGGTAATTCATTTTGAACAAGCGTTTTTGAAAAAACAGTTGACTTTGTCAAGGACCATAAATCCACAGTAAAGCAAGCTAATGATTGTGTTGAACAAATCAAAGTTTTGGAAAATTTAAATGACTCTCTCTTGAAGATGTTCGACTCTTGATATTATGTCCATCATTTTGCAAACATATTACATTGAAGATCATGAAAGACTCGATCGAGACCTCCAAAATTGTTTCAAAATATGAAAAAGCACTTGAGAAACTTGAAAAGAAAATGTCTCATATTTTAAACAACTTGATCGAAAAAGCGAGGAATGCAAGTATGACAAATTGTCGTATGGCGTGCCTACAATGACATGAAAGCGAAAAATGATCTTTTGAGGGCTCATTGGAATGTCAAAAAGGAAAGGCGGTGGATACTAAGATTACAAAACCATTGATTGCGGAGAAAGCAAATGTTCCCAAACCGGTTTTAAAACCAAAATGTACATTTCAATGCCTCCTCCAAAAGTCAATGAGAAAAATGATTCATCAAAACCAATCACTCCACCGCCTTGCCTAAACAAAATGTTGATAAAGGAAAAGCGGTTATCGAGAAACCAAAAGTTTTAGCTCTGGCCTTTTTAAGATGAGTACCACTAATCGTGCGCCTCCACATCTAAAACATATGGAACAAACGACATAAGTTTAGAAAAGCACTCTAAAGAGACTAGGAAAGCGAAACCACTTCTCTAGATAAAATGTGAATCCTAATGAGTGTGCCTTACCTTCTACAGGGACTAGGAAGCACCTCTAGGAGCAGCAGACTAAAGCCTAAGAGCAATACAAGGAACAATAGAGTCTCGCTTGCCTCTAAGAGTAGTCGCTTGAATAAAGAGAAGAAAGTAGAAGAACACCCTAGGAATTTACCGCTTTGTAATAAGAAAGACATTTCATCCGAATGTAATGAACCTATGAAATCTGCTAAGTTTAATGAATCTGTTGAATCTGTTTGTTTAACTTGCAAGAAATCTTTAACTAATGTTCATGATGATTGTGTTTCTAAGAATGAGATTGTTAAGCTGTTAAGAAGAATGTTCCCAAAAGAACTTATGCTAAGCGAATAGGAAGACTAGTCGCGAGACTTAGGCTTTACACTCGATAGGGAGCATAATGTTTACTTTAGGGATGACATTTGAAACCCACGGGTAGAACTTTCACACTCGAGAATGGTAGAATGAGTGATGCACTGTCTTACCAATAGATGACTTCTATGAGTGTGATCGAGTTTTACCTCTAACCCAAAGGAACCAAAATCAAAGCGGTTTCCAAAATCTTCTTCTTACATTATTGGCGGGTTATCGAAATATGTCTTTGGATCGTCGACTCGGGTTGCTCCAAGCACATGACCGAATCTGAAGGCTGGCGATCAATTTAAATCGGCAATTCATGGGAACCGTACGTTTGGAAATGATCATGTAGCGACTATCATGGGTTATGGAGATCTACCTTTTGAAAATTATTTGATCACTCGGGTTTACTATGTCCAAGGGTTGGGACACAATTTGTTCTCGATCAGGCGATTACGTGATGCAGATTTAGAGGTTGCTTTTAGGAAAAATGCTTGCTTCGTTAGAAACTTGGATGGCGATCTCTTAACGGGAATCGTGATACAAACTTGTATGCTATCGACATCAATCAAATGGCCTCTTCATCACCAATATGTCTTATGACACGAGCATCGGAACTCGATCTGGTTGTGGCATAGAAGGTTATCCCATCTTAATTTTGACACCATCAACAATCTTGCCAAAGACAACATCGTCAATGGACTTCCAAAGTTCAAATACACCAAGAATCACTTATGTCCATCATGCGAACAAGGAAAAGCAAAAGAGCATCATATAAACCCAAATCCGTACCTAGTTCGGAAGCAAGGTTGCATATGTTGCACATGGACTTATGTGGCCCAATGAGAGTTGAAAGCATTAATGGGAAAAAGTATATTCTTGTTATCGTCGATGATTATTCAAGATATACATGGGTTAAGTTTTGAGATCAAAAGATGAAGCACCGAGCATCATCATCACCTTCACGAAGCGTATTCAAGTACTTCTTCAAACTCCGATAAGAGTTGTAAGAATAGACAACGACACGAATTCACAAATCGGGAGTTAAGAACTTATTTTGAAGATGTTGGAATTACTCATCGGACATCGGTTGTTAGAACTCCACAACAAGAATGGGGTAGTTGAAAGAAGAAATAGAACTCTTGTGGAAGCTGCTCGCACAATGCTAATCTATTCTAGTGCATCGTTATTTCTATGGGTGATCTTGTTGCCCTTTGCTTGTTTCACTCGAACCGATCCCTAATCCATCCTAGATTCAATAAAACCCCATATGAGCTTGTGAACAACGAAAACCTAATATCTCTTACTTTCACGTGTTTGGCGCTTTGTGCTATCCAACGAATGACGAGAAGATCTAGGTAAATTGAAAGCTAAAGGTGATATTGGAATCTTCATTGGATATTCGAGATAACTCGAGGGCATTCGGGGTGTATAACGGAGAACTAGGAGGATCATGGAGCGATGAATGTGAAATTTGATGAACTTTCACATATGGCTTCCGAGAGACTCGCTCTAGAACCCGCACTAAACCGGCGACTTACGGACACATCGATTCGGGACTCGTACCTCAAAGAGCTCAATCAACTTCGTTTGACAATCCTAAAGAACAAGAATGGGAGAATTTCTTGAGTTAATGTTCGATGAATACTATGGTGGAACTTGACAAATGCATCAAACCATCATTCCATGCACCCGCTCAAAATCATCCTCCACCACCAACGAAGATGCATCTACAACGGTCGAAACCAATGCACCAACTCCATCTACATCATCTACATCTACTCAAGTTCTTGCACCCGTTCTACCGGCGGTTGATGAGCAAAACCAAAACCGAAGCGATGCAACGTTAGATGAAGACTTATTTGAAAACCCGTTTGCTACGGAATCGGTGAATCATCTTCAAGCTTACGAGAACCATCTAACTCGCATCGTTTAACCAACGGTATCCTTCACTACGAAGTGGACAAAAGACCACCCAATTGAACAAGTTATTGGTGAACCTTCAAGGCCAATTCGGGCGAGGCGTCAACTTGCCACCGATTGCGACTTATGCATTTACCTTTGCTCAATTAGCAATATAGAGCCAAAGAACATTCGCGAGGCAATGGCGAACCCGCATGGATAGAAGCGATGCGGGAGGAACTTCTCAATACCGTCTTCATGACTCTTGGGAAATGGTTCCAAGACCAATTGACATTCGCGTCATTGATCTCAAATGGTTATGGAAGAACAAAAGGGATGAAGAGATGAGCGTAATTCGCAACAAAGCTCGTCTTGTGGCCAAAGGATACGAGACAAGAGGAAGGATAGACTTTGAAGAGTCATTCGCGGTAGCTAGACTTGAGGCGATCGGGATATTCTTAGCCTATCGACTCACAAAAACATCACGGTTTATCGGATGGACATTAAGACCGCGTTCTTGAATGGAACTACGAAAGAAGAAGTGTCGTGAGTCGGCGGAAGGCTTCATCGACTTGGAACATCCGGACTACGTCTACAAACTCAAAAAGGCAATCTATGGATTAAAACAAGCTCAGAGGCGTGGTATGACAAGCATCCTCTTTCCTTATCCAAAACAATTTCACCAAAGGAACAGTTGATCCTACCTTGTTTACACAAAATGCAAAACGACATTTTGATTGTTCGATTTATGTGGGCGACATCATCTTTGGGTCCACTAATCCGAATCTTTCAAAACATTTTGAAAATCTCATGAAAAGCAAATTTGAAATGTCCATGATGGGGAACTAAAATTCTTTCTTGGTTTACAAATACATCGGTCCCTCGTGGAATTTTTATAAATCAAGCTAAATACACATCCGAGATTTTGAAAAATCATGGTATGGATAATTGTGACTCTGTCGAACACCAATGGTAACTTCACCAAAAATTGGAGCCGATTTGTTTGGGAAACCTATTGATCCGAAGAAATATCGAGCATGATTGGTTCTCTCATGTATCTCACTGCTAGTCGACGGATATTCATTTTGTTGTTTGCTTATTAGCACGGTTTCGAGCAAAGCCTACGAGCGCACCTCAAAGAGGTTAAGCGGATCTTCGGTGCACGAAGACATCCATTCACATGGGACTTTGGTATCCGAAGGAATCCGGTTTTGATCTAATTGCCTTTTCGGATGCGGACCACGCGGTGATCAAGTTCTGACAAAAGTACATCGGAGGAGCACAATTTTGGGTGAAAAGTTAGTCACCGGTCTTCAAAGAAACAAGATTGCCTTGCACTTTCAACCGTGAAGGCGAGTATGTGTCTCTATCTGCGTGTTGTGCTCAAGTTCTATGGATGAGAACACAACTCACAGATTATGGCTTTACTTTCGATAAAATACCTATGTATTGTGACTCGAAAAGTGCCATAGCCATATCATGCAATCTGTTCATCACTCAAAGACTAAGCATATCGAGTCCGCTATCACTTCATCAAAGAGTGCGTCGAAAATGGTGCTGTTGAATTATTCTTCGTGAAGACGATTACCAACTCGCCGATCTATTAACTAAAGCCCTTCCAAAAGAAAGGTTTGACTATTTAGTTCGACGAATTGGAATCGAAGCCTAACCCACGAGGAGTTAGAACGTCTTCTCGAATCTTCTTGAAAATGATTTTCCAAAAGCTTATTGTAAATATTTTGAAAAACAAAATACAAAATTTGAAAAACCAACAAAAGCAAAATATAAAAATATAAAACTTTCAAAAATACAAAAACAATATAAAATCAAAAATCCAAAATATTCTTCTCGACATGTCTCTTGTATAATCGATATTACATGCGTTTCTAGAAATGTCATTCAACAATGATACGGGCATGTACGGATGCTTGAGCGAGAGTTCTTTAATATGTTTTCTAAAACATGTCGTTTCTCAAAATTTCTTCATAAAATGGCTTTCGTATACTTCGATGCGAAACCCGACCGAAATGATGACTTTTGATTATTTTTCAAATCAAAACTCGTGCTTTTAATGAAAATCACTAGTGTGCGCTTGATGCACTACATTTAAAAATGGTGAGAAATCATCATCATCTTGAGCACCTTTTCAAGATTGTTCAAAAGATTTTCAAAATCTTTCAAAATATTTTGTGCTCAAGATAACTCCTCTAAAACCCTTTAATTGATTATGCTTTATTAAAGGGGAGTATAAAACAAAATGTTCCAAATTCATGCTTAAATCATATCCGTTTGTCTCCCAAAAGATTCTAAAATGTTGTTTAATCCGTTGATATCAAAATATCACGATTATGCTATTTTGAGGGGAGGAGGCGTGATTAAAATGTGATCAAAAAGTTTAATGATCGTTGTTTGAATCTCAAAATGAGCTCGACTCGGATGAAACCAATGAATTGACGAGGAATCATGTACCATCTCGAAACTTTCTATGGACTTGACCGGGACGGGTAATAATTTCAAGCTAGTTCTCTAGTGATGTAAGCGTGTCTCGAATCGGTCTAGTTCATTTAAAGTCGATCAATTCAAAAGTGCGAACTCTACCCTCTATGTGCGATTTCTATCAAAACTTATAAGCACATGTGAAGGGGTGTTTACGAAAATATAAAACTCACGGAGTGTTTCAAACATGTTTTCTATCATAAACACTCGAGAGATTTTCAAGAAAAATGGTTTTATGGCAACAATAGGACGATCATGGGTTATAAGGTGACTAAGGATAGGAAATCCGTCCTATGATCCGCCAGAGCGGAGGATCTACCCAAGGACATCACAAATAGTTAGTATTAGAAGTCCTTAGGTATGATTGAAAAAGGAGTAATGTGAGAAAGGAGAAAGAAGGGTTGAAGAATTAAAAGAAATGTAATGAAAAGGGTGAAAAGAAATAGCCCTCCATAATCAACCTTAGGGCGAAACGGGTTCAATACATATGCTCTTGGGATGTCACTAGATGACACCGGTATTGAAGACAAAGGCGTCATGGACCCGGTGGCCTTGCACTAAACCTTCTAGCCACTCAATTCCTCTCAAAAGGTTTGTTTCATTCTCACTGGGAACCCTACATAATCTATCGACTTTCTCTTAGAGATCGTTGGTATTGAAGAAGGAGACCCTCTCCTAGTCTCCGCTCGGAAAACCAAAATGCACTATTGAGTCTAGAGCCACGAGATTCATCAAAAGATCTCATAGGAACACTTGACATGACATCGCTTGTTGTTCATCAATAAGGACACAAGTGATATATTCTAGAGTCCTCACGGATCTTAGCAATCTGCCGAACATTTATGAGAAGTTTCACAATTGTGATCTTCGGTGATTGAATGGAAACTCTGCCGGGGTCAACATCAAGCGACCACGGCGGTCACTTCGGTAACTCCCGTGGATTACGCTTAGTGTGTCTCAAACGGTCTATAGTCGTGGGGTGATGCTTGGTGTACCTCGGACTCATCCGAGCTGTAGGTGTACCTGGTATATCGCGTTATCTCACTTGTGGGACTCCGGTTCGAGAGCGGCCTCTGTGAGAATTAGAGGCGTGTTTTCACACTATCTTTGTTAACACCCTCGAAATTCAAACTTGTAAGTGCGGAATCCGCTTATTACTAACTTTGTTTTATGTTTTCTTCTTATGGAAGCTCGGGCGGATTGATCGTGCAGATTCTCCACATGCTCATACCAACAACACATGAAAGTTCTCATCAAAATCAAAGGCAACACAAAGTTAAAGATGATTCTTCGTCAATGTCAAAGAATCAACAAAGTTTAAAGACTAGAGAACTACATCATTGGTAACCAAAGTCAAATAGAAGTGTGAGCATGGTGGAGAAAGGCGTGGAGACACCTAACCAACGAAGTTGACAATGGCAGACAACCACATTAATTAATCACAAAGCATGAAGGAACAATGAATCAAGACTATTCTATATCTACGCACAAAGTTCAAGCTCGAGAAAAGTAAAGACCAAATCAAATGGAGCATCTTTTGAATGACCACCCCTTATGGGGAGATTGTTAGCCTTAATTGTTTATTAGAAGTGATGGTCATTCACGGTTATGAACTTTGTAACGTGTGTTAGATATAGTGATAGAATAGTCAACGGGCTCGTGGATTGGACTAAGCTAAATGGGTATTAGTTTAGTTAAGCTTGCCTTATATCCAATCCAACCCATGTCCAAGCCCATGAAGCCCATAGAAAGCCTTTTAGGGCATCATGTCACTTGTACTATAAATACCCTCAAATGGTCATTTGAGGGTGTGCTTGAGTGTGTGTGTGTGTGTTTTCCTTTGGAATATACAACTTATTGTGTTCATCTTTATCTCACATACACGATCTTTATATCATTCAAGTCACCATCTTTCTTTCTTATTTCTTCTTTACGCTTTGTTTGTGTTTGTGTTTAACGTGTTATCTGCGTATAGTGATATACGTGTTGGGTTTGTGAAAAGGTTGATAAAAGTAAGGTCCTACAAGGCGTGAGTTACATCTTTGGTGTGAGTTATTTTTATACACTTTTTGGCGTGAGTTGTATGTCGGTATTGCTTTCTTACCACCACACGAAGCGTTAAAACTTAACTTTTGAGATATTAATTATAAACTTTTGGGAACGATAATGGATTTTTGAAAGTAACGACATGAATGATCCACGAAAACTACGACACAATACTTTTATCAACTTCTTTATCATATGAGTTGTATTTTAAGATTATCGTATACGCATTAGGTTGCGTCACTTCTATTCTATCGTACTTGTCATACATTCATCGGATGCCTTGAGATTACCTTTAGATGACGATCGTGTCAATAGTGAATAGTGCATTGTTGTGGCTAAGGTGAGTTTCATTGCCCTCTTTTCAAATGTTTTCATAACTATTTTGGGGAGAATACATGCTGCTTTTAATCCACTATAACTGGAAACGTGAATATGATTTGTGAATGACCGTTGTTTGGTATATTTGATTTGGTGATTGAACGTTTTACGTGTTTATGTGAATACAAACTATTTCTTGGACCTGCCACTACCCTATTGAATTGCTAATATGTTGACTAGGATAGGCTATAAGTGCGACAGTTATTGACTTAGCCTAGTGTAGGATCGTAAATATTATTGTCTTCATGATTCAGGTGGTCTTGGATGATGAAAATACATGTTAGCCATTTAGAGAGAGAAAGGATAAGAGAGGGTGTTCTTGGTAGAGACTTGGTATACAAAAAGTGAAAGATTAGATTAAGAAGCACCACCCCTTCCAAGGATGGAAGGGGTATTTATAGTTACAAATACTACGTCCTCCTATCGGACTGTGGATCAGGCATACAGTGGGTAAATACCCGTCCTTCCTCCACGGTGTTACACTAAACTATTCTATGCTACTAACTAACTAATAAACTAATAAATAACGTAAATAACTACAAGTCTACGAGCTAAACTATGCTAGACCATAATTGGGGTGAGCGACACTTTAACATAGAATTTCCAATTCTAACAATCTCCCCCAAGGAGGTCACCCCATGAAATACATTTTGCATCCTAGCATTCTTTCTTTGTCTTTGTTCTTGAGCTCGTGACTTCAATTCTTCAATTCCATAATCTTTGTGCTTTAGTAGCGATTCTTCAAAGTCGCAATGATTTGTACTTTTAGTGGAGGTCTTTAAGCGATCCACATCTTGATGATCTTCAATCTTACTTTGAGATCATCGACCGCGATAAATCTACGGATCACCTTTGTAGTGTTGCCTTCATGTGATGTTGTGACTTTTGGACCGACATGCTCACACTTTCATGATCATGACATCTTTCCATCGAGTAGCGGAAGCTTTCTTGGTTCATGATATTTGCGGCGATATCGAAGCATAGTATAAAAATATCGAACCGGTTATGTAGATATGAACCGGTCATGATTTATTCAATTAAGTGTGGATCTTTGTGAGCATGCGGCTATGGATTGACTCCTCATTACGATCGGTGCAACCGTCAAATGTACCGCAAACAACAGTTAGCAATAAAACACATGAAAGTGTCTTTGATCACTTTCGTTGAATTGAGTACCGGCCCACGGTTCCTGTTGATCGATACAATCTTGCTGTGATCGGTATAATTCGAAGAATCTCCTTGACGGGGTTTCGCAATTGTACTAGTTGTTCTCAAGCCGGACGTCTCAAAGAAGACAACACGGAGTGAGTGAACCAATAATTGAGATTCAGCGATTGATGAAAAATTGAATTGAAAACAATCGCGTATTGCTTAGAAGAAAGATTTTTGCAATCGACGAAGGTTTTATGAGAAAGATCAATTTTCAATCATAAATACTTTTATATTTGAAAAGAGTACACATTCGATGTGCTAGAGAAAGAAGATTTGCACATCGAGCGGTTTTCCAAAAGTATTTTTCAATCGGAGATACTTTTGTGTTTGAAAACATGAATACACATTCGACGTGCTAGAAAAGAAGATTTGCACATCGAATGGTTTTCCAAAAGTATTTGTCAATTCATTACTTGGACCAAGGTTGATTCAGAATGAATAGCCCCATCGTTTCTATCCGGTTGTCACAAGCTTAATCTTTAGAAAAGATCTCACATGTCACCCACCAAGAGCTTGTTTGATGTTGGCTCTAGAAGGATTTCCATCTTCATCGTAAATATATTTAATATATCACTCAGATGTTCTGGAAATACCACAAGGATAAAGCGTAGGACTTTTAATATATTCTTACTTTCCACATTGTGTGAAACAGCAAGTCTTCATTAATTTTGTGTCCTAATGAGATACTTTGGATGATCTCTTGGCTCTAGACTCAATTAGTGCACTTTTGGTTTCCTATGCCGGAGACTAGGGAGAGGGTCTCCTTCTTCAATATCAACAATCTCTAAGAGAAAGTCGATAGATAATGTCGGTTCCCCGTGAGAATGAAACAAGCCCTTTTAAGAGGAACTTGAGTAGCTTGGGAAGTTTAGTGCGGTCGTCCTTTGGGTCCATGACGTCTTGTCTTCAATACCGGTGTTACCTTGGTAACCACCAAGAGCATATGAATTGAACCCGATTCTTGCCCTAAGGTTGAATTATTGGAGGGCTATTTCTTTTCACCCTTTTCACATTCATTTCTTTTTCATTCTTCAACCCCTTGATGCTTACGAGACTTCATTACTAGAACCTTTTGGGTTTATTCGATTACTAGCTCTCTCGATCCGCACTCTTCCCATTTTCTCCTTTTTCAATATTCCTAAGGTCTCTACACTATCTAGTGGATTGTCCACAGGAAGATCCCTCCGGCTTCGGCGGATCATGGGAGCGAATACCTAACCTAACCATCCTTATAACACCATGCATAAAGTAAATTGGTGGGTCTTTTGGTATTATTCTTTCCTTCATGAAACCAATTGAAAAATTATTTGGAAAAACAATCAAGGTACTTGTGATACTAGACCAAAGCATTTTGTACCTTAATAGTTTTGATCATTTAGAAATGCTCCCCCTCAACATGCACATGTGATTTTGAAATTGTTTAGCACATGGAGGCAGGAGTTCTTTGAAATAATTTCTTGATCACAATTTCCGTAGGAAAAGTCATTTGAATTTCTTTGGTAAATTCTCCCCCTCAATATGTGCGTAGGATATTTGAAATCATTTTATCACATAGAGGAAAGAGTTCTTTTGAAGTACATCCACGATCACAAAAGCCATTAAGAAACCATTAGAAAATCAATCAAGGTACATTATGTTGAAACATAGAAATCTTTGTACCTTGAAAGTTTGTTTTCTTTTGAAATGCTCCCCTCAATATGTGCTTGAGATTCGAAGCGTTTAGCACATATGAGAGAGCGACTGCACAATTGAATCAAAATGATCACCTTTTATCGATTTCATATTAAAACACAAATTCTCCCCGATCAAAAATATCAAACCCTTTGATATTTTGGATCCCAAGTGATTTAATAAGGTTTAGAAAACATGGGAGAATATGTGCCTTGTTCAAATACTCTTGGGTTTATGGTTAAATGCTCCTCCTCAACATGCGCATATGATTTTGAAATCGTTTTGTTGGATCGATGTACTCTAACCAAACTAACTATATAGAAATGGACCAATTGTTAAGGGTTTAATAACCTCTTTAAGATAAATCCTAAGCTATTAACAATGAAACATTAAGCAAACTCTATTAAGTATCACGAATTTACTTAACAAAGCTAAGAAGAATTAAGCTTTTAACTTTCAACGATATTATTAATAACTCTAAATCTCTTGTTATCTGATTCTTAAACAACTCTAAAACTCTAATATCGAATTCTCTAAAACTCTAATAATGCACGTACATTCTAATGCCAACCTAGGGGTCCTTTTATAGGCTTAAGGATAACCTAGTCGGTTTACAATTATAACCTTATACGACAAGTAATCTAAACAAAGAATATTCTAGAATAACAAAGCTTTCCATAAGCGAATATAGCAGTTCTTTAGCTTTGCGATACTTTGACTTGACAGTGATGCTTTGACTTTTTCCTTAGCGATGCTTTGACTTCTTCGATTACTTTGTCATTCTTGACACTTTCATATCCCAACAATCCTCCCCAACTTGAATTCTACTTGCTTGACTTCAAGTTCCTTTATAAATTATCTTTAACATCTCCATCTTCAAGGAAAGATTGTGTCTTTGTCTTTGGATTGTATCTTTGTATTCTACGTGCTTATATCAAAGTATTCTTTAGAAATTATTCTTTCTGACATCATTCAACAAGCTCCATCTTTTCGACAACACTTTTCAACATATGACAATTTGTACATTAATTCGGTTTAAGTTGCAATCTATTCTCATCACTTCGGTGTGTAAACTCTGTGAGAGGTGAATCATTGAAATTTAATGGATTTTGATGTCTCTTTACCAAAGCCATTAACTCGGAGTAGCCAAATGTTTAGGTGTTTAAGACCATGGTACATTGATAACCATATGATTTTGAGCAAATCATCGACTATCAATAGATTTGATTTGTCTTTACCAAAAGTTGTACCCTTTTGGACTAGTTAGTTCTTTCAATCATGGTGAACTAATTACCATATAATGGTTTTCCACGACCTTTACCACAAACCATTTTACTTGTGGGCTAGCCAACTCTTTACATTCTTGATATGGTGAGTTGATTACCATACAACTTATTAGCAAGTTGTCAACTATATAACGGTTTGAGATATCTTTACGAGCCGTTTGCTCATGGATTAGCCAATCCTTTTGTAACCATGGTGGATTGATAACCTATTGTTGTTACCATCTCAAAACCATTTATTTCTTTTAACCTCTGTTTCAAAATATTTATCACTTAACAAAAGTTTTCCTTTCAAAATCATTAACTAGTTTAATCTTGCAAGCGATACTTTAATGAAAGTATTGGTTAATCAACGATACTTTGAATAAAATCTTGATATTTCAAAAATAATTTATTCAATAAAGATTCATACAAGTTATTCATCATCATCGACCATAGTTGTCCATCGATAAACAATTTGATGACCATAAGAGCGGTTTCATTATCTTCTTCAACTTCCATACCATGTTCTAGCATTCTCCTCATAAGATCGATGTAGCGGATATCTTACGTACGCTAACATGTGAATCATAGTTCCATCTTCTAACTCTAGAACATGTACTCCAGTTCTTCAAAGAATCTCCGGTGATAATCTCCCAATCTTCTTGATTTTCCAAATCTCATCGATGCTTGTTTCTTGATTTCCCAAACAGGTTGTGAGATCTCCAAGCAAGATTAAACCAACGCCTTACGATGGAATGTGTTCAAAATATTCTTGCACCAAATGATATAAATGAAACAAATCCTCTCTATCTATTATGTGCAATAGATCCCATAGCATATTAAACACTCTGAAGCTTTCATCTTCTCGTGAAACATCGGATAATTTCCATCCTTTGATTCTACAACTTCAAAAGTAGTTATTGGAGATTTTTCTTCTTCTTTTACATCTTCTTATCGACATCATCTTTAGAATACTCAAATTCTACAACTCTTAAATAATTCCTTAGTTCATCATCATATCGGACCTTAACTCAACCTTCTTTGATGGTGAACATCTTCAACTTGAGTTGTTCTTTTTCTTTTAAGCTTCCTTTTCTATCATCTTCTTTACGAGCATCATCATCTTTAAAATCTTTGATACTATCAACATGCTTACGATAAGCTTCTCTAACGACTTCATACAATTGTTTCATCTCAACATAATTCAACACGCAATCCAATATATCCTTGACTTTTAAATAAGCCATCATTGCATTTCTTTCTTTAGCACGATTTGGTCTTCTTGGTAGAGCGAAAGCAGGAATAGGTGTCTTTAATGGTATAGCGACTTGACATTCAATTCTTCTTGTAATTTCTTAGTTGCTTCTTTATCCTTAGCTTCTTCAATATCGACTTCACATTCAATTCGACTTGTAATTTTCTAGTTGCTTCCTCATTCATAGCAACTTGAGCGACCCTTATTTGTGCTAAAGTGAGCTTCTTTTCTTCTTTGTTTCAATCATTTTACCTTTCCCTTTATCTTTAGGATCTATCACGGGTTGAGATTGAGAAACTTGATGTTGTTCTTGACAACTCCTGGAATGCTAACACCCTTGGTTTTGATAAATCATGCAATATTTGACAATAGTTTCATCATCACTTGCGGTGTGTATTGGTTTGAGTGTATCGACTTCTTCTTCTTGTGGAATTGTTGAAGGACCAACTTCTTCTTCAAAATCTAACACCCTTGGTGTAATTAATTCTTGTCGAGATGTTCCTTGAAAGCCGATGCTTTGATCGTGACACCTTGATCATCGATTACTTTGAACACCGTTCCTTGAGCTCGATGCTTTGAAGATTTACATGTGCTTGATGCTTTGAGGTTCATTCTCCTTTTCTTCATGAAATTGACATCTTCTTTCAAATTCTCTTCTTCTAAATTCCTCCCAATTGGACAAAAGAATGTTGAGGAACCTTTGTGCCTTAGAAGTCTTCTTAAAATGCCTTCGCTTCTTCTTTTCGACTTTGACCCATAACTTTGTGATGTTTAACCAATGGCCATACAAAGTTCTTTAATCTTCTAAACTTAAACCTCAACCTCTTAATCTGAGTGGCTTGTTTTCAAAGATTTCTTCAATCGACTAACTCCTTGTCGAATATAATTATCTAACACTAAACCTTGGGGGTATAGTAGCATTATCTCCTCGAAAGATGATGAGAGAACTTGTTACGGTGTCTCAATAGGAGGAGTAGTATGGTGTGATGAGGTGGGAGAAAGCTGCGGTACCTTCATTAACATCGGTACCTTGTGAAGCGGTACCTTGTGATGCGGTTTCTTGAGATGCGACACTTTGAGAAGCGATACCTTGTGTTGAAGCGGTACCTTCTCATCATCACTCTCTGCTGCCTCATCGCGTATAGCTTGAACAACCTCCATCATTGAAGTGGTTAAAGGAGTGTTCCTTCCAGTGAACAAGTCACTTTTCCTAGCCATAAATGTGAAAATCTTGGCTGGTTGTACCACAATAGGTAAAAGACTTGCAGGCTTTGGTACATCTGAAAGTTGTTTATTCAAGAAGACTTGAATAAATCTCGGATACATTAACCATCTTGAACCATGAGAGATGTGTGAGAGCATTCCATCTAAGATTAGCCTTGAAAAGTTGAACATACGGTTTGTAGCCAATCCTACCAGTGCAGATGCAATGTTTGAACCAAATTGCTCCCAAGAAGTACTTTTAGAGCTGATACAATGAAGAAGAACATGTACCAGGTACTTCCAATGTGGGCGAACAAGGGCTTCTTGAATGTTGTTGTGTCGACCAAAGACCCTTCATATCCAATATCTCTCGGTGTATCCCAAAGAAGCATTTATCAAACCTAATAGCTCCTTCTGCATCATCAAACAATAAATCTTCACGAATTGATGCTTCAGTAATCTTGATAAGCCTTCCAGCAACTTTAGCTTGAATATAAGATTCATCATTCTCCATATGTGTCCTTGCAGTTGCCCAAAATTGCTGTATCCAGGGCTCAATTATATCAGGTTCCACCAAAAGCGCATAACTGATTGGGGAACCAGTTAAGAAATCAATTATGTCATGGAAGATGACATTAGCCTCCGTTTTATCTAAATTCGCCACCATGTTGTGTTTAGAAACTGTGTGTAGGTTTGCCATGAATGATGGTAAAAGATATTGATTCTTGAATACGTAAGTGTGTGAGAGAGAGAGAATATGGAAAAGATTGATACGAATAAAGATGAGAGGGAAAATCGGGAAGTAGTTATTTATAGGTAGGATTTAAAAAATCACAGCCCATAATAACAAAGTTACCGTTATTTGAATTTACCCTTCTTTTTGACCGTTGGAGCGATGCGTTGATAAGACAAGCGATGCTTTCCACGTGTGCGATACTTTCGAGCGATACTTTCAGGCGGTACTTTCATAGGACAAAACATCGATACTTTTCCATCTTCTTCTCAATAATGACAAACACTCCATGTGGGCATTGTATTGCCTCCCTTAAGCAAAGCGCGGGTGTGTAACTAACCATTCGGTCCTCCCTTAAATGTAGCTCAATAATTAATCATGCCAATGCTTACCACCAAGTGATTGAATCTTGAAACATCAAATCCTTTGGTGAGTAAATCGACTACATTATCATCCGTGTGAACCTTGACAACATTAATGAGCCTATGCTCATAACAATCTCGATGAAGTGATGCCTAATCTGAATGTGCTTGGTCTTGGGTGATAAACTGGATTCTTCACAATCTGATTGTACTCTCATTATCAATGTTGATAGGAGTATTCTTGAAGTTGAACCCATAATCCAAGAGTTGATTACGCATCCACAAAACTTGTCCACAACAACTTGCGGCGACCACATATTCACTTTGATGAGGATGTTCTTTGCAATTGTTTGCTTCTTACTTGCGCCATGAAACTAATCTTCTTCCAAGATATTGGCATCCTCCAGTGGTTGATCTTCTATCATAGTTATCACCTGCATAATCACTATCTGAAAAAGCTTCCAAGTGAAAAGGTGAATCCTTTGGATACCACAACCCCAACTTAGGTTGTTGTTTCAAATAACTAAAAATCCGTTTCACTGCATTCATATGAGAGACCTTAGGTGAGACTTGATATCTTGCACATAAACAAACAACAAACATGATATCAGGCCTAGATGCAGTTAGGTACATAAGACAACCAATCATAGATCTGTACAACTTGACTTCAACAGGTTGTCCATCTTCATCCTTTCCCAGTGAGTTGATAGACTTGATAGGTGTAGTTACTGGCTTCATAGCATCAAAATTGAACTTCTTAAGTATGTCAGATACATACTTGTCTTGACTTATGAAAATTCCCTCCTTTGACTGCTTAACTTGAAGTCCCAAAAAGAAAGTTAACTCACCCATTGAACTCATTTGAAATTCATTACGCATCGACTTCTCAAACTCCTTAACCATGGACTGTTTGGTAGCTCCAATATGATATCATCAACATATACTTGAACCAACATGATATCCTTCTTGTCTCTCTTGATAAACAAAGTCTTGTCAATGGCTCCCTCACGTAACCATGTTGCAATAAGAAAGTAGAGAGCCTCTCATACCAAGCTCTAGGTGCTTGATGAAGGCCATAAAGAGCCTTAACCACCTTGTAGACTTTGTTTGGATGTGCGGGATCTTCAAAACCGGGAGGTTGTTTGACATAAACCTCCTCGTAATAGTGCCATAGAAAAGCACTCTTGACATCCATCGATAAACACGAAATCCCATATAAGATGCAAAAGCAAGGAATATTCTAATGGCTTCAATCCTTGCCACAGGAGCAAATACTTCATCATAATCTACTCCTTCTTCTTGTCTGTAGCCTTGAGCTACTAACCTTGCCTTGTTCTTGATGACATTCCCTCTTTCATCTCTCTTGACTCTGAACACCCATCTTGTACCAATGACCTTCTTTCCATCAGGTAGATCACACAGTACCCAAACTTCTTGAAGCTTGAATTGAAGAAGTTCTTCTTGCATAGCTTCAACCCAACTCTCTTTAGATAATGCCTGAGCTATATTCTTGGGTTCTTCTTGAGAGATAAAACAAGTAAACAGGCATGTTTGATGGTCCTTATGATTCAACATGTTCTGTTTATAGACAAAGCTAAGTAAAGCATTATGAGGTTTAGAAAACTCTTAGCTTTGTGTCTTGTAAGCACTCGAGTTAGAAGGTCCAATGATTTGATCGATGGGATGATTCTTATGAATTCTTAAGATAGGAGTCTGTGGAACTTCATAATTATCACCCAAATTAGTGAAATCGACATCTTCATTGGAATCGAGAAAATACCTTCATCTTCAAACTCATCATCGGTATCTTCTAAGCCGGGCATGGTAGGATCATCCAAATCATCCAAAGTGTTGTCAGCAGTGCGTGATACTTTGGTCAAAATCTTGTCATCAAAAGTCTTGTGATCTAAAATCTTGTGAGAGAACTCTGCGAGCTTGTTCTTTTCTTTGCTTCTTCATAAGCTCTTCTTTGATCATCATTATAAGAATGTGCTACTACATCTTGAAAAAGCATCGATTAAGTTCCTCTTGAATAGCTTGATCCTCGGCCAAGATAATGAGGATTTTGGTGCATCGATACTTTTCTTTGGTTCAACAGGTATAGGTTCTTCATCGAGAACGACATCGGGTCTAATATGGACTCCATGAACAACATCTATAAATCTTCTCCATTGTATGCAGTTGATTTTCTTCTCTAACAGGTACATAGTTCATAGAAGGAGTCAAAACTTCAAGATCAAACATCCAATCAGGACCTTTACCCTTCTAATTTTCTTGATCTTCTAAAAATTCAACATGAAGACAATCTTGAACCTTCTTGGTGACTCTATTGTACACTCTAAATCCCTTGGTGTTGGTACAATATCCCAATAAATATCCTTCTTCTGACTTTCCATCAAATTTTCCCAAATTATCAATTGTGTTGAGGATAGTCGGAGGGCATCAAAAGGTTTTAGAAAGCGAATGTTGGGTTTGTTTCCCATCGACAACTCATAAGGTGTCTTCATCGAGGTTTGGTGGTGATACTCTGTTAAGCACATAGCAAGCGACACTTACGACTTGACCCGAATTGAATAGGTAATAATGAATGCGCAAGCATTGTTACGGTTGCTTCAATCAAAGTTCTATTCTTTCTCTCGCAACACCATTACATTGTGGTGTTCTTGCAATCTTGAACTCCTCTTGATCCCTTTGTTGGCACAAAATTCATCCATAAGCTTGTTCTTGAATTCGGTCCCATTGTCACATCTAATACCTCTAACCTTGAGTCTCAATTGGTTTCAAGTGCTATTATAAGATTATGAATAGCATCAAAGTATCATCTTTAAATCCCAAGAAAAATACCCAACTGAATCTCTGCGGTCATCTGTCACAACCAAGCGATACTTTTTCTTGTTTAGACTTGCAAGAGAGACAAGTCCAAACAAATCCATGTATGACTCAAAGGTTCTCTAATAGTTCTTTCCTCAAGCTTCTTGCATGAAGCTTTGTGTTGTTACCCTTCTTGCACGCCAAACAAGAGTGATCATTCTTGTAGGTTTTGGTGGGTAAACCTCTAACTAAATTTCCTTTGACCAATTTGTTGATATTCTTGAAATTTACATGGCCCAATCTTCTATGCCAGCGATGTGCTTCTTCAGTGTTGCTTTTGCCACTAAACATGTGGCTCTTCCTGAAGAGTGAAGACTCTTCATATCCAGACTGTACACATCATTGGTTCTTGGTACTCTAAGTATTACCAAGTGATCATCAACAGGTTTGAACTCAGGGGAAAGAATAAGACATTCTTTGTCAGTGAATAGCACAGGATACTTCTTGTCACAGATCTGAGATACTGACAACAGGTTGAACTTGAGTTCCTTCACATATCTAACATTCTCAAAGTCTATGCTTCCTGCTTTGATGGTTCCTTTCCCACTAATTCTTCCTCCACTAGCATCATTCCCAAATGCAACTCTTCCTCCACAATATGACTTAAAATCGTGAAATCTCCTTGGCTCTGTCATGCTTCGAGCAACCACTATCCACAATTAGATGATCTTTAAGCTCCTCTTACGGGTTGCCACGCACAAAGATAAAAGAGTTAGTTAATTTTAGGAACCCAAGCCATTCTTGACTTGTGTTCCCTTGTGGAGTTACATACTTAAATTCTTTAAGTATGTAATTGCCAATCTTTAAGCACATGATCAATTATCTTTGGTTGTTCCAAAACTTGTGTTTGATTTTCAATAAAAATCTCTTTTCATTCAAGTTGTCTTTATTATTATCAACCAAAATCTCTTTTCACTTTCACTTCTTGAAAGTCTTGTTTGTTCCCATCGATTACTTTCCTTCTTAACCCATTTGGTTTTAACTTACGGTGTAGAGTCCCTTGATCTATCTACTTTCTTTGAGTTATAACGCCTTCTAGATTGATAGTAATTAGATCTCCTAGGGTTCCTATTCCAAAGGTGTTTTGTGGCGGCGGTACTTTGAGAAATCTTGGTTTGGCTTAACAATGCCTTGGAAAGTGTTTGAAGGTCTTGGAGGTTTTGAAAAGGTCTTCTCGGTGAGGGTACCTATAGTCTTGTGAGAAATTGCTATGGTTGACCCTATTTGAGTGATTCGGTGGTTTATTCTCTCAGGCTTATGGTTGGTTGATCATTTCTTTGGGAATTTACTTAGGTACTCTTAGTGAAAGTCACGGTTCTTAATCGGATGATTAGGACTATAACAAACAAAACACAATTTTTGACCCAAACTCCCAAAATTGCTTCCTCTATGTCTATGACCAAAACTATTTTGTCTTCTAGGTGAATGATTAAAAGCTGTTTTGACCAAAATTATCCCAAAAGGTTTAGCGATATTTTGAGAAGATTTTCCTAAAGTCTTCTTGAACATGTAGCGATACTTTGAGTTGAAGGTCTTGCTTGACTCTTAAAATCATCTACCTTAGGTGTCTCAATTTGTTTCTTTTGGGGTTTCGGACCTAGATTGACTAGTAAGCTTTTCCTAAACTCTAGGTTGTCTACACCAAAGCGAGAAACATCGGTCTAATAGGTTGATGACTACCGGTGGGATGTGGGACGACATGATAACCCTTGTCTTTCTTATATTCGGGAGGTGGTTCACTAAGTGATTCCTCATTACTAGATGTGTCTACATAGTTAATAAGTTCATCATCACTAGTGGTTATATCCTCAAAATCAAGGTCATCCTTATCACTAGGTGGGTTTTCTTCTATGCTCTTGAAATCCATACCAAAACCTAGTCCGGTCCTATTGTAAGCCCTTCTCTGTTTTTCAACATAAGTGACATGAGAAAGACCAGATTATTTCAAGCGACAAACTTTGCTAACAAATCATCTCTCTCTTAGTCGGTTTCTCAATTTGAAATCTTACAATTTAACTTCCATTCACTTAATTTTAGCGATAATCCTATTGTTCATACTTTTCATTGAAGCCATTTCATTATTTTCATGAGTTATTATTTTGGCTTCCATAGACTCTAAAGTAATTTGATAACCACTACCTCGGACCTAGCCCTTATCTGATTATCTCTTTCGATCACATAACTATTAAGTACTTTTGATAAAAGTCATGACACTTAGAACATACCTCGAGAGATAGGGGTGAGCTTGGTGAAGTGGCTACCATAGCAAGTAGAACAGGATCATCTTCACTCTCCATGCTCCAATCAAAGCTTCCTAGACCATCTTTGGATTCCAAAGCGGCATGTCGGGTTCCTCATCAAAAGTTGTGCTCCAATCAAAATCTTCCATTGATTCCTCCATAGCTACCATATAATAGGTTCTTGGTTCATCATCAAACTCGGTACTCGGTCAACCTCGATAGATTCTCTTGAGCAACCAAAGCTTTTGTTTACGTAATAGGAATTTCTTTTAGCTCAAGCTTTGGTTTCTCGGTCATCTGTTTGCTTGATATTTAGCAAACACGCATTCCTTGCAAAATGTCGATCTTTTGACAATTGAAGCATTCAATCTTGGACTTGTCAAAAGTGATTCCCTTTTTGGTTTGAAGTCAATGCCTCTTCTGTCTTCTTCATAAACTTCTTGATCCTTGCGGTGATCATAGCAACTTGCCACGATATCAATTTCTTCAAGAGCATCCTCTTCAATCGTGAGAGATCTTCTTCATAAGTGACGGTAAAGTAGCTTGTTGTGCAAAGAAAGAGCATCGACTTCATCCGAGTGGATGGTAGGTGTTGGTGTGGCTTCTTGAGCAAAGGTGGGGTGAAGAGTAGAGCAGCGATGCTTTGAGTAGGAGAAGCGGTGCTTTTAGTGAAATCTTGCCTCTCTTTCGAGATGACAAAAAGGCAATCTTGTGAGATTTTGAACTAGTTTGGCCATTCATCTCATGCTCATACACCTTGGATGATTGTAAAGATCATCAAAGTCCATAACATCCGAGACAGTTGTCCTCGATCATAGTAGCAATCACATGCCATGTCGATGGCAAACTCATAAGAACTTTAGATTAGCATCTTCAATGAAACCTCGCTTTGTATAGCTCCGCATCTTGAGAAGATTTTGGAATCATCATAGGCGACATCAAGGCCTTCTTCTCTCTCCGCTTCAATGAATGTTTCAAGCTCAAACCATAACACAAGGTGGCTACATAGAATACAAATAGATATTACATTAAACATAGTTCGTGCATTCTTGATGTAGTCCTTTGCTTCAAAGCTCGTAGTCATTGATTCTTCACATTGCATGTTTGGTTATTCCAAGTGGAGGTCTTTCTTGATCCACGTGATAATAATTACGAGCCATCATTTGAGATCATCGACTATCAAAATCTCGATACATCCATTGTGGTGTTGTGACATTGGGACCGACATGCTCACATTACGGATCATGATATCTTCTCATCGAGTGGCGGAAGCTTTGTTGAATCATGATATTGGCGGCGTAGCGAAGCATGGAGTGATAATATCGAGTCATTGATGCACTAATCATGATTTCTTTTGAGATGAATGTGTTTAGTGAGCATGCGGTGTGGATTGACCGCTTCATTCGATCATTTTAAGCGTCGGGCGTACTGCATACAACGATTAGCAACAAATCGCATTTAAAGTGTCTTTGATCACTTCGTTGAATTGAGGTACACGCCCACGGTTCCCGTTGATCGATTACAAATCTTTGTGATCGGTAGGATTCCTAAGAATCTCCTTGACGGGGTTTCGCGGTGTTCTAATTGTTCTCAAACCGAACATCTCAAAGAAGACAACACGGATTGAGTGAACCAATAATTTTAAGTCCACGATTGATGAAAAGAGATTTGAAAAACAATCGTGTATTGCTCAATAGAAATTTGTTTTGCAATACAACGAAGGTTTTATTGAAAATCAATTATCAATCATAAAAATACCTTTGGTTTGAAAAATGAGTACACGATCGATGTGCTAAAGAAAAAGTGTTTTAAGCACAATGACCGGTTTTTCAAGGGTATCCGTCAATCCATAATCGAACCGAGATTGATTCAAGAAATTGAATCGCCCCATTGTTTCATTCGGTTGTCACATGGTTGATCTATATAATAGATCTCACATGCCACCTACCGAGAGCTTGTTTGATGTTGGCTCGAGAAGGCTTTCCATCTTCATTGTGAATGTGTAAACACATCACTCGGATGTTCAGCAATACCACAAGGATAATGCATAGGACTCAAGATATAATCTCTCTTTCCACATTGTGTGAAGCAGAGAGTCTTCATTGAAAGTGTCCTAATGAGATTTATTGATGATCTCGTGGCTCTAGACTCAATTTGTGCATATTTGGATCCTGTCTGGGAGACTAGGGAGAGGGTCTCTACTTCAATATCAACCATCTCTAAGAGAAGTCGATAGATAATGTCGGTTCCCGTGAGAATGAAACAAGTCCTTTTAAGAGGAACTTGAGTGGTTTGGAAAGTTGAAGTGCGATGCGTCCTTTGGGTCCATGACGTCTTGTCTTCAATACCGATGTTACCATCGGTAGCATATGAATTGAACCGGTTTACGCCTAAGGTTGAATAAATGGAGGCTATTTGTTTTCACCCTTTTTCATTCAATTCTTTTTAATTCTTCAACCCCTTGATGCTTACCGAGACTTCATAGCTAGAACCTTGTTGGGTTTATTCGATTAGCTCGGTCTTAGTCCGCACTCTTCCCATATCTCACATTTCTCCTTTTATCATCATACCTAAGGACTTCTACACTAACTAGTGGATTGTCCTGGGTAGATCCCTCGATTCGGCGGATCATGGGAACCAATACCTAACCTTATCATCCTTATATCACCGTACATAAAGTAAAGTTGGTCGGTCAATTTGGTATTGTTCATCGCCATTGGATCCAATTGAAAACCATTTGAAAATCAATTCGGATACTTGTGATATATTATCAAAGCTTTTGTACCGAATTGTTTTGATATTTTAGAACGAGAACTCCCCTCAACATGTGCATCAAGTATTGAAAATGTTTTGCACACGGAGGCAAGAGAAAGAATTTACTTCTTTTGATTACCATTTTCTAAAGATATCAACATCACTTCCTCAATGGATCAAGTGGGTATAGCAATCCGGGAAGGATGAGGTTTCCATGAATTTTGCTCCCCTCGATATGTGCCTCGAGGTTTGAAAAGAGTTTTGCACATACTAGAGGAACACACATTGGGATAATCGATCACGTTTCAAATCATAGGTTTAAGATAGATGCTCCCCACAACATGTGCATTGAAAATTTGAAATCGTTTGTCACATGTGGGCGAGGTTAGCATGTACATCCGTTTATAACCATTTACCTAATTATCGGTCAAATCTAATTTAAATCACACATTCTCCCCGATCACAATTATCAAATCATTTGAGATTTGTGATCTCGTATAGATTAAATTGATTTTGAAAGCTTTAAGGAGAATTGTGACATGATTGTGAAAGCGTTTTAAGCGATACGGATCGGATTTTGAGACTTTAAACTCCATTTATAAAACATGCATGTATATCTTTTGAAAACAATTTAATGCCAAATAACTTTTAATTTAATTGAAATCATTCTCCCCTCGATCAATGACATAGGTTGTTGATTGAGAGATAGAGATTTTGACAAATAAGTCGAGATGATTATCAAAAATAGAGACCGAGTTATTTTTCAAAGCATTTGGTTTTCGGAGATAAATGTTTATAGAATCGAGCATAGAATTTGAAAACATGGTAAAAGCATGGCTCTGTTCTTTCTTTTAAAACAAGGTTATTGCACGAAAATGACAATAAACCATTTTCTCTTTCTCCCAATTTTTTTTTTTTTTTTTTTTTTTTTTTGAATTCGAACAACATCTAAAGTCCGTGTCATTCTTTGAATGATGCGACAAAGACCGTAGATATAATCGAACCTAAAAAAACATGACAAATTGACAATTTTTTTTTTTTTTTTTTTTTTTTTTTTTTGAAAATTTTCAATTTTTATTTTTATGGATTTTGAAGGTTTTATATTTTTTATTTGATTTTAGAGGGTTTATAATTTTGTATTTTGTTTTTCGAATAAATATTTACAAAAGATAGATGAAGATAGACCTTTACTCCTCGTCTTCCTCCTCAAGGCGTTTGAGTGTTTCGGTTGAAGGCTTTTCAAACCAAGGCGTGGAAGAATAAACTCAAAGCGTTCTCTTGGAAGAGCTTTGGTGAAGATGTCTCGCTAGCGATATTCGCACCTCACAAAGTATAGTTCCACCACACCTTTTCCACTTGTTCCCGATGAAATGATGTCGAATGTCGATATGCTTTGCTCTTGAGTGTTGAGCGTTGTTGCATGAGAGCAATAGCACTTTATTATCACGGTATAGAGGATTTTGTTGAATTCAAAGCCATAGTCGGATAATTGAGATCTCATCCATAGGATTTGAGCACAACAAGATGACATGGCTATGTATTCGACCTCTGTAGAGGAAATAGAAGTACTCATTTGCTTCTTTGAAGACCGACTCACAAGCTTATCACCCAAAATGAGCACCTCGAGGCGTATTTCGACGTGTATCTTGACAACTTTGCATGATCGGCATCGCATAGGCCGTTAGTGACATACCGTGTCCTTGGTGCCATAGTCCCATATTGATGGTTCCTTGGAGATACCGAAAGACCCGTTTAAGCGCTTCAAGGTGCTTTTAGTAGGCTTAGCACGGTATCTAGCACACATGCATCTGAGAGAATAAGATGTCGGTCTACTAGCGTTGAGATACATCGGGATCCAATCATACTCCTATATTTCGTTTGGTCAATCATGATCCACGAGAGGTCCTCATCTAGTTTGGTTCGTCAATCATGGGGGTGTCAACAGGTCACTTGAATCAAATCCAAATTTCTTTAAAATCTACGTTGCATATTTAGATTGATTTATGAAAATGCCTCCGGGACTTTGTGAAATTTGTAATCCTAAGAAAAATGACATTTGTCCCATCATTGACATTTGAAACTTTGAACTCATTTCATTTGAAAACGATCACATTCCATTGGGTCGATCGAGGCAAAATAATATCATCAACATAAATTTGAACATGAATCAAATGTTTGCGACTTCACGGTGAACAATGTAGGATCAATGCTCCTTTGATGAATCCGGTTGATAGAAGAAACTTAGGCAGGTGTATCATACCAAGCCCTTGGAGCTTGCTTTAAACCGTAAAGAGCCTTCTTCAAACGATAAGCGTGGTAGGATGCTCTTGATTCACAAATCCTTCAGTTGGTGGCGTGAGACGACTTCTTTAAGATCTCCGTTTAGAAATGCCGTCTTTACATCCATCGATAAACCACCATGTTCTTGCTAGCGTGATGCTTGAGAAAGATTCTCGATGGCCTCGATTCGAGCAAGCTGGAGCAAAGATTCTTCAAAGTCTATACCCTCCTCTTGACGATATCCTTTAGCAACTAATCGAGCCTTGTTCTTCAACACATCACCATGCTCATCAAGTTTTAGTTTGAAGATCCATTTTAGAGCTATAATCATAGCACGATCTGAGCGGTACTAACTCCCATACATCAAGTCGATCAAACTCATGAATTTCATCTTGCATAGCATTGAACCGACTATCTTCATTCATAGCGGTTTTAACATCTTTTGGTTCGATCTTAGATAGTACGGAGTTGAAGAAGCACCATAAGGCATCGGTTGCGAGTTGCTTCGGGTTGATCTGAGACGGGAGGGATTACCAATGATGTTGTCTAATGGATGATCGTGAGTCCATTTTACGAGGTGTTCATGTGGCATTTGTTGAGGCGAGGTAGGCGAGTCGATGTCTCCTGAAGAAGATGGTTCTGCGATGATTCGGGAGTAGCAAATATGTTTTCAAATGGAGCATCTTGAGTCGCAGGGATTAACTTCATCATTGATGCGAGAAACATTTCCATGATGTACATTTGAAGAGTGATGATTTGTTGATGAGGCGAAGGATCGTGACAGTGCTTCTTGACTTCTGGATATTGAAACGATGGATTGACTTCATTCATGGAATCGAGCATCCTCTGTTGTAGGGATCGGCCTCATTAGTAGTAGACTCATCAGATTCATCAAACATTGGATCAAACAATTTCTTTACATCATCTTCGATGGAGGTACATATGGTGTTTCTTGAGAGGAGTTTGGAACAAGGGATGAACCAATAAGATCATTATGAAGTGCGGGTCTGGTGGAGTGTCCAGGAGCCATTTGACGGTCGACTCATCAAGCGTAGCGTGAATTGTTTCCATGATATTTCGGGTTCTTTTGTTGTAGATTCGGTATCCCTTTTGTTTGGTGCATATCCTACAAATACTCCAATGTCGACTTTAGCCCTAAGTTTGCCCAAGTCTTGACCCTCATTAGTTGGATAGCACAAGGCACCAAACACACGAAGGAAAGATAGATTAGGTTTTCATGTGGACAAGTTCATATGGAGTTTTCCATGAATGGTGTGAATCGGGAAGCGATTTTGTGTGTAGCATGCAGTTGCAATTGCTTGACCAGGAGAAACATTGGAACCTTTGAATAGATCGGCATTGTTCTAGCGACTTCAACAAGAGAACGATTTCGTCTTTCAACTACACTGATTACATTGAGGGGTTCGTGGAACACTTCTTTGATGGTGATTCAATGCTTTCATAGAATTCACTAAGTTGTTTGTTGACAAACTCGGTTCCATTATCTGCTCGATGATTACGGCGGTTTTGTTTAGTCTAACTTGCATTTGTTTGATGAGTTTGATGATGATATCGGGAGTTTCATCCTTTGTCCTTAAGAACTTGACCGGTGAATCTAGAATAATCATCAACCACAACTAACACATATTTCTTTCCAAAGATATTCGCACCTCATTGGTCCATAAATCCATATGAATCATATGAAGAACTTACGTGACGAGTTAGTAGGTTTGGGTTTATGGGCATACTTCTTGCTTTTTCCCAATTGACATCTTGAACAAAGATGATCCTTTTCATACTTTAGTCTAGGTAGACCTACAACTAAGTCCTTTACGGAAAGATCGTTGATGGTGCGAAGTTCAAGTGATTGAGACAGCGATGCCATAACCATGACTTTGTTTTAGAAGCCTTTGATAACAAGCAGATTGGTGAAGCTCTCATCATGTCATCGATAGAGATAGTGTAAAGGTTTGAGCCACGAGTTCCTTTCAGCAGTTCCTTTCCATTAAGATCTCTAACAAAGCGGTATGTTTTCGAAGGCTACTTCTAGATCGAATCACGAATTGACCAACGAGAGCAGTTATGACCTAAACCTTCCACATAATACACTCACGGAGATGACACTATCACCAACAACATAATCTCCATAACCCATAATAGCTTTGAAATGATCATTACCAAATCTAACGGTCCGATGAATTTGCTCACGAAGTTCATGAGCGTGACGGTCTCCAGGTCATATGCTTGGAACGACTGAGTCCGGTACTACGAGCGATTTGAGCGATCTGCGGTTGAACACAGACAAGAATGGATAATCGGATATTTGGGATCCCCATGCAAGAATGGGTTCCATTTGGTTAGTAGCAGTTGGACCACCGCATCGAAATAGAAGCATTCATATCGAACGGTGAAGTAGTGGAATCATTGTGAATAGATGCGATACTAGTGTGCGTATTAGCCCTATTCTGATGTGACCACTTCTTAGGGAATAGTTCTACCGGTGGGCATCCATTTTCTAGTGGGCATTATCGATTAGTCTTATGACCAACGGTATCCAATAAAGCCTATTACTGAATGTTCTTCCTGTGGGTTTCCATTGTTTTCTAACTCTCTTTCGTTTTGCCTTTTAGCCTTTTAGCATGAATTTTAGCATTAACAACATTAATCGGACAATTAACATCATTAGACAAAACATTAACATCACATTCATGATTAGAAAGCGAATTCAAGCAATCATCGGTACAAGGTTTGCAAATAGTATCGAATTGAATTAATTACGATGCGCCTATGGCAAATACTAGAATCAACACGATTCGTTTTATTCGATTCAAACTTAATGTTCCTAGATTGTTCTTCTACTTTCTTCCAGTGCATTCTTAGCTTGAGAGGTCCTATCATTCCTTCTATTGTCTTGAGACTTTGACTGCTCCTTTAATGTCACCGATTACTTCTGTAGAGGGAATGGGAACATTAGTTTGTTTTACTACTCTTGCACCACTGTTTAGATGTCTTGGGATCTCGAACTACATCAGTGCACTAAGGTTCACTTTCTTAACACTAGAGTCTTGTCATTAGTACTCCTAGAAGGCACATTTGAGTTCACTTTCCTAGCATTGACAGATCTAAAATCTGACCTACTCACTGGAACACTACTCCTCACATTCAAACCATTGGGAATCGAGTGCATGTCATGTTTGGCCTTAGGCATTGAGCATGGAATCAAGGGGTTAACTCTCTCACCTAATGTCTTTGGGCATATAGTGATCAAACATTCTAAGATTTCTTGGGATCGTTTGGCATATAAGCATGCATGTCCAATTGCATTATCATGAGGTTTCTCTAGCTTATCCTCTTCAACAATCTCACGCAGGCATTCTAAGCAATCCTTAAGGGATGAGAAATATGTTTGAATGGCAGTTTGTTGTTCCTTAGGTGAGGGGACATATGTCACGAGATAAAGCGATTTATTACCGAGTGAACCTTAGATACAACATTCTCCGCATTGATCATTGGCATTTTCCCTTTTACCTGACTCTTCAGATTCTCAATTTCCTTTTGCAATGAAGTTATTTGTTCGTTGTTTTTGTTACGAGTGACTTTAATTGATTCAAACAACTCATTGAAATGACGTTTAACCTTTTCATTCTCTTCTAGGAAACTTTCGTTTTCCTTTTGTAAAGCATTTACTAGGTTTTGAAGATGAAACGTTTGAGAATTATGAGAATCTAAAGAGGGAGGCATTTGGGAACCTGTCATTTTGTTCGTTTGACCCTTTAATTGAGATATTTGGACTTTCAATTTTACGATCGTGTTACGAGCATGAATCATTCATCTCGTTTGTTTATTTGAAAGACGCATCAAACTCGGAACATCGAAGATGTCTTGAAATTTGAAGTTTTGACATTTTCTTTGAGATGTTGATATTTTAGTTGTAGATTAAAATACTCAACTTCTAGTTTAGAAAAATGTTTAATGTTGGATCGATATACTTTAATCAAACTAAACTAGCTTGTTAAGGTTTAATAACCTCGGATAAATCCTAAGTTATTAACAAAGAAACAACGAGCAATCTTTATCAAGTGCGAATTTACTTAACAAAGCTAAAAGAAACTTTATTAATAAAACTCTAAATCGCTTATTATGAGATACTCTAATACAACTCTAAGATATTCGAACTTTTCTCTAAACTCTTAATTAATTAGTAAACTCTAAAACTCTTTTTACGAAATCGTACCTCTAATGCCAATCTAGGAGTCCTTTTATAGGCTCAAGGATATCCTAGTCGGTTTACAATTGATAACCTTATGCGACAAGTAAACTAAACATGGAATACAATACTTTCCATAAACGAATATATGAGATCTTCTAATCTAGCGATGCTTTGACTTCTTCTTGCGATACTTTGACTTTGTCTTTAGCGATGCTTTGACTATTTGACTTCTTCCGATGCTTTGCAATTTGACAGTACTTTCATATCTTGATGCTTTGATATCTTGACACTTTCATATCCCAACAATCCTCCCCAACTTGAATTCTACTTGCTTGACTTCAAGTTCCTTTATGAATATATCTTTATGACTTCATCTTTAAAATGGATTGTTCTTTAGTCTTTAGATTATATCTCTTATAGAATCGTGCTTTTGTCAAAGTATCTCTTAGAATTGTTTTCTTCACAGTGACATTGACAATCTCCATCTTTTCGACAACACGACAACATATGACAATGTGTACAATAATTCAAGTTTAAGTTGCATACTATTCTCATCACATCTAAGTGAATCATTGAAAATTCAATGGATTTAGAACTCTTTACCAAAGCCATTATCTTTGGAGTAGCCAAATGTTTTGGTGTGTAAGACCATGGTACATTGATAACCATATGATTTTAGCAAACCACCGACTATCAACAGATTTGTTTTGTCTTTACCAAAAGTGTACCCTTACGGACTAGTTAGTTCTTTTATCTAATGGTGAACTAATTACCAATAATGGTTTTCCTTTGCCTTTACCACAAGCCATTTCTTGTGGGCTAGCCAACTCTTCACATTCTTGATATGGTGAGTTGATAACCATCCAACTTATTAGCAAGTTGTCAACTAAAAGCGGTTTGATATATCTTTACGAGCCGTTTGCTCATGGATTAGTCAATCCTTTTGTAACCATGGTGGATTGATAACCTATTGATGTTATCATCACAAAACCATTTATTCAACCTTTATTTCAAAATATTTATTATTTAGCAAAGGTTTCTTCTAAAATTCATTTAAAGCGGTTTAGTTCGACAAGCGATTACTTTGATGAAATCTTGTCGACTAACGATACTTTGAATAAAATCTTGATATATCAAAAATATATATTCAAATAAACTTCATACCAGTTAAAGATCATCCTCAGCAATGGTAGTCCAGTCAATAAACAATTTGATCAGCATGCAAGCAGTTTCATTATCCTCTTCAACTTCCAATCCATGTTCTAGCATTCTTCTCATGAGATCCACTGTAAAAGGATATCTTCTTTCTACAAACATATGTATCAATGTTCCATTTTCTAGCTCCAAGACATGAACTCCAGATTCTTCAAAGAATCTCCAGCAAACTATCTCCCAGTTTTCTTGATTATTCCAAATATCATCAGGACTTTCTTCATCAGTTTCCCACATGGTTATGAGATCACCATGTAAAACCAAACCAATTCCTTCTAATGGATTATCTTCAAAATAAGCCTTCACAACATTATATAAGTAGAATAGATCTACTCTGTCTATAATATCGATAAATCCATAGCCTTTTGAAAACTTTGAAACTTCCATCTTCTTTATGAAATACCATGTAATCTCCATTCTTAGATTTCTCAACTTTGAAAACACTAATCATTGATCATTCATCTTCATGTCTTCATCTTCCTTTGTATAATCAAAATCTACTATTACGAGATAATTCTTCAATTCATCACTAGTCTCGGATCTTAATTCAACCTTCTCTTTCTTTGAAGGCGAACATCTGTATCATCGGTTTTCTTTTCCTCTTTAAGCTTTTCTTCCTTTCGACTTGGTCCAAAAAGCTTCTTCTCTAAAATCTTTAATGCTGCAACATCTTTCTTATAAGCTTCTCTCGACATCATATAATCTCTTCATATCCACATAATTTAGCTTACGTAATCCTTTAAATCCTCTGCTTTTTAGATATGCCATCATTGCATTCCTTTCTTTAGCCAAATTAGGTCTTCTTGACATGAATCTAACGGTGTTGGAGGCTGTAAAGGTTCGGCGACTTGACATTCAATTCATCTTGCACTTTTGAGTTTCTTCTCTATTTAGAGCTTCTTGAGCTTCTTGCTCTTCTCTATCTTTGCATTTAATTCTTCTTGAACTTTTCTAGTTGACTTCATTCCTTGCAACTTCAAATGCTCTAAGTTACGCTAAAGTAAGCTTCTTTTCTTAACTTCAACAAAACACCTTTACCCTTGTCTTTTGGATCAATTGCGGGTTGATCGGTTCTTGGTTGTTCTTCTTCTTGTACATCTCTAAAGTAACACCTCCTCTTGGTTGTGACGGATCAAGAATTGTAGCAACTAATTCATCATCACTAGGTGAATGAATAGGTTTAAATCTAGGTTCCTCCTCTTCCTCTATAACAACGATGTAGAAGGACCGACTTCTTCTTCAAAATTCAACACCCTTGGAGTAATTGGTGTTATAACCCGGCATAGATGTATCATGAAACTCGGTACTTTGATGTTCGATGCTTTGATCATCGATACCTTGAACATCGATACCTTGATTATCGATACCTTTAACTTGTACTTCTTCTTGTTCCTCCTCGAAATAATCTTTTCTGCGAGCTTCTGAGTCTTTCTTCTTTGTAATATCTTCTTGATTCTTTCTTCTTCATAACATCTTCTTTCAAATTATCCTTTTAAATTCCTCCCAAGTTGTGAGAAGATGGTTTAGGAACCGTCTTTCTTTTAATTCCTTTGAAGAGCTTTGCGGCGTTTATTCTCCTCTTTAACCCATAAGTTGAATCCTTGAATATAAGGTTTAACAAAATTCCTCAACCAAAAATAGTTACGCTTCAACTTCCTAATCGTTTTAGCTTGACGCTCAACAGTCTTGTTCAACCTAGCTAGCGCCCTTGTCAAAGCATAGTTATCCATAGTTAAACCTTCACGAGGTATAGTAGGATCAGTACCTTGAAGTGGTGAATGAGTTTCTGAAACAGAATGTTGTGGAGATGGAGTAGGTGTTCTCTCAATCTCTACTTGAACCTCAGGACCTGAAGAATCATCACCGTGTAATGATGCAGTACCTTCACGAGAAGCGGTGCTTGCGGATCACGGTACCACAATGAGCGACACTTTGTGAAGCGGTACCACAATGCGGATCGGTACCTTCACTTTCTTCATCCTCTTGACCGCGTCTGACTTGAACAACTTCCATCATAGAAGTAGTTAAAGGAATATCTCCACCTCTAAACAAATCACTGCGCCTAGCCATGAATGTATAGATTTTGGCTTGTTGCACAATAACAGGTAGTAAAGCAGTAGGTTTAGGAACATCAGCCAATTGTTTATTCAAGAAAACCTGTATGAACCTTGGATACATCAACCAAGTAGCCCCAGATGATATATGTGATAACATTCCATCCAAAATTAACCGTGAAAAGTTAAACACTCTGCCTGTAGCTAAACCAACTACTGCAGATGCAATATTTGACCCAAACTGCTCCCAAGAAGTGCTTTTAGAACTTATGCAATGGAGCAAAACATGAATCAAAAACTTCCATTGAGGACAGAATAAAGCCTTCTTAAAAGTTTGTTCGATCAAAGAACCTTCATAACCAAAATTCCTAAAAGAATCCCAAATCGGTTGCTTATCAAATCTAATAGCCCCATCTTCATCACAAATAATAAATCTTCACGAATGGAGGCTTACGTGATCTTGATAGTGCGTCCGACAACGATTGATCTAATATAATATTCATCCTCCTCCATATTGTCTCTAGCATTAGCCCAAAATTCATTAATCCATGGTTCAATTATATCGGCTCCACTAAAGAGCATAACTAAGAGGCGACCAGTAAGATAATCAATGATATCATAAAGCATACATTTGCCTCGGTCTTATCCAAATTAGCCACCATATTGTGCTTGAAGCAGTTAAGCGATTCACCATTGTTGAAAGAGTAAGCACAATAGAAAGATTGTAAAATAATAAAGAGATGGTAATTGGAAGATAAATATGGAAAAGATATGAAGTAATAATATGAGAGGAAAATCGGAAAGAAGTTATTTATAGGTGAGATTTGAAAAATCACGACCTAAATAACAAAGTTACCGTTATTACCAATTACCCTTCAATATTACCGTTGGAGCGATGCTTTAATCGACAAGCGATACTTTCCACATAAGCGATACTTTCCCAGCGGTACTTTCCCAGCGGTACTTTCGAAATCGATGCTTTGCCAAAACCTTCATATACACTAAGTATAAACTAACATCCTCCCTCAAGCAATACAGGGACTATATCTAACACCTTATAGTCCTCCCTTAAACATAGCTTAGTAGTTAATCATTCCAATGCTCACGACCAAGTGATTGAATCGTGACACATCAAAACCTTTGTGAGTAGATCGACTACATTGTCATCCGTGTGAACTTTAACCACATTAATGAGCCTATGCTCATAACAATCTCGATAAAATGATGCCTAATCGAATATGCTTTGTCTTGGAATGATACGATTCTTCACAATACAAATAGTACTCTCATTATCAATGTTGATAGGAGTATTCTTAAAGTTGAACCCATAATCCAAGAGTTGATTACGCATCCATAAAACTTGACCACAACAACTTGCGGCTGACTACATATTCGACTTGATAGATGATGTTGCTGCAATTGTCTGCTTCTTGCATTGCCATGAAACTAACCTTCTTCCAAGATATTGGCATCCACCAGTAGTGGATCTTCTATCATAATTATCTCCTGCATAGTCACTATCTGAAAAAGCTTCTAAGTGAAAAGGTGACTCTCTAGGATACCACAACCCCAACTTAGGTTGTTGTTTCAAATAACAGAATATTCTCTTGACAGCATTCAGGTGAGAAATCTTTGGTGAGACTTGATATCTTGCACATAAGCAAACTGCAAACATGATATCAGGCCTTGATGCAGTAAGATACATAAGAGAGCCAATCATAGATCTGTATAACTTGACTTCAACAGGCTGTCCATCTTCATCTTTTCCCAATGAATTGATAGATTTTATTGGTGTAGTAACAGCCTTCATACCATCAAAATTGAACTTCTTAAGTATGTCATTAACATACTTGTCTTGGCTAATAAAATTCCTTCCTTGGGTACCTTAACACGAAGTCCTAAAAGAATGTTAACTCTCCCATTGAACTCATTTGAAATTCCTTACGCATCAATTGCTCAAACTCCTTAACCATGGATGTTTGGTAGCCCCAAAGATAATATCATCAACATACACTGTACTAACATGATATCTTTCTTGTCTCTCTTGATAAACAAAGTCTTGTCAATGGCTCCCTCACTGTATCCATGTTGTAATAAGAATGTAGAGAGCCTCTCATACCAAGCTCTAGGTGCTGATGAAGACCATATAAAGCCTTCACCACCTTATAAACTTTGTTAGGATGCTTAGGATCTTCAAAACCGGAGGTTGTTTCACATACACCTCTTGATAATAGTGCCATAAAGAAATGCACTCTTGACATCCATCGATATACTTGAAAACCCATATAAGAAGCAAAAGCAAGAAAGATTCTAATAGCTTCAATCCTTGCCACGGGCAAAAACCTCATCATAATCTACCCTTCCTCCTGTCTATAACCACGAGCAACTAACCTTGCCTTGTTCTTGATAACATTGCCTCTTTCATCTCTTTTAACTCTAAAGACCCATCTTGTTCCAATAACTCTCTTCCCATCGGAAGATCACATAAAACCAGACCTCTTGAAGTTTAAATTGAAGAAGTTCTTCTGCATAGCTTCACCCGACTTTCTTTAGTCAAAGCTTGAGCAATGTTCTTGGGTTCCTCTTGAGAGATAAAACAATGAATAAGCGGGTTTGATGATCCTTATGATTTAACTTTGTTTTGTTTATACACAAAGCTAAGTAAAGCATTATGAGGTTTTGTGAAACCCTTAGCTTTGTGTCTTGTCATAACTCCGAGTAGAAGGACCAATGATTTGATCATTGGATGATTCTTATGAATTCGTAAGATTGGAGCTGTGGAACTTCATATGTATCATCTAAGTTAGTATAATCGGCACCTTCATTGGAATTTGTGAAAATACCTTCATCTTCAAGCTCATCATCGGTTTCTTCTAGCTCGGGCATGGTTGGATCATCCAAATCATCTAAAATCTTGTCAGCAGTGCATCGATACTTTGGTTGAAAATCTTGTCAAAATCTTGGAAGAGAACTCTGCGATCTTGTTCTTCTTCTTTGCCTCTTCATAAGCTTTCCTTTGTTCATCGTGTAAGAATGTGCTAAAACATCTTGAAGAAGCATCGATTAAGTTCCTCTTGAATAGTTTGATCCTCGTGAGATAATGAGGATTGTGGTGCATCGATATGCTGTTTTGGAGAAAGCGATGCTTTGCTTAGGAACATCGATGCTTTGCTTTGGACTCATAGGATCTTTATCGAGAATACCATCGGATCGAAGATGAATATCATGAACAACATATTGAATATCTTCTTCATTATGCAGAGGTTGATTTTCTTCTCTAACGGTACATAATTCATTGAAGGAGATAAAATCTCAAGATCAAACATCCAATCGGGACCCTTCCCTTTCTCATTGTCTTGATCTTCTAAGAACTCAACATGAAGGCAGTCTTGAATCTTCTTAGTAACTCTGTTGTAGACTCTAAATCCTTCTTGTTAGTGCAATATCCCAATAAGTAACCTTCTTGGACTTGCCATCAAACTTCCCAAATTATCAATAGTGTTTAAAATAGTAAGAGGGCATCCAAAAGGCTTCATAAAGCGAATGTTGGGTTTATTGCCCATCGACAATTCATAGGGTGTCTTCATCGAGGTTTGGTGGCGAGACCTGTTAAGTACATAGCATGCGATGCTTACGACACGCCCAAAATTGAATAGGGAGATGAGAATCGGCTAACATGGTCCTTGCGACTTCAATCAAGGTTCTATTTTCCTCTGCAACAACACCATTTCTTTGTGGTGTTCTAGCAATACTAAACTCCCTTTTATGCCTTTATTTGCACAAAAGTCATCCATAGGCTTGTTCTTGAATTGGTTCCATTGTCACATCTAATACCTCTAACCTTGAGTCTTAGCGATTTTCAAGTGCTATTATAAGAGTTTGAATAGCATCAAAGGTATCATCCTTAAAGCCCAAAAGAAAACCAAATGAATCTACTACAATCATCGGTAACAACCAAGCAGTACTTCTTCTTATTTAAACTTGCCACGAGACGGTCCAAATAAATCCATGTGTAATAGCTCAATGGTTCTCTAATATTTCTTTCATCAAGCTTCTTGCGAGAAGCTTTGTGTTGTTACCCTTCTTGCATGCCAAACATGATTGATCATTCTGTAAGTCTTTGAAGGTAAACCTCTAACTAAATTGCCTTTGACCGGTTTGTTGATGTTCTTGAAATTCACATGGCCCAATCTTCTATGCCATTGATGTGCCTCTTGAGATGTTGCTTTAGCCACCAAACATGTGGCTCTACCATAAGAATGTAGACTCTTCATGTCTAAACTATACACATCATTTGTCCTTGGTACCCTTAGTACTACCAAGTCTTCATCAACGAGTTTGAAGTCGGAAGAAAGGATAAGACATTACGTGTCGGTGAATAACACGGGATGCTTTTTATCACAAATTTGAGAGGCCGACAACAAGTTGAACTTTAGCTCCTTCACATATCGACATTCTCAAAATCAATTCTCCCGGCTTTAATTGTTCCTTTCCTGTAATCCTTCCTCCATTGGGATCATTCCCAAATGCAACTTTTCCTCCACTAATACTTCTAAAATCGAGACGGGATCTCTTTATCTTTGTCATACTTCGAGCAACCACTATCCACAATAAGATGATCTTTAAGCTCCTCTTACGGGTTGCCACACACACAAAGAAAAGAGTTAGAAACTTTTAGGAACCCAAGCCATTCTTGACTTGTGTTCCCCTTGAGAGATTACAAACTCAAATTCCTTGAGTATGTAGTTCTCACTATCTCTCAGATTATGATCCAAAATTATCTTTTGATGTTTAGCATGTGGATTTTCAAAACTCTCGGTTTTTCAACATAAATTTCTTTCACCGTTATTAGCCTTTTCTTTTGACACAAAAACATCGATTCACTTTTGTTGAGCGTCTTGTATGTCTCCAAGTTCTTTCCCTTTTAACCCATTCGGTTTTAACGGGAGGTTCTTGTGATCTAGATCCCTATATGAGCTGTGATAACTTCTAGGTTGATAATGAGGTCTCCTAGAATTTCTATCCCAAGTATGGTTTCGATACCTTGTCTCGGCGTGCTTTGGAAAATCTTGTGAGATCTTGAAGGTCTTCTCGATGTGGATATCTATGATGCGGTGTGAAGTTTACGTGATTAACCCTATTAGAATTAGTCCAAACTTTGGTTTGTGCTCTCTAGGTCTCGATTGTTAGACTTATTCCTTGAAACTTGCTTAGATATTACGAGTGTCTATCACAATCTTTGATTAAGTGAGTAGGACTATAACACACAAAACACGATTTTTGACCCATATGTCCAAAGTGATTTCTTCTATGTCTATGCCCAAAATTGTTTTGCCTTCTTGAGGGTGATAAAATTTGTTTTGACCAAAATTATCCCAAAAGGTTTAGCGATCTTGTTTTGAAAAGGTTTTGCGAAGAGTCTTGCTTGTTGAGCGATACTTTGATTTAAAATCTTCTTGGATTTTGAACATTGTTTTCAACGGTTTCTTTGGGTTTCTCGGATCTAGATTTAGCAATTAGCTTATTCCTAAACTCTAGACTATCTACTCCATAACGAGAAACATCGGGCCTAGAGGGTGATGACTAATGGGATGAGGAACGACATGATAACCATTGTCTTTCTTATATTCGGAGGTGGTTCACTTGCGAGCCTTCATTACTAGATGAATCTAAATAGTTAATGAGCTCATCATCACTAGTGGTTATGTCCTCAAAATCACCATCATCACGATCACTAGGTTGATTTTCTTCTATTTTACTAAAGTCCATTCCAAATCCTAAGCTTTGTTCTAATGTAAGCCCTTCTGCATTTTTCAACATAAGCAACATGGGACAAGCGGACTCTTTCAAGCGACAAACTTAGCTACCAAATCATCTCTTTCCTTAGTTAATTTCTCAATTTGACAATTTTGATTTAGTTTCCATTCACTAAGTTTTAATGATAATCACATTGTTCATACTTTTCATTGAAGCCATTTCATTATTTTCATGTGTTATGATTTTAGCTTCTATAGACTCTAAAGTGATTTGATAACCTGCTACCTCGGACCTAGCCCTAATACAATTATCTCTTTCAATCACATAAGCTGTTAAGCAATTTTGATAGAATTCATAACAGTTTGAGCATACCTCGAGAGATAGGAGGCGAGTTGGTGAAGTAGCCACCATAGCAAGAAGAACGGGATCATCTTCACTTTCTTTGCTCAATCAAATCCTCCAAAGCCATCATCGATTCCAAAGCGGCATGTTGATTCTTCATCAAAGCGATGCTCGGTCAATGCTTCCTTTGTGTCTTCATTGCATCTTCCTTTGCTACCATCTGATGAAGTCACGGTTCATCATCAAACTCTTCACTCCGGTCCACCGATAAATTCTCTTGAGCAACCAAAGCCTTTGTGTCGATTCTTGGAATTTCCTTGAGCTCAAGTTTAGGCTTCTCGGATGTCTGTTTGCTTGATACTTAGCAAACACTGCACTCCACACAAAGTGACCGGTCTTTTGACAATTGAAGCATTCAATTTTAGATTTGTCAAAAGTTATTCCTTGTTTTGGTTTGAAATCAATATTTTTGCTGTCTTCTTCATGTACTTTTGATTCTTGCGATGATCAAAGCAACTTGCCACGATATCAATTTCCTCAAGTGCATCTTCTTCAATCATGCTAGATCCTCTTCATAAGTGACGGGTAAGCTTGCTTGTTGTGCAAAGAAGGAGCACACAACTTCATCGAGTTCAAAGTGGTTGATGGTGGGGCTGCTGAGTATATGATGGGGATTGTAAGCAATGATGCTGAGAAAGCAGTGCTTTGAGGAGAAGCGATACTTTTGAAATCTTGCTCTTCTTTCGAGATGATAGAAAAGCAATCTTGTGAGATTTAGAATTTGGTTGACCACTCATCTCATGTTCATACACCTTTAATTGATGATAAAGATCATCAAAGTCCATAACCTCAGTCCTTGTTGTCCTCTTATCATAGTAGCAATCACATGCCATGTAGATGGCAAACTCATAGAAACTTTAAATTTGCATCCTCAATGATACTTGACCTTGTATAACTCCAACATGTTGAGGAGATTACGAAACCTATCATATGCGACATCAAGACTCTCTCTTTCTCCTCTCTGTGAATGTTTCAAGCTATTGTTTTAGCAAGTTTACGTGCATCTTCTTAGAGGCTTCATTCCTCAAATCTGGTCTTGAGTGCGACCAGGCTGCTTAGCATCTTTAGCATCGTGAAATTTGAGAAGATGACCATCGGAATAGCGAGACAAGAGAATGTTAAGAGCCTTCTCTTGATTCCTTAGGGTTGCTTGTGGTAAAAGCGCTTTTGGTGCTAAAGGTTGTCCGGGAACTTGAGCAGGTTGGAACAACTTCATTCCATTCACAATTACATTCCACAAGCATGATGCGTAATGGCAATATCTTGCCTCATCTTCATGCACGAGATCATATTCTCCTTCTTAATGGTGGAATTACGGTGAGGTGATTGAGGGTGGTGGAGCGACTTGATCGACATCTTGAATAGTTTAGGGTTTCTTCCTAGTCGAGTTTCCACACAAGCTCGATACCACTTGTTGGATCGATATACTTTAATCAAACTAAACTAGCTTGTTAAGGTTTAATAACCTCGGATAAATCCTAAGTTATTAACAAAGAAACAACGAGCAATCTTTATCAAGTGCGCGAATTTACTTAACAAAGCTAAAAGAAACTTTATTAATAAAACTCTAAATCGCTTATTATCGGATACTCTAATCAACTCTAAGATATTCGAACTTTTCTCTAAACTCTTAATTCGTAAACTCTAAAACTCTTTTTACGAAATCGTACCTCTAATGCCAATCTAGGAGTCCTTTTATAGGCTCAAGGATATCCTAGTCGGTTTACAATTGATAACCTTGTACGACAAGTAAACTAAACATGGAATACAATACTTTCCATAAGCGAATATATTTGACTTAGATCTTCTAATCTAGCGATGCTTTGACTTTATATCTGCGATACTTTGACTTTGTCTTTAGCGATGCTTTGACTATTTGACTTCCTTCGGTGCTTTGCAACTTCTGGTGCTTTCATATCTTGATGCTTTGATATCTTGACACTTTCATATCCCAACAAGACATAGTCATTGTTGATGCGAAGATGCATCACTAGGTACAACTTCACTTTCACTTTGTTTCACGTATTGATCATATGGGACAATATTGATATTACCCGTATTTTCAATATTTGATTCAAAAGTTTCGGTTGGTTGTACTTTGTCATGCATCATTGCACATCGACATCATCATATAGCTTTAATACCTCGGAGATGAGTTTGTCCTTGGATGGGCGACTTGTGGTGAAGAAGAGATCTTGGGAGAAGCCATTGGAGAGATGCTAGCCATAAAGATTGTGTGTGCGATGGGTCCATCATCTACATCGAATCGTATGCATCACGTCGGCGACTTGAAAGGCGTTCGATGATTGTGACCTATCTCTGAGCAGTTGCTCATCCACATCGCATCATAGGTCTTGGCATTGCCCTCGGCAAAAGCGACAATTCCTCTTCATCCAACGCACACCATTGTCACGAGCTTGTGCGGCAACATCTTATCTCTGAAATGTCGGCGATACATGGGCGCTTTGGAGATGTGCGGTTCCTTGCAATGTGTCCTTCACCACCACGGTTGTAGCATTTGATTGTCTTAGCTTGACCTTGGTTACCATTTCTTCCTCGATTACGGTTGCCCACATATCCTCTACCGGCACCACCCTTCCACGATCATCTTGTCTTTCTGAATCGGTTGCACCACGATCCTTCCATCTTTAACGGTGGCTTGATTATGTGGGTTAGATGCGATTCGAGGTTGTTGTTGGTTTGTGGGAGAGAATTCATGTTTTGACTAATGAGAAGAGCAAGTTGATTAATGATGTTACCCATGTGTGCATCGGCATCGACTTGTTTGAGCGAGGATCGAGGATGAGTTTGTGATTACCATTACCCAAGGGTATGACTTGTGATGCTTTGGTTGTGATTCCAATGTTTGAGTAGAAAGGCTGTTGAGTCATTAGGCGAACTTGTCTCACCACAGTTGGTTTTGAGCGATTGAGAATCAACTTTTCAAACATAGCATGTCTCTCATTACGAAGGAGGAAGGCATAGAGTTGCTCATAGTTTGTATGCTTCAATCCTTTAGTGAGTTTCACGGATGTAACAAACTTGTGCCATTCGGGATTCATGTTGTTCACAAACTTTGAGTTCGGTGAATATTAGGCATAGTCATTACGATGTTCCTCATGTCATTCACTAGCTTATGAAATCTCACATAGTACTCATAAACACTCTCATCGGTTTCATCTTGAAGTGCTCAAATTAAGTCATAGGTTGGGATTCTCATCTTCCATAGTTAATTACGAACACGAGAGAAGCATCTTAACGTTATCCCAAACGCCTTTGCATCGATGTTATGATTGATCGACTTGTAGATGTCTTTAGGAAGACCTTGAAGAACAATGTTTGAAGCCACGATATCTGCATCGAATCTCTTTTCTCCTCATTATCAAGCTCATTGTACATCTTAGGTGCATCCATTCCGTGAGCGAGTACCATCTTCATTAGTATCAAGTATGTCTCTAGTCGTCTCAACCCGATATGGTCCTTCATCAATGGATTTGAGAATGTTGACACCATTTTCCTTTCAAGGCAATACAATCGATTCGTTGAGCCCAAGAATCGTAGTCGATTCTGTCAAGCATGGGTGGGCGAGTATCTGAGCATTTGCTTGAACATCCTCGACAGCGATGGAGATGACGGTAGGAGCGTTGGTAGACATGTTAACAGTTATCACGGGTTTTATAACTCTATGATTAAACGGAAATAGATTCTTTCACGGGTTTTACTAAATCAAGAGAAAACCGTAAACAATCACTCAAGTCGCTAGATGATAAAGCTCTAAGTCGCTAGAAACAAATGCCTAAGTCGCTACCAATTAATTAGCTAGGCGACCAAGTCGCTAGAAACCCAGTCGCTAGATAGAATGCAAGTCGCTAAGTAGTAACTCGCTTCTGGTCCAAGTCGCTAGAAACCCAGTCGCTAGATAGAAAGCAAGTCGCTAAGTAGTAACTCGCTTCTGGTCCAGTCGCTAGCCAAATTTTGGCGACAATTAGCTACACAAGTCGCTAGAAACACAAGTCGCTAAAGAGCACTCGCTCTTGACCAAGTCGCTAGCCAAATCGCTACCCGTAGTGGAGATTCCACTACTTGTCCTTTAACTCGCTAGCTCTAACTCGCTAGCTTTTAACACTGTAAGTCGCTACAAAATAATGAAGCAAGTCGCTATGAAGAAAGGTTATCCGTGAACTAACTCGCTAGCTTGAAAAACCATATAAACATCACTTTTCAATCCAAAAGCAACCCAACCAAGATGATTCAAGCTTACCAAATGAAAACCTAAACACTTTTGATGATTCTAAACACAAAAGTACCAACAAAATTCAAACTTTAACACAAGAAATCAACCAAATGATGCAAAAACCACTAAAGTTTTTCAAACTCAAAAACCACCTAAAACCACTATAAATCCAAAGATGTGCAAGATATGATCTAACCATGGCTCTTGATACCAATTGTAGATATAACTTTTCACATACATCAAACCATAACACAAGGTGGCGTATAAGATGGAATTCTAGAGAGAAAGTTAGAGGTTTAGGAACTTAGTGAGAGAAAGTGAAAGATATTATTATGAGCTCCAACTCTCTACCTTGGGAGGTAGAGAGTATTTATAGTCTTACACAAATCGCCACACTTTGGGTGTGGATCGGGGCATACGGGTGGGTAAAGACCGTCCGTCCTCCACGGTGTTACTTAACTAAATTACTACTTAACTTAAAGAACTACGACTACGAGCTTTCTTACGATTACATATACTTGAGGTGACCGACTCTTTAATCTTGGGAATTTCTAATTCCTAACATTCAACAGATTCTGTGCATCTTCTTGGAAGCATCATTACCTCCAAACCTTGTCTTGAGCAGCCCGAGTTGCTTTGCATCTTTAGCATCATGGAACTTGGTAGATGACCATACGGAATAGCGAGACAACGATATATTGAGAGCCTTCTCTTGATTTCTTATTGTTCTTCTTGGTAAAACTGCTTTGGGTGGTTTAGGTTGTCGAGGGAATCTCTGAGTTGGAACTACTTCATTACCATTGACAATTACATTCCATAGTGCATGTACGTAATAGCAATGTCTTGCCTCATCTTCATGCTCCATAGGTCGTATTCTCCTTCTTAATGATTGGTATTCTTAATAAGGTGATGGATGGTGGTGGAAAAGCTTGATCGACATCTTTAGGTTTTGTTGTTAACTAGGTTTTAAGGTTTCTTCTTAGTCGAGTTTCCACACAAGCTCGATACCATTTGTTGGATCGATGTACTCTAACAAACTAACTTAAATAGCTTGTTAGGGTTTAATAACCGGATGAATCCTAAATTATTAACAATGAAACACCGAGCAAACTCTATTAAGTATGCGAATTTACTTAACAAAGCTAAGAAGAATTAACTTTAACTTTCAACGATATTATTAATAACTCTAAATCGCTTGTTATGCGATTCTTTAACAACTCTAAAACTACGATATCGTAGTTCTCTAAAACTTTAAAAACACGTACTTCTCTAAAATCGTCTTCTCTAATGCCAACCTAGGGGTCCTTTTATAGGCTTAAGGATAACCTAGTCGGTTTACAATTATAACCTTGTATGACAAGTAATCTAAACAAAGAATATTCTAGAATAACAAAGCTTTCCATAAGCGAATATAGCAGTTCTTTAGCTTTGCGGTACTTTGACTTGACGGTAGTACTTTGACTTTTCCTTAGCGATGCTGACTTTAATCGGTGCTTTGTCAATCTTGACACTTTCATATCCAACCACGTACAAACGGACTTTTATGAAGAAATGTCGTTTGAAAATATTTTATTTTAAATCACTCTCCCCTCAATAGATGACCGTGATCGTTGATTGAGTGACTTAAGTTTTGATAGAATGAAGTCCGGTAATTTTCAAAATTAAGTCCAATTTATTTTAAAACAATATTTTCCATTTTCAAAACAATATTATTCAAAATTGTTTAAGAAATGGTACACTATTATCTGCACAAAGATCGTTAGGTGGTTGAGAAGCTTATGTTGTTCTTTGTAGGGCTTGGAAGAAAAACCGTCTGTGATGCGGTGAGACTTCTTCGTTGCATTTTAATGCCAGCGAGGTCAAATTAAGCTACGTTTCTTCATTTGTTGATGATGAAGAAAACCATCTCGATGCGGTGAGACCTCTTCGTTGCATTTTCCATGCCAACTCTCCATAGAAGTCCAATTAAGCTCCGTTTCTTTGTTTGTCAACCCAAGATGTAGTTACCCTTTCCTTTGGCATCCAATCATCTGAATTAGTGGGATCGGATCGGGAACATTCTTATATACCAATATACGCATCGTTAGTGGACACAAACAGATATATGGTGGTCGACATCACCCAAACAGCAATCGACTAATAACAGTCAATTCAACATATCAATCAGATCATATAAAGCATGGGATTATGTGTTCATCAAACTCTAATCATCTAAACCTAACAATCATATCCTAGGCACCTAGTCCTTCAACGTAGGTTAACATCATTTTTCAGTTAAGCATTTAGGATAATTAAGAAAGCCCGTTAGATGATGTAATTTTGAAAAACATTCTCCCCCTCAATCAATGACTCTTTCTTTGAAAAGTTTAAAAGCGCTGAAGTCATTGATTGAGTTTTCAATTTTCTGAAAACTACGAATCGATTGATTTACAAGCAACTCATTTACCACCATTAAGTTAAAACAAATATTTTTAAGAAGAATTTTAGGCGGAAAAATATTTGAGTAAAACAATGATCCTTGACATACTTTCCTCATTATGTAATAGGATAAGTGCACGAAATTTAAGAAAAATGGTTTAGCGACACTTTCCTTTCTTTAAAAGAGCGGGTTGCTATAAAATAATAGCAAGCCATAGTTTTAACACGGGTCACGATCGAAATAACGCAAGCCATATTTTTAGACATGTTTTGGAAAAAGAATATTTACACCTCTGCTCGAACTTCATCTATGGTCCCGTGCCATTGTTGAATGACATTTCTAAGACCCATGGATGTTATCGATACGGAAGACATGTCTTGAGAAAACATATTTTGGTCTTTTTCAAATTTTCTCGATTTTAAGGGTTTTGTTGGTTTTATATTTTCTATTTTGTTTCTTTGGTTTTATATTTTTGTATTTTGCTTTTTGATAGATATATACACGGATAGAGTAGATGATATAGTTTAAGAAAATGATGATCTGATCTGAGATAAGGATATCGAGCGACCCGTTGTAGAAGATAGAAGTCATCATCCTAAAACTTTCACCACCAAAGCTTAGGGCTCTTGCATTGAAGAAAGAAATTGAACCATCGAAAGTGAGACTTTGGCGACTTCCCACAAACCGAAAATCCTTTAGATGAGCAGTTAAAGCTCTATTTCAAGCTTACCTTAGCGGTGCAGCGAGAGAAGCACACCATTATCATAAATCCCATTGCTCCTTTTAAGAACGATAATCGAGGATCTCCATTCGGGTTATATCATCAAGAAGAAGAGCGAAATGTTTCATCCACTTAAATAATCTTCTCATATTTCTTTTCAAGCGGCGTGCAGGCGATCCATTCCAAAGGTGTCAAGAGAACAATTCCCCAGTAGTTGAATTGATGCGATCGGTCTTTTTGTATAATGCTCAAGAACTCTCCGAATACACATCATGAGGTAATGAAGAACACCTCCCAATGTTCACATCTTTAGTCACGATGATTGTGTATGAAGCTCAAGAACCCAAAGTACACCAATATCCAAGAACACTCCGAATACACATCATGCCCGGAGATAAAACACCTCCCAAGGTTTGTGGTAAACAATGGCATTCTTCCACGATGATCGTGTATGAAGCTCAAGGACCAAGTACACATTCCCCAAGAGAGAACAGCAGATAACATTGAAGAAGCGGGCGAATCGCGATTATCTCTGCGGATGACAATCTCTGCGGATGTCAACTCCGGAATAAGTGATTATTGTGAAGTTTGTTAGACTCCTTTAGATCGTTTTGAGCCTTAGGGTTTAACAATAACAATGATAATACGCAGCGGATAAATCAAAACATAATTGTTATTGACACAAGGTTTTCAATCACTAACACTAACTAATCTTAGACGTTTATAGGAACATGTCTAGATAACTAAACTAATAACCTAGGCGTTTACAAGACTATACGCCTAGGACACACACACACACCCCTTTAGTCGACTACATTATGGAAGACTTGTATAAAACCTACACCCCATGTCCTCTTTATATACTAGAGGATTAGGGTTTACAAATCTCTACTAAGGACTAATAAATAAAACTTCTTTTGCAAGCAAGTCCTTCCATCTTTTGTAGGTTTCCTTCTTGTCGTATTAAGTTCCTCTTGTTTCATTCTTTTGTCTTATCAACTCAAGCGTATAATTCCCAACAATCTTCCCTAGTTGATAATGACAAAACCATTCTTGAAACGAACTTCCCTAGGCGAGTAGAAATTGAGATCGGGGATCTCACCATGAATGAAACAAGTATGTCTTCCTTTGTCTTCCCTTAATCCATGTCATGCCACTCAAACATCTCTTCCCCTTTTGTTATTATCCAAATAGGGAACATATGCAAATAATGATCTTGACCACCACAAACCAATATCATACTTCAATCTAAGACTTCCAATGTTTAAAATCGCCCACCATTCGCACCATAAGAAAAATGGATTTAAAACAGTAGAAACTCCAACTAGCAATAGGAATAATGATCATGATGGTAAAATCAAACACTTCCCTTGAGTGATGCATGTAGATGGTTAAACACTTAACAATAAGCTTCCCTAAAACCCATATGTTAACCATCTTCTTGATTCTTCAAATCTGTAGACTCCATGTAATGATCACTAATGAAGAAAACTAATTATAACCAACTTGATGAAGAAGTAAAATAACCCAAACTTGTATCTTATATCTTGCACTATAGATGACATTGAACGTATACCTATGTATTAGGAGACCTGAATCTCTTGAGGATAATCAACGAGCACAATAACGTCACTCCTTTAAGTGTTATGTCAATTCTTTGTCATAATCATTGAAGCACGAACAAGTTACCTCTGCTAAAAGGTATGATAAAACACGTATCCAAGTAATTCCACTTCACCTTCAAATAAGTGATAAATAATCCTCTTAAGTAATCAATTCTTCAATAAAATCAACTTGAGCTTTTAAAATCTTTTAAGAACAAAAATCAAACTCCTTTGTGTGTGAACAATAACACGTGTGTGTGTAGTCAAAAAAATCCATAACAAATATCATACTTGACTTCCTCAAATCTGAATATCTTCGTTTAGCGGTGTTGTCGAATAAGCGGATACTTTGAATGAAAGCGGTACTTTAGGTCCAAGCGATACTTTCATCAGCGAAGACTTTCGTCAAACAACGATTACTTTGTGAAAGGGTATGATGCTGAAACCTCAAGTAGTACTTTTAACTTAGGTAGTACTTTAAGTAGTACTTTCACATAATAGCTCGGATAGAAGATCCCTACGTGGAAAGTTAGATGAGTATATAGAGAACATCCACCAAAATTTCGTCACGATCCAGCAGTTAACGAAAAACTTATGATCGTTTCAAAGCAGTCTTGTAGTAACCTTACGAATTTTTTAGTTTAGCAGACTTTGACGACTTATAACTTTTGATTTAGAGCTCGGATCAACAATCCCTTGGTGAGATTAAAGATAGATATACCAAGAAGCTCGGTTCGAATTTTAGCCCGATCAACGGTTCACTAAAAGTTATGCCCTCTTGAAAGCTTGTGTTGCAGTATATCTGAAAAATTTAGGACTCAATTTCTCCTTCCTTTTTAGCCAAGAAATCTTGTGAATCCCTAGGTAACGAGCTCCCCAAGCTACGATACCAATCGTGAAGTTTCTTAGACTCCTTTAGATCGTTTTGAGCCTTAGGGTTTAACAATAACAATGACAATCGCGTGGATAAATCAAAACATAATTGTTATTGACACAAGGTTTTCAATCACTAACACTAACTAATCTTAGGCGTTTATAGGAACACGTCTAGATAACTAAACTAATAACCTAGGCGTTTACAAGACTATCGCCTAGGACACACACCTTACACCCCTTTAGTCGACTACATTATGGAAGACTTGTATAAAACCTACACCCCATGTCCTCTTTATATACTAGAGGATTAGGGTTTACAAATCTCTACTAAGGACTAATAAATAAAACTTCTTTTGCAAGCAAGTCCTTCTATCTTTTGTAGGTTTCCTTCTTGTCGTATTAAGTCCCTATTGTTTCATTCTTTTTGTCTTATCAACTCAAGCGTATAATTCCAACAATTATATCTACGAATTCGATTAAGCCCTCAAGTGAGACAATTTGAGCTCCCCAATGTACACAATTCTCTCTCCCTTATGATTGCGATAACATGAGATCATCACACACTTATGTACCTCTTATATCTTGAAACTTTCTCTAACATCACTTCCCCATAGTTGGAATAATAACACTAAACGCCTTGATGAGTAAAACCTTGAGTTTCTCTGCGGTCATGGCATTAAATCTTCCGGGATATCTTCAATCACTTAGAAGAATTAAGTTCATCAAGTTTACTCGCCATGAGTCAAACCTTGAGTTTCTCTGTGATAATAAAATTTGTCTTCCGGGATATCTTCAATTACTTAAAGTATTAAGTTCATCAAGTTTACTCGCGTTTGGGTGCTTGTCTCCTTCCCCTTCTTTGGTTTTGACACTTGAAATCGGCAAAACATTATAAGCCAAATACTTGAAATCATTGAGAAGATCGCTTGAAGTCTTTGTGAGAATCAACATCTTTGAATAATGTGAGCAAGTCTAATTGGGGATTAAATTCGACATATCACTCTCCCCAATTAGTGCTCTCCCTAAACCAAAATCTGTTTGATAAATGCCAGTTAAGAAGAAGTCTTTGGATAATCAAATGCAACTCATCTTTAGTCTTCTAACATGCGTGAGAAAATGTAGAACCGATTGTAGACTCGACCTTCTTCAAGATTGTCCAATTGTGAAATAGAAACTCAACATCTTCAACTCACCAAATGCATTCCGTTAACACAAATAGCAAATCCTTAAATCAAATCCTCCCAATCAAAAAGAAAGAAAGATGTTCATCAAGGAAATCAACCCATAACTAGAAGCACTTTGTCATTTAATCATATCGGCCGGTGAAGATGTCAACCAGCGGCTCTTAGAAGAAACTCCATGTAGAAATGACCCGATAAGAAGAAGCTCGGTTCTTACATGAGTTTGGAGCCGTTTGACCATTATTCTCTAATAACAATCAACCATGCGAATTATCATACTTCTTCTCCCCTCAAGAATTGCATACGAAGATGCCATTCTTGATTGAATAAAGTGAAATCATCCAAATGTAGTCTATTCACACTTCTCCCATAAAATTAGCACATGATGTCGCCATCGTCATTATAGTTGAGCAAGTGGAATAAGAAAATAATCAACGGTAGCCGGTTCCTTGATAATCGAAGGCACATGGAAAAAGCATGAAGCATGTTGATGAGAATGGTCATAATAGAAGATTTCTCTTCTTGGAAGATAAAGCGCCAGCACACGTACACTTTTCTTTTCTTTGAGAGCGAGGCTTGAGCTGTTGTGTTTAAAGTCATAATCTCTCTTTTCGACTCTCTTGGCAAACATGTAATCAACCCCATTATCATTCGGTGGGCTCTTAATCGTGACGGTGATGGAGAAACCAATATGATGAATTTGACCTTGAAGTAAACTAACCCGAACTCGTGACTTAAACTTGCACATATGTAACAAAAGCGGTGCGAGACTTCATCCTCCATTGAATCTCTAAGTACTCTATACTCTTCAACCAACCAACCATCAAGTATAAGGCGTACATCACCTCTTGAAAATCTACAATTGAATGTGACACCGAGCACTACAACGTAACTCCTTAAAGTGATAGTTATTTTGTGGTGGTAGAGCCCAATTCCCCAAGTGGTAAAGAAAAGGTAAAAGACACCCAAAAATAACTAGATTTCCAAGTCTTCGTTTTTGATAATAAGCTTGAACAAGGATCTTGAAGAATCTTCATCCAACCATCCCCGATACCTTCGGATACTAAGTACGCTCGCGTGATATTTCACTTCAACCTCAAATAAATAATCTTGAATTAACCCCATTGTCACATCTTTTGGTTAAAAGCTCAACTCTAGCCTCCTTTGGCGTTTTAAGTGAACAACGATAATGGTTTTCATCCGACCATGGTTGAAAGCACATAACCCGTAAAACCTTGTAATAACCAAGCGCCATGAAGACAACCCAAACACACACCAATTCATGAAGTACACCCTTTTATCCCTTCTTTGAGCGAAACCGTAGCACCGACATCGGATAAGATCCAAATTACACTTTCCTTTCTCGGGATGGTTCCATCATTACGGATTTTACAATTCTATTGTTTAAACCGAAATAGTTTCTTCGCGGGATTTTATAAAACCAAGAATAAACCATAAGATAGATCCGGAAACGCACTTTACAATTTCCAGGATGTTTTCATTGTCACGAGATTTTACAAGTCTATGATTTAAACCGAGAAATAGATTCTTTCGCGGGATTTTACAGAATCAAGACAAAACCATAAACAATGTTAGCTTGAATGTGTTATGACAACTTTGGTTTCAGTGAATATCTATTTTAGGGGAACATGCAGCGGTTCATCAGCGGTTCATTATCCAACATCAACATTATCATCAACCATCCAATAAACACAATGGTAAGCACATCATTCACGCATTCTATCGGCAATTCCAGTGACCATTTGCTGAAGTAAATCCGATATACCAAACTTGAACATGAAGTAGACTTCCCCAGATTTGTTACTTAAGCTTGTACTAATCCTTTGTGAAAAAGAAACGGTGTACCCAATGTACAAAACCTCTTGACGTATACTCAACTGAGTGAGACACCGAAGTGATAGTTACGTTGATAGCCAAGTCTTTATCACACTCTATAAATGCCCAAACAAGTCATTTCAAGTCCAATTAAGCGATACCGTACAAACAACCCCATAGTCAACGGTTTCAATAAACACTTCAAGCCGTGACGCAATATTCTTCGTGAAAATGTATACACCAAACTGTCATGAGCACAACAACTCTCATTATCATACCAAATCTCAACACATCTCATCATCATCAAATCTCTTGATCAAATCTCATAACCCAACAAGTCTCTTAATCAAAATGCACCAACAGAATATAAATTGCAACTCGAGAATATTTGATTCATAAGATTAATTATTCATCTCACATTGAAGCTCAAATCTCATAATAAGTGTAATCGACCCCTGAATAAAATACTACTTGAGACCCAATTCATATCCTTTTCTTAAATAAATTTGATCCAAAATTCGCTCACAATTATTGACTTACTATCCGACCAAAATTATTACAAGCCTAATACATCGTAAAACGCATGTCCATAAAACCATTGAGCATTAGACGGCCCATGATATCAAAGTAAAGGATTGGTCCAATAAACACAACTAACGTCAAAATCATCCTCACGAACAGGCATGAAAATTACAAGCCCAAGTCCAAAAAAAATAACATAACATGATAACACCTAAGGTCCAAAGCCATGTATCTCAATGCAGCCCACAAGTGATAATACCGATCCAGTAGTATAATTGATTTAGAAACCGGATAGAAGCCTTGTCTAACCCTAATATTGGGGATTATATAAGACCACTAATACCACTCAACCCTAATTTCACTCACAAAAAATATCAATCCGCCTCTCTCCTCCCATAACACCATCAACGCAGCAACAAAAAAACTTTAATCCCATATAAAAAACAATTCGCCTCATATCCTGAAGATATCTCTTCAATAACACCTCCGCCCCCACCTTCACGCATAATTACAAGAACACATAACCTTATCAAGCCATAGGGATGGCATGAGGGTATTGAATCGGTTAAGCCACAAGGATGGTATTTCATAATAGAATCGACCACAAGATATCTTAACAAACCAAGGTTCACGGGTAGGTTATATTAATCCATCTTTTGTTTTCTTGTTAAGGTCATAAACGAACCAAGGAGAAGGTTATAACATAATTGTTATACACCTAATCTTATGTTCGGATAGTGAATTGAAGTTCATCTTCAACATAGATCAATGATGTATTTTCGTTTATCTCAAGAGTGGCCTTTGATGTCCCTTTAACAAAATGATACACATATCTGAGATCACAAAACATCCATTTACTTCAGTATGAGATAGATTATGAATCCTTTTTCTTTAAACGAACGAATCAAAAATAAATGAGTATACCATATTTGATATAACTCAATTTGATGTTCGAATAATTTTCAAATATTAAGGTCAATGATGTATTATTTCCTTTGTGTATAGATCCTTTAGATCGAAGTGTTTGATGAACCACACACATAAGGAATAAAACTGAGATCTTTGATGTAGGTGAGACTTGACTGATTGATGTTTCTTTTTCCTGGATCTGTGATGTATTTCATTTCGTGTATTTGGTCTTTGAATATGTGAAGTTCTTGTATAGCACGAAAGATGAAAAGAAACTGAGATCGATGAGTGTAGATGTAGATAAATTTGAGACTTGGTTTTAATTGTGTCGAGATATTGGACCTTTTTCTGCTCGTGTTTTGTTTTTGAGAAAAGACATGGACCGATGATGGTTGTAGACCTGAGGTCTTGTTGTTTTAGGTATAAGGTTAATGTGGTCGTGGTCAATAGTTGATTCTTCTTCTTCCTTTATGGATTTGTATCAAGTCGCTTCTTCTATTTTATGAGCCAAGTCGCTAAGACTTTTTGACTCAAAAGTCAAAACTACAACTCGCTACATGAGTCCAAGTTGCTAACTTCATGACAAGTCGCTGCGACTTGTAAATACAAGTCGCTATGATGATTCAATGAAACTGGACTGAGTGACAAGTCGCTAGCAAGATCAAGTCTCCATTGACTTTTTGACTTTTTGCTCCGGCGATTTTTCCAACTATAGTTTTCCGACCATCTTCATATCAACCCAGAAAAAGCATATGGATATTCATATTTGACATGTTGATGACCAAGATTGACCCCAGAAATGACCACATACATCACGGATATTGGTAACACAAAAAAATCACATACGAGATTTGACTATGATAACAGTACCTGAGTTGGACAAAACATTTGACACAAAGACAGATTTGACTATGAAAGACCTGACAATAACATGTATCAAACCAGTTTTTAAAAAAATATTCCAACCACAAAAAATACACAAACCAGTTTAAAACCATGTATCAAAACCACAAAAAATCAACACAACACAATAACCTGTCTCTGATACCATTTGTAGGATCGTAAATATTATTGTGTTGATGATTCAGGTGGTCTTGGATGATGAAAATACATGTTAGCCATTTAGAGAGAGAAAGGATAAGAGAGGGTGTTCTTGGTAGATACTTGGTATACAAAAAGTGAAAGATTAGATTAAGAAGCACCACCCCTTCCAAGGATGGAATGGGTATTTATAGTTACAAATACTACGTCCTCCTATCAGACTGTGGATCAGGCATACAGTGGGTAAAGACCCATCCTTCCTCCACGGTGTTACACTAAACTATTCTACGCTACTAACTAACTAATAAACTAATAAATAACGTAAATAACTACAAGTCTACGAGCTAAACTATGCTAGACCATAATTGGGGTGACCGACACTTTAACATGAATTTCCAATTCCTAACACCTATGGTAGCATTCCTATGCTATAACGCGGTGTCTAGCTAAGTATATCCGACCTAGACTAGGGTAGCATTACTCTAAGCTTTGCTATAACATGGTGCTTGGCTAGTGTCGCTTAGTTGGATTGATTATTGATTGGATTGATTGTTGGTTGGAATGTGTACATTATATATCTGCCTTAGTCGCACTTAGCAATTAACTCTATCAGGTTCACTATTACTTTTGTAACTAAACTCTATGAACTCACGGTATAAGTGCCCTTTTAGCATGTGTTCTCGGGTTTAAGGTGATAGCTCACTATTGGAAGGCGGCTTGGCAGGGGCATGGTCATGGCGACTCGATGAATAAGCGGGGCGCTTTAATTATCTTTTGGGCCAATTTCCACTACTTTCATTAATGTAAACTTATGGTTTTCAATTAATGAATCTTATTCTAAATAAATGGGATAAAAACCATTCTTTGTACCTTATGTTGTGATACCAAGATTGTAGCACCCAAGGGTTCGTATGCTTCCGCTGGACCCAAATTTAGGGGTGTTACAGCATGGGTGGAAAATTGTACCCATTGGCGGGTGATGGGTGGGTGACGAGTGAGGAAAAACTATGTGGGCGGGTGACGGGTTAGAGGTACCCCGTGCCCATTACCCACGGGTGCCATCCCTAATAAACAGCAGACTGACATTATACTCAGGATCAACCAGAACATTAAAAAGAGTTAGGTCATTATTGACTTTTAAATCACCAATTTTTGTAATTAAAGCCTGAGTACCATTGGGATTTCCAACAGTTAGACCAAGATTTGAAATATCCACAACATTGATTAAAATTTTTGTAGAAACAATCATGTACTGATTTGCACTAGAATCAACAATCCATCCAAGACTTATGTTTCCATATAAAGAATTTGTGTTGTTATTAAAAAATTTGATGAAGTTTATATTAAACTTAACACTTCCATTAAAGAAAGTTCTTGAAAAAATTTTACGTGCCATGTTGGCATTGGCAGAAGACACATTGTTGTCATTAAGAAGACTCATAAGTCTGGAGAGCTGTTCATTAGACAAAGAGACAGGAGAGTTGCTAGATCTATTATCACTGACATGATTAGCATCAGTAGAAGCATTATTACTAGTGACAGGTTTAGCATTGAAGTTCCTTTTAACATACCCAGTAGGGTAACCAACAAGGTCATAACATATATCAACAGTGTGCCTAGGTTTTTTGCAATTAGTACATTTGAGATTCAAGTTTGGTCCTCTGTTGTTTGAACTGTTACCAGTATTAAAACCAGATCCTTTGTTGAAATTGTTATTGTTGTTAAACCCTTTTTTGTTATCAAAAAATTTTGCACCATCAAAAGTTTTTGCAGCAAATGCTGTAGCATTAGGTTTAACAGAACTATTCCTAGAGAAAACATTTCTGTGAGATTCTTCTCCAGAGACAACAGAGAAATCATTTTTGACATTAGGCAAAGGGGCTCTGGTCAGAATATTACTTCTAATAGGCACATAATTTTCATCAAGGCCTATGAGAAACTGCCTTAATTTGATTAGTTGATTGTGTTTTTCAAAATGTTTTGCAGCCTTACAAGTACAGGGAGGTAAGCTAATCATTTAATCAAATTGTTTCCATAAAGAGTTAAGGTTGTTGTAGTAATTAGAAAGAGAGGACCTACTTTGACTAAGAGAGTTTATATTTTTATGCAAATTAAAGAAAGCTGAACCATCAACCTTATCATAAGTATCTTTAAGGTCATTCCACATTTCACAAGCATTTTTAGCATAGATAGCACCAAGTGACAACAACAGAATTACAGGTATCCCATTGATTGGCAAGAACAGGGTTTGAGTCATCTCTTAAGCAAGTACCATCAATAATTCTTTAAGGCAAAGGTCATGGCCATACTCCATATTTTATAATTTTATGTTCCAGTAAGTTTGATGGACACAATAGGAGTACCATTTGTGTTATTAGGATGTAAATATAAAGCATCACCAAAAGACAAGCTTATTTCAGTGGAAGAACCACCACCAACATTATCATCACCACCAGCCATAATACAACAATAAGGAAAGCAGATAACACAACCAAAAAAATATCACAGATAAGCACATAACACAACCAGAATAATAACCAACAATAGCTTAAACAGAGATAAGAGACAGTAAGATAAATAACTTGAAATTAAGAAATAACAACTACCAAGCGGTGGATTGGGGTAAACGAGCGGTATTCATACCACAGAGGTGGCGGATCAAGATGTTAGTCTACCGTTTGCACCCTCAAAGACTTACGTATTGTTATTTAAGAATGAAAATAGACTTCTGAGTAATATCGTGGAAGAAACAAATCGAGTACCTATATTCACTTAGTCTAGGGCTAATTGTGAGCAGGAAGCAACCATCAATTACGCCAGTAGCAAAAGCCCCAAAACACAGAGAAATTAGGGTTTCAGGAGAAAGCCCAAATTTTTCAATTAATACCCAATACAGCAAGGTAATCGAGATTGACCACCTTATAAAACCCAAAAATACTTTTAATTGTTGTCGAAAGGACCAGGAAGAAAGATCCTAAAGTTTCTAGAAAGAAACCCTAGAAAGTAAATCAACCGTGATTATGAGCCTGAGGCTCTGATACCGTGTGAGAAAGTATCAGCAACAACAGAATCACAACAACACCTTTATTCAAACCTGTTGGAATCACTCCTAAACAGTATTTCAAGTATTTATATTTCATATGTAATAGGTAGCTTTATTATGGCCTTTATGTTTGTTTAAGGTCAAACTTATGTAGAAGGCCCATAAGCAGATCCAAGCCCAATAAGGAATAGGGAAGGAGGGAGTGTTGCCTACCTCCTTGCCTATATAAACTATTGTAAACCCTCATTTGAGGTTGGTTGTTCAAGTTTTCTCTTCATTCGCATACACTACGCCTAACCGTCCACTTGGTTTATATGTGTGTGCTTGATACTTGTTCATCCGCCTTATCTCTTCTCTTATAAGCTTGTGTTGTAAAACTTGTGACCTAACGATGGTATCAATCGCCAAATAGTTGGGTGTACTCGTTTGTTTTGAAGTTTTGGTTTTGGATCTTCTGCGTAGAGATAACGCAATCTTTGGTTATCTTAAAAACTCGTTTTTACACTTTTAATCCAAGATTCTTGTACTTTCAATGTTTTGAGGTGTTAAAATACTTGTTTTGGCAAAAGTTTCAAACTTCTACGCGGATGGTTCGTTTTTAAGCTTGTTTTGTTCGTGGGTGTCGTTCTACGCGTAACCCGTTTAGCGATTTTGGTACATCAAAATTCACACTTTTGTGTTCTTTTGGTACTATTGAAGCTATTCCATAACAAAAAGCGGTTTAGAAACACATTTGGGCAGAATCAAAGTTACGAGTAATCCTCGCGTATCAAAACCCTAAAATTACAGCGTAAGATTGTTCCTTGGTTTGATCTTCAATTTTACGGTTTAATCCGTGTTTTCTTACTTGGATAAGTCCAAATCGTCGACTTTGGATATCTTTTGCCTTTGTGAAGTGTAAAAGATCATTTGAGCAAAACCCTAAAATTACATAAGCATAAGCTTACGTAGAATTCCTACGCATAAGATTCACTTTACTGGCGTAAACTACGGTCTCACGCATAAGGTAATCCTCGCCTCGTTTCTCGCCTAACTTTTGTCTACGCTTAACTTTAGTGTTTTCCTACTTACGCGTAGCTAAAACCTACGTGTAACTCCTCATTGTTCTGGCGTAACTTTTGGTGTTTTACGCATAAGTGCTACTTGGTTCTTGTCTTTTCTCGCCTAAGGATACTTCATCAACAAAGGTTCATTCGACTACAAAGATCCATCTTTACCACACAAGTTTATCATCATGTCTCAACCACCATACTCTAACTATTTCCTCACACTTATGATCATCAACAACAACAACAATTAACTCCACAACATCAAAAATGGAATCAACAACAAGCTATTTATCAACAACAACAATCGACAACATACTCCACAACTTGGTGCAATCCCACAACCACAAATGGTTCAACCACAACCAAGCCTTCAAGTTCAACCCTACACAACCGATTTCAATCAACATCCATCACGGACCACTATGAAGGAACCCACTTGGTTTGCTAAGATGTGTGAAGCTTTAAGCGACCAACAATCAATTCATGAAGTGGATCACTTGATAGACCTCCAATGCTTACTCCGAAACTACGATCAATGGGTGATAAGGTTCTTTAGGTTACGTGATCTGAAGAAGCCACATGGAAAGTTCTTAAAGAAGGTTATCTTGGAAGGTCCATTTGAGATGCCTCTTGTCATTGTGCCGGAGATCCAGCTGCTTTGTTCCACAGAGATGAACAAACCAACATTGCTACGGTTGCGGATCTTAATGCTACGAACTTCTACACTATGAAGGCGATGAACTTGCAATGGAATACATCCTCTTAGGATTACCAAACCCAATTCTTCGTAGTGTTGATGCTCAAAAGACCGCACAAAAATGTGGGATCATATTCGTCTTCTTATGGAAGGATCATACTCAATCGGGAGGATTTGGAATCCAAAATTTACTTGGCTTATGAACACTTCATGATTGAACACGGAGAGACACTAGAGTCCTATCATCATCGATTTTCGAGATATCATCAATGATTTGGATAAACACAACATCATTATGCCAAGAATTGCGATGAATACTAAGTTCTGAGTAGTCTTGGTCGAATGGGAGAAGTATGTCATTTTTCTCCGTCAAGCGAAGAATATGCATCATTCTACTTATGGATTGTTGTCACGATTACTTGAAGCCTCATGAAAAGGAAGTTGATCGGAAAGGATTCTCCGAGTTCAATTCGCTAAGCGATCAACCGGACAATCAACAACTTGCCTTGTATGCTCAGCGAATTATCCTCTCGACCAAAGCAACTCCACCAAGCTTTCAAACACACCTTCACGGTCACAACCTCAACAAAATCAATTGGTTCCATACGGCAACAATGCTCAAGCATATGTCGGTGAAGCGGTAGGGAAACAGATCCGTTGAAGCATTGCAACAAGGATTTGTGATGATTGCTAATGCTTTTGGCGTTACCAACAAATCCAACAATCGTATTCGTTCCTCATCTAACACACGGACTCAAGCTGTTGTGAACAATGGACGTGTTGAAGTTGAGAATCGTGATTATGGTGCGTCGGATGAGCGGTGGTCAAGGGTTTAATCTTGTGGGTAGGAACACCAACGAGCTCAAGTGGTGGAGCAGGAAATGCTCGAAATCGGTTAAATGGTCTTAGATGCTACAGTTTGCAATGAGAAGGACACTGGCTAATGCATGCCCAAAGCCAGGACTAGGGGCGTGCTTATTTCAAAGAGGCCTTACTCGGCTCTTAAGGATGAAGGCGGTGGATCTCTTACGACAAAGAACGAGCTTTATGGCGGATGCGAGACTCGAGATGATGATATGGAGGACTTGCGGTGAATCATTTGTTATGTTGATGGCTAATATGCATGAGCCGCACATGAGTGATCTGAGGCCAGATGTATGACGATGGCTTGTCTCAGTACCGAACAAACCATCATCATATACGAACTAATATCTCCGCCAATATCGAATCCAGCGCGGATCGGTATTCAAAATGAGTCTTCACATCATCTTGATGATTTTCAAGTTAACCCGTAGTTACATTTGACGATCAAGATGACCTTACGGTCTCCTTTGATAATCAAATTGACTCCGTGGTCGTGCCGAGGATATCTGAATGATCATGTTGAGACTCACGTTGAACAAGATGATCTGTTGCCTCATCCGGATTTTGCTCGGTTAATTCAAGACCATAAAATCAAAATGGAGGAATGCTATGCATTAAATCGAGTCCTTAAAAAGTAAAATGCCTTTGTTAACCAAGGATTTTGAATGTTTAAAATGCAACTCAACTTTTCAAAACTCAAGAAAACCGTGAAAAAGGTTTTGAAGCCGCTTTGCAAAATCTCATCAAAACGAAAAATATTTAGAGACAAATCGTGATCTAGCGCCTCGAAGAATGCTTTGTTGTGCGAATTAGAACAAGCAAACATGAACATAAAAAGCAAATTAACGCTCTCACCTTGGAAAATCAAAAAGCTAAGGTGAGTTGTTAAATTGTCAAAAGATTCTCCATACAAAAGCATTCAACGAATCGGGTAGATGACCTTCTTGCGAGATTCTCGGTTTGCAAAACAAAATTAAAGAGTTTAAAGCATTGTTTACAAACATGGTGAATCCGTAACTGACTATTGAAATGTTTACCTTAAAACCCAATCCAAAAGGATATGGAAAAAATCTAGGCGATTACAAACCAAAGCTTTCACTAAAAACATTCAAACCAACTCCACGAAGTTTCGGTCTGAAATACAAAATTGATAATCTTGTCATGAGTGTTGTTGAATATCATCGTCAAGAGGAATTAGATGCGAGAAGGCGAGTCGATCAAAATTAAAAATGTTGTTTACAACAAACCTTTTAATTATAAAAGCGGTCACTTTCGTCACACCAACGGATTCTTCTAACACACCAAGGGTTATCATCAAAACACACGAGTCTTCTCATGTTAATCCCAAAACATAATTTGCACAAACTTATGGTCCTTTACCTTCCATTAGTGAAGTAAACTCAAAACACGAAAATAGAAAAATCCTTGATATTTTGACATTTTCATGGTGACCTCAAAATTTTACAACATGAGATAGAATATCGATCCGAAATCAAGTTGAACATTTTCAATCGCCTCGGGCGAGAACAAAGAGACATTTTCGAAAAAATCTTTACCTAATGTTAAAAACTTGAAAAGTTGTGCAATTGCACGGGAAAAGGATTTTCATAAGGAACTTGGGGTAATGAAAACGTTTTCGAGAAAACGAAACATCTATTACTAACACAAAACATAAAAAGAAACTATTGAGAAAGATGTTGATCGACTCTTGGAAGATGTTATCTGTCTTTGATATCCATAATGTTGTGCTATTCTATTCGTTGCCATATGCATCGATCATATCTCTGTGATATTGTTGAAACTATTATTCTTGTTGAGAACACCGATAATGTGCTTCGGATCGAGTCTTTAAAAGTCGAAAATAAACGATTACACGGAAATTAACAATGCAAAGCGTCGTCTTCATTGGTGTGAAAAAGATATTCACAACCATTGAGTGCACAATCTTCGATCCTAAAATTGAGCAACTGGATGACCAAAGCGTGTCTTTGAAAAGTCAAATCTCAAAATATGAACAAGAACTTTTAAAAGTTAAGCAGAATATGGTGTCATATTTGATTTACTCAAAAGACTCGACTTGAAGCATCTAATGAACTTGATCACTATCTTGCTCACACTAGTGAAGTCATGAATTTTCTTTGGTAATATTCGTTCTAAAATCAAGATCGATTCATACCATCTCTAAGTTACGGAAATGTTAGGAAAGTATGAACAACTTCCGCCTCTTGTGATTAAGAGATTAGCACCAGTCACACTTAGTAATCGTGAACCTAGAATTCCCTTGCCAAATCACAAGTTGCTAATGTGTTTCCCTCTCTTGAAAGCAGAATAGTTGCATCTTTTCCAAGCGTCCGCACTTCACGACCTAGGAGCACTCAATCGAAGAATAGGAAGTTGCGACCTAAGAAAAGATCAATAAGGAATGCTAAAGTAGAAGAACACCCTAGGACTACGAATAAAAATCATGTTGCTTCCACTATAGATGTTACGTCGGCAAATGTAATAGAAATAGTGATGTAACGAATGCTAAACCGTTAAGTACTTTTGATACTCGATCGATGCACCTTGTGTTATTTGTCGAAAGAGTATGAATTACGATTGTCATGACAAATGTGTTGCTAAATCTATAATCTCTAGATTACGGAATCCTAAGAATCGGAATACCTCTAGGCCCACTAATCATTCTAAGTCGTGGCAGTAAACCACCTTCTTTAGATTCTAAGGCAACCATTGCTATCACAAGAACTACGCTTCACTCCTAAGAATGTAGTACCACCTAGTGCTTTCACTAAGACTAAAGCAAAGAGTAATTCTGAGATAATGAAATGGATATATAACACACTAGGATTTAAGTGGATGCCTAAAATTCTCAATGTGTGTATGTCTCAATATCCGCTTGAACCTCTAACATTTCGGGTTCCACATCTACTTCTATTCCATCATGTCGCCCATGTGTAATGCGGTGTGATGAGATCATTCTCTATTGTTGATAGCGGATGTTCCCGACACATGACAGCAACCTTAAGCTGTTATCAAACTTTATTGCAAAGTTCATTGCACCGTCGATTAAGAACGATCACTTGCAGCCCATCATGGGCTACGGAGATTATGTTAATGGGAACATCGAAATCGCGGGGTTTACTATGTGGAAGGCCTCGGTCTGTCAACTTTCGATGGGTCAATTTTGTGATGGAGATTTGGAGGTTGCTTTCGGGGAGAAAACTTGTTTCATTCGTGATCTACATGGAAATGACCTTATGTCCGCTCGCGTAATTCTAGTCTATACACTATCTCTATGCAAGACATGGTTGCTTCCTCTCCCATTTGCTTACTTTCAAAGGCAACATCTACAAAATCCTCGCTATGGCAACTGGTCTCTCACATCTAAACTTTCAAACCATCACCAACCTTGCTCGACACAAACTAGTTGAAGGACTCCCACGATTCTGTATTCAAAGATCACCTTTGCTCGGCTGTGAACAAGGGAAAAGCACTCGTGCTCATTTTCCTTCAAAGGTGGAACACGACTCTCGGCATGTGCTTCATCTTCTTCACATGGTTGTGTGGCCCGATCGTGTGCAAGCGATCAGCGGCAAACGCTACATCTTAGTAATTGTTGATGACTTCTCACGATGGACTTGGGTCTACTTCGCCGTAGCAAGACCAAGCTCCACAAATGATCATCACCTTTCTCACGAAAATACAGTTCACTCCGCAACACCGTCCGAATAATCGAAACGCACAAAGGAACCGAATTTGTTAACAAAACCCTTCGTGAATTTTATGAGAAAGTGGAATTGACATCAAACATCTATTGCACGAACACACGAACAAAGCGGAGTTGTTGAAAGACGAAACCGAGCGTTAGTGGAGCGCAGAACAATGTTAATCAATGCTAAACTTCCAGTTACTTATGGGCGTGTCGTATCTCTGCATGCTATACTCAAAACCGTTCTATGATCACTCGCCACAACAAAACACCTTTCGAGCTTGTCCACAACTATAAACCGAACCTCAAACACTTTCATGTATTTGGATCCCTTTGCTATCCGAATAATGATCGTGATGATTTTGGAAAGCTCAAAGCCAAAGCGATATTGGAGTCTTTATTGGATCATGTGACAATTCTAAAGGTTTCGAATGGAATCGTCGAACTAAGGAGGTAATGGAAGCGATTCATGCTCATTTCGATGAACTCACGGAGATGGCTTACGAGTATAACGACTTAGAACCGGACACAACCGTTTAAACTTCCTCAACCCCCATCATCACCGAAGAAAGCCCTCGACTAACTCGTCAACAAATGGAAAGGTTATTTGCTCCTCTGCTCGCGACGATATTGATGAGCGTGCTCTGGTGTATCCATTGTTTCATTGCACAACCCGATAATATTCCTATACGATACACTGCTACAACAACTCTTTGTTGAAGATGCACCTACACCAATTGACTCCAACACAGCTTGAACACACCGCTTCCAACAATGATGAACCGGTGATGATATTCGAATGAAGTACCCCCACTGCAGATTTTGATCCAAATCGTTCTTCAACCCGTTTGCCAATGAAGCTGTTGCACCGGATGTCGCGGAATCTTCAACAAACCATTTGAATCTCGAGAATCGCACAATGTATACCAACATCAACCCTCTACACATAGATGGACAAAGACCATCCTCGGCTAACATTATTGGCAACCCGAATCAACCGATCGTTACGAGACAACGTCTTCACTCGGATGGTGAACACCGCATTTATGCACTCACCGCATCGCCAATCGAACCTAAAAATATTAAAGGCGCAATGACAAAAGACAAGCTGGATTGAATCCATGCAAGAAGAACTCAACCAATTCAAGCGTCTTGAAGTATGGGAGCGGTTGAAAGACCAGCGAGTCTCGTCATTGGTCTAAAATGGATTGGAAAAACAAATTGGATCTTTGAAGGAGCGTCATTCGAAACAAGTCACGTCTAGTTGCTAAGGGTTATCGTCGGGAAGAAGGAATAGACTTTGAAGAATATTTTGCTCGGTTTGCTCGTCTTGGGTCTGTTCGGATATTTCTCGCGTTCGCGGCTCATATGAACATGACGGTCTATCGATGGATGTCAAAACGGCGTTTCTCAATGGGCAACTTAAAAGCGGTCTATGTCGACCAACCGGATGGATTCGTTGATCACGAGTTCCCGAACCATGTCTACAAACCGAACAAAGCTCTTTATGGTCTCAAACAAGCCCCTCGGGCATGATGCGATAAGCTATCATCCTTCCTCATTGCCAACAATTTCACCAAAGGCTCGGTTGACCCAACTCTTTTATACAATATCACGGGCACATATCTTAATTGTTCAAATTTACGTGGATGACATCATTTTGGGTCTACACATAAAAGTTTTCAATCGCTTTTGCAAAACTAATGAAGAAAAATTTTGAAATGTCCATGATGGGTGAACTTACGTTCTTTCTAGGGCGCAAGTTCATCAATCACCCGTGGTATTTTTGAGTCGATCCAATATGCCCTTGAATTGTTAAACAAATTTGGAATGAAAACACCAGATACTTATGCCACGCCAATGACTCATACCAAGAAGCTAGATCTTTGATTTACATGGAAATTAGTTGACCCACCAAATCTGTAAGTATTATTGGGTCCTCATGTATCTAACGACTAGCGGACGATATTGTCTTTTGCCGTTTATCTATGCTCCGTTATCGATCGCGACCAATGAAACCCACCTCTCGAGGCTAAAAGAATCCTCCGATACATCAAGGAACCATTAACTGGGATCGGTATCCAAGGATTCGGTTTTGAACTAATCGCTTTTTGACGCCGATCACGCAGGATGCTTAGACTCGAGGAAAAGTACTTGAGGCTCTACAATTTCATTGATAAGCGGTGTCTTGGCAATCAAAGCGCAGGATTGTACATCGTCATCAATCGGGCGTAATATGTAGCCATGTCCGCATGTTGTGCTCAAGTCATTTGGATGAGAACACAACTCAAAGACTATGGTTACGTGTTTGATGAATCCTCGATGTCTTTGCGACAATCGGAGTGCCATTGCAATCTCGTGCAACTCGATTCGGACTCGAAATCAAAGCACATCGACCTACCCTATCATTTCATCAAGGACCACGTGGAGCAGTGCCGTTGAATTATATTTTGTGGGTCGAATACCAATTGGTGATCGCTCACCAAAGCCTTGCCTCCCGCTAGGTTTAATGAGTTGGTCCACCGAATTGGTATGAGGTGTTGACTCAAGAGGAACTGGATGACCTCTTAAAACAGATCTTAAAACACAGTCGAACACCAAAACATCTTTTGTAAATAAATTTTCAAAACAAAATACAAAATATAAAATCCTATAAAACAACAAAAATATTCTCCTTATCTATCTTTCTTTCA